>RPOG01000089.1:600000-995148 GCA_008086565.1 Thalassoma bifasciatum
GCCAAAGCATCAGTGTCCATCAGTCCAGCTCTTTTACCGCATCACATGAGACCTTTTTTCAACAACTGTATTCACCTTTTCTTCTCAGCATTGGCACCACTACAGCCCCACAGGGACGTTGAGAGCGCCCCCTGCTGTCCACCTGTCGTCATCCAGCGATGCTTAATTCCACCCAGGTGGGCCGCGTCAAGCCAAAGCTGCGAAACAGTAACTAACAAACCAACCTCCACTTGAAAAACAAAAATACTTTGCCCTCCATCATCTTCATGACTGAGATGCAAATGAAATCAAACATAAGCATGCTTTTAAAGGATGTTTTTGATATACAGTAATTATAGGAAAATAGACTATCAAGGATGACTCCTTTAAAATCATTTATAAAGCTTTCCTGGATGCAGACAGCTCGGCTACGAAGTAAATAGATACTAAACAAAACAAATCCTTAAAGTATATGCAAACACAAGCATAAATATTTGATCCACAGAGATTAAGCTACGAATGACAAATATTAGTGATATATTGAAATTCTGGAACAGGCACCATTTCTGTCTTTTTAAATCTCGCTCTTCTTGTTCGAGTGTTTGTCAGTCGTTTTAAGGTGTTTCCCAAATCCTAAAAGAGTCACTGCTGACTGAAGTGTTGGGTGCTGCTGCAGTCCATCCAAAAGTCTTTGCATCCTCCTTACTTGTTCTAAAATGAACCAGCTAAAAAAGTTGGTGCACTGTTCATCTTTCACTCTGTCTCTCTTACATCCTCTCACACTTGCTAGATTGATCTCATCCTCTCTAAATTCTCCCCCCTCCCTCTTCTTTGAGCGCCTGCCACAAAGGTGGCTGCCGGACGCCGCTGCCAGGGTTTAATGGACATAGTAGAGCCAGTAGATGACGTTGAAGAAGGAGAAGACAGTGGGGAAGATCATCCTGGACCACTTGTCGATAGAGTTCACGTCGGACAGGTCTGGGATGTTCACCTTGAGCTGGGAGGCCCGTCGCCGTAGACGCGACTTCTTCTGAGCGTGGCGCTCCAACGCGCTATGGCCATAGTTCTGGCGGGCCATGGCTGCCCTGCGGTACTGCAGCGTCGAGCTATCGTAGGCCAGCATAGTGTTGCGGGGGTCTCCAGGTGCTCCCAGGCCCCGAGACAGATCCCCGGCACCACCCATTTCATTCTTCATCTCCAGGGTGCTGAAGAGGATGTTGTCGTCGGGAGTCATCTGTGTGAGGGCGTAAAAACAGTTGCAGCCATGAGAAGTTACTGCCAAAGAAAAACCTAAAGTGTCTTTAGGTTGAAACTAATCAAACTAATACACAAACAAGTCTAAAATGAGGGCTAAGATAATTAGTTAGTGTTGCAAAACTACTGATGAGGTGCTAAAATGGATAATGTAAATGATTTAAAATATTGCTTTACTTACAGTTAAGAAAAAGCCAAGGGACTTGAAAAATACTAATCATTGATCATCTGTCATCAATAGAGTGATAATACAACCACAAGACTATGAGGTAACATTCCTGGAAGGGCACAACGCACTCCACAAATTAATTCTCATGGAGAAATCTTCATTGTCATCTCAGAATTTCAACCAGAGTGTGGTTAAAATTCTGTCGATTTACAAGACAAACTGAATTGAAAAGAAAAATAAAAGAGAGAGAAAAAGCAAAAGGAAAAAAAATGTGACAGGAGAAGGTTGAGAGAAATAGTAAGGACTTTGCAAAGATGGAGGAGAGGCTAAAAAGGTTCGGGGCAGGTCAGGAAAAGACGTTGTGGGAAAGTGAATTCGGATCAACATTTCTTCATCCATAGCCTGACTTCTGAGGAAAAATTCTCAATATTCCAATCCTGTCCCCCTGTAAATAGAGCTTGTTGTACTTTTTTGTGCTATCGTGAAACTCACTGTGAAGGGGAGCCACTTTTTGTGGTACTATTCATCAAACTGCAGATCTCTTTGTCTTATCTGACATCCTTTTTTAAAATTGTATTGCTTCTTGGTCTCAAGAGAGTTATAAAATTTCATTGAGGTTTTACAATATTTGTGACTAAATTGTTTTACTCCATTAAAAGCTTCTAATTTTTTTTCTTTCTTGCAATATTTGTCATTTCCCATTAATTTAGATCTACAGCCCAAGTCCAGATTAAATAAATGCTTGCAGAAATCAAACTGCTAAGCCATGTTTGTCAGGAAAATGCATGAAGAGCAAACCAAGAGAGGGAAAAAACACAATGGTGGGAGTGATGATCAAAGTTGCTTTAAAAAATCTATAGAAATCAAAGAAATGCACAAAAACTACAGCATTTTCCTCTGACCTGGATTGATTCAGATTGATGACATTGTTAGTTTTGACTTTCAAAACCTCCAGTACCTTATTTCTTTGCTCGCCTAGTCCTAATGCGGCATCGTCCACAAAGATGGGATCCCACATCGAGTCATATGCGTCAATTTCCCTCTGTTTCATTCTGGCATACAGAGCATCATCTCTCTGAACTACATTTCCCACCAGCCACTGCAAGCATACAAAATCAGCACTGTTACTTAAGGGAAATCGTAGCTTGCCACACTCAGAAGGAAAGGGTGTTTTTATTTTAAAGTTGCTGTTGTTCCTGCTAGCGTTAGCAGCTGAATACAAAGGTAAAGGGAAGGCTTTGGCACCACAGCGTGTGATTTTTCCAAGACGCCTTGCCCTTTGAGAGACACAGAAATATGAAGATAAGGAATAAGCCAATCATTGCCTCTGCATTCACTCTTTCAGATCCTAGTCTGAGTAACAAAGATGATACACAGGCTACACCAATGAGAAACGCAGAGCTAGAGCAGAGTTAAGAGTGCTGGAAAAGGAAATAAAGCATTGATCACAACATCACATTGGCCTTGAGAGAAGAACCAGTCATTGTCGCTCACACAAAAACAAACACACACATATTAACTGACAGCACAAATACCTTCGGACAAAGATAGTCTGAACATGTACCTTGTTGGGGTCGGGTCTCAGCTTCTCGTTATTGGCCGTGGCTGCTTTCTCAGCCGCCTTCTTCTGCCGCTGTGGGCCCTGGCCGAAAAAGATGTAGTTGACGAAGGCGTACTCCAGCAAGGCCAGAAAGACGAATACAAAGCAGCCCATCAGATACATGTCAATAGCCTTGACGTAAGGGATCTTTGGGAGAGTCTCTCGCAAGTGAGTGTTGATTGTAGTCATGGTCAGCACCGTGGTGATCCCTGGATAACACAGATCCCACGTAAAGACACAAAGTAAAGTAAAGACTTAAGACCATGAAAGATACTTCTAATGTAAACTGTGCGTTAAGAAGCAAGGTGAGCTGTTACAACCAAAGTCTGAAATGCGTCACCCCTCAGATGGATTAACACAGGAATGTCAGTACAGAGATTCAAGGTCTCCAGAGGATGACTCCTCTCACTTTGTTGATTCTAGAAATTCTGCTTTAGCTGGACAAGAAGGTCGACATTTTGATTTGAGTGAAATGTCTTAAAGTTTTGGTTTTAGCTGCACAGTGTATTGTTTAGGCATCGTCATTGTGATAATTGCATGCATGATATCCATACCGTAAGGTATCGCAGTAGGTTTAAGCCTTTTACTTCAGTTTCTGTTTCCTGTCTACGCCAAATCACATTACTAATAGATCCAAATGAGCATCCATTCATATATTTTAATACATTACATGCAACAACTCGCACACTTGGAGCACCTTATACCCGCACTGTCATCCCAACTGCTGTTATCAGGGTTGGGCAGAGTGATGTGCAGTGTAAGCGGTCGAGTGATTGAGAGAAAGAGAGCCGTGAATGTGAGTGGAGGATAGCAAAGATTTGGACAGTCTGAGAGTTTGGGTACAGTCAATATCACATACCACTAGAATTGAGCTAAAAAGGGTGAAACAATAAACTTGAAAAAGTATCCCATTATTTGCAGGAAAAGTTGCAGGAAACAATATCATCCCAATATCATTTTTTTTCTAAATATTCTGCAGCCCTAGTCTTGGTCACTATCTTGGTTGTGGGCGCATTTTACGTTATATATTGTCCTAAATGTGCCAAATAAAAATTATGTTATTATTTCTCTGCAAAAATCCAAAAACAACCCAAGTCTCAATAAGGCAAGCTTTGAGCTGTTTGTCATGGAGGATCGCTATGAATGAGTGAACAATATCATGATTCATGTGCACTAGCTGACATCAGGTGTACATCTCCAAGGATATGAGGACACAGTTATGACAATTATCATTCAAGTTCATCACGTACATTATATAGTACATATAGACAAGATGGATAGAATGTGAAATCATATGGATGACAGGATTGATCCCCCCTGAGAGTGAAACAGCATGTGTGTGTGTGTGTGTGTGTGTATGTGCATGTGTGTGTGCTTGTAGGACTTATGCCCAATTATGTACCCAGATGGACATGGACATATATAAAAAAAATTACTGTTAACATGGTAAACATCTGCTATTAGTCACAGCACGATTCACCTGCTTTTTTTGACATACACACATTCTGTCTAATACATAAGTCATCTGCATGCACAATCTGCATTTGGTCAGATTCACACGTATTATAAATAACCCAGCAGCCAGCAGTGTCACTGTAGAATGAAGCCTCATCTCCCATTGGCTGGGACCAGCTCGTCGCATGTTCTCAGGACGATGGGAGGAGGCAGACCCTGAAATCATGTTACCCTACAAATGCACCGACTTTGGCACTTTGGCAACTGCATGTGTCCCGCTCCACCAAATGAAGAATGTTAGACCAGAACCACACAGACAGGCGCTCAAAGCCTTCTCTGATGCTCTGGACCTGTCGCAACCCAGTGTAACACATGAGGCGGCTCTATTATTGTAATAGTTGACATTGACATTGAATCTTACGTGTGAGGTATATTCACGGGAATGTTTCCAAATGTTATTTGGCTGTAATATAGATGCGATCTGGCGCTGATAATCTCAACCAATGAGAGGCTTCGATGGACAGACAGGCACAGAGAGAAAGACAGCACGCTTCAAGGTCGAGCTGCAGCGCTTCTCGCTCTGCATGAGTCATGCATACAGTCATCTCTGAACAACAGACATTTAGCCAGGCAGCCTATCACACACTGCTATCACTCACATGCTTGGAGCTAATGAGAGGACAAGTAAATGCCGGGAAATAAAAGAGTCACAGCTGAGATCATGACACACACATTAATGTACACATGTAAAGCACATGTTAAAGGCTCCATGTCTGCTAAACGGTGCTTTTTATGCTCTGTTATCATTTAGCTCTGGGATATTTCTCAGGGTCACTGTGCAGCAGCGGCGAGGCGATCCTACCCAGGGCCACTCTGGCAGCTGAAGCATCATAGTTGATCCAGAAGGAGACCCAAGAGAGGATGGTAATCAGGATGGAAGGCATGTACGTCTGCAGGATGAAGTAACCAATGTTCCTCTTCAGTTTGAAGCTGAGGGACAGACGGGGGTAGGAACCTAAAGGGAGACAGGGACAGAAATAGTTTCTCTTTAATAGCTGCCATTTGAAGCTACATTGTTCTTCACCATGTCCATTTACAACAAAGAAGTGTTGTGTTTAGATATTATAAATGTGACTTTCATAAGGCGTGCTATGATTATGTTAATGTACTACATCTTAATAACTGATATTCAGCTGAAAGTAGCAGCTGGCAAAAATTAAAAGTTCAATGTCAAAACATGAAATGCAAATTCAGCTTTTGTGCTACGTACCTGTAGAGAAGACTACGTTCTTAGAGATGAGTTTATAGTCCACTATAGAAAACTGTGGCAGCTCTATTCTGTCCACACCAGACACTGCACCATCGCCACCTCTCCAGTAAAACTCAATATCATCCGTGGTGTAACCATCTGCAGAGAAAAGAAATAACAGATTCAGAAGCAGAAACACATTCAATTATGCTTGTGGGAAATTTCAGGCATTGCTGACATGCTGGATATAAACATGAGAGGAAAAAAGAAAGAAATGTGAAAAAATGAAGCAAGATTTATGTAACGTGAATTTTATATCGTGTACAAATTTCAAATGTTAGGCATTTAAAGAAATAAGAATGGGAAACATGAGCAACAAAGTATTAGTGCATATCTGGCATGTACAATTAGGTTCAGCTGGGTTTATGAGAGACAGTTTTCCATGCTGTAGTATGTAGTAGTATAGTACTTTCCATTAAACTCTTATTTTACATTAATACTACCCTTGTATCCCAAACTTTAATTGAATACAAAGAGTTATGTCCAGACTAAATGAATACATTGCTAAAAAGTGAAATAAAGCATAAAAAAATGAAAAACTTTCTCTAGTTCTACTAATTACATAAATGTCATGGCTGTGTCCCTAAAAAGTGTCAAACAAGATGACGTGTATTGAACGTAGGAAGGGATGTGAACAGATGCAGTCTGGCTATGAATGTTTTTGTTGTTTATACTGGATTTCTGTAAACACATGAGGGGAAGGGAACAGTGCTCTGGGACATGCTTACACGCAAGTTGTAGCGCTGATGCTAAGCTGGGCTCTAAGGGGTTAAAAGTTTTCAAAAATGTGTTATTTTTTATTTGGGGGTGACTTTAAAGCATAAATATGCATGTGTATATGTTAACAAATGGATATCTTTATGGTGTGTTCAAATTATGAGTCTTTGGAAGCATTACTTCACTGGCTTCAATTATTTTGCAGAAATCTACTATTGATTTAAAAAAAAAAAGACATTTAAGTCTAATGTTGGCTTTTTGTATTTGATAACTTTAGTTTTCAACTGATTGACAGAAATGCATGTCTTTTCTTCAGGGTAGTGTTCTGTTTTCCAAACGTCATCATTAACACAGGACACACTCACAGGGAAATGCACCTACATTTTCACAGTGATAGATTTAAGTCTGTTTTCTTAACCTACTTACATCAACTTGAAACAAAGGCTGCAACTGCTCGGCAGGAATGAGGAACTATTCTTGTTCGCTTTGGTGGCTGGTTGGTGGTAATGTTAAGCATGAGGTCTTTGATGTTGGGTGAGTCACTTGAAAGGAAAAGCTGAGAGACGTCTTCAAAGATTTTCGGTGTAGAAATAGCTCTACCATATGTTGATTAAGTATGACTGCTTACAGTGGTGGAAAAGATCCCTGTGACAAAAACAAACTCCAGACTGATGCTGTCGTTGCTGTGAGTGGCAGAGATTTGGAGCTTGATGTGTTTGTTGCACATGGATGGAAAGCAGCGCAGGCGCAGTCGCTGTGTTGCAGACCGCCTCTGACATGAACAGCGTTGCAGGCAAACAGGGAGCAGCCATCTCCCTCCTCTGAGCTCGACTGTGCCTGCCTCACACTCAAAATAGAGGCAGTGACCTATTCAGATGTGATGAATAATTAAACTCCAAGGGTTTGATTTTTAAAAATTAACACATTTGTCTTTGTTGCAGTGGCACTGACATTCAAGGTGAAGCTAGTCATATTGTACATGTTGGGCTTTTTTGGTTGAACAGGCAGCGAACTTTACCCATAGGCCTTTTTTTCATGCAGACATTCTCGCATGTGAAAGCAGGAAAAGCATGGTGTTTCTAATATTGTCAAAAGCTGCTATTTTGTACAAAGACTCACAGCAGAGATGTGAAAAGTTGCATTTCCAAAATCAGGTTGTTCCAAAGATTTTGCTCCAAATAGAAACATGGAAGATATATATTACCTTAAAAATCTAAATAATCTAATTAATAAAGGAGGACCAACACAAAGGTCAAGTAAGAAAAACAGATTTTGTTAAAATTTTATTCAACCTCTTAAGACCTGGCGTCCATATGTATGGACATTACTTTTCTGCCTCCCCTTTTTTTTTTTAACTTAAGTCAATTAGTCACATTTAGAGATGCATCCAATGCCATCTTTTGGTGGTACCACAACTTTTTACCCATTTCATTGAGAAAAAAGTGTAGTTATGAACAATACAAGTAGCCACCTAATAACACTAAAAACATAACTTCCTGTAAAAAGACCAAGTTTAGTTGTTATTTCTACATATAAGGTCTTACTGATCCCAAATAGCAAGGAGAAATGAAAAAATACACACCAGACAAACACTTGGGTCTTAAGAGGTTTAAAAAACTTGTAAATCCGATTGTTGTCAAAGCTTCATTAGACATTAACCTCACCACACCTCACTGGGCAGTTTCAACGAAAGATTTCAACCTCAAATGACAAATTTATGGCAGCTTTAATTTGTCGACAAAGAAGCTTTCTTTTTGGTAGAATCAATTTATTGTTGATTTTATTTTTTACTCAAAAAGAGAGTATTTCAAATCACATCTCTTTTTGTTTCTGTATTTATTATGGAGTTAATAATGAATAAAATGCACACCCACAGTAGTGGTGGACCCTATGGCTGGAATTAAACCTCAGCTAGTGCAGAAAGCTCTCCCTCCCAATCTACATTATAATCACCACTGCTTTGTGCGACCTAGCATCACCTGAACGGGGCTGAATCCACCACTCTATTGTTTTGATGAGTAGCTCAGTTCAGGTCTGATCAGCCATGACGGGCTGGGATCAGCTGAGTGTTGACGAAAGGGGAGTTTTGGCTCGAGAAGCATCGTAAAGGGAGTGTTTTATGGCCTATATATAACTGGTCAGTCAGTTTGTAGCTCTATTAGTTCTGGACCATTGTCTCTGTATGTTCAGGGAGAGATGTCAATGTGTTACATCACTGTGCTCCTCCTGGGCTGTCATGTGAATCCCAAAAGAGTGACGTTAAGAGAGAACGACAATGCAGCCTTCAGATAACCACGCGTATGTTGGTGTGTGCATGTAAATGTACGCAAAACAATAAACTTGTGGTGTTGGAAGAGCAGAAATTTAACATTGCTGTGTGCAGACCAGTGGCCTGGGCTGCAGCGCTGAGCTGCTGCTGATGTATCAGGGGGATCTGCGGTTTTAAGACTTGTCTGTTAAAAATGCATCAAGTTTATCAAGGGAAGTGCGAGTTCTCTGGGCTCATTAGTCTGAATAAAATAGCACGCTCTGGCATGAAGTCATTCCAACGTTAAAACCATTGCCAGTTAATCCATATGAGAGCAGATACTGCCTTGTGATCAAAACTGGAGCTGTGTGTGAGGGAGGGAGTGTGTGTGTGTGTCTATGTGTGTGTGTGTGTGTGTATTCTGTGTTGTGCAGCCTGAGAGAGGAGGAGAAGGAAAAAAGAGAGTGTGAGTGATGGAGAGAGAGAGAGAGAGATAAAAAAGCTGGGAGAAAAAAAAGAAAAAGAAGATGAGACTGTGCAAAGAAAGGAGATGAGGAATGGAAAGAGGGAGTGATGAGGCGAGAGATGGCGAGCATAATGGGAGAGGAGCAGCAAGAGGCGGTTCTGACCCGCAATGTTTTTTTTTTGTGTGTGTGTGAGCTTAACGCTGCTGGCAATGGTGCGATCAAACCCGGAAAGACTGAGCCCTACACCACATCCCAGCCCCATAATCCTTTTCTCCAGGGACCCAGATAAAACAAGCAGAGGACCTCGTCTTTCTCTCTCATGTTGCTCCAAGCTCTTTCCTTTCCTTTGCTTGAGAACACCTGATCACATACAATTACAAGCTCCATGTGAATTGAGCTCTTTGTACTGTACAAACATGGAGGCAGGTTTTTTTGGGAGGGAGAAGAAGCTGCACATAACAACACTATCAGCACATCCCTATAACACTGGACCTAATCAGGCTCCTCCACACCTTGGGAAGCTACTGCAGCTGAAGTTAAATTAATTAGGCTGGATGTTATCAGTCACCGAGCCATTAGTGATGTTCCTCTCCTTGATGCGTATCTGGTGATATCTCATCAGCCTTTCTCAGCATTTTACATGCAGCCCTATCAACCGTCCTCCTACCTTGGCCCGCAGATGGTTTTACTTTTTTCCCTTTCTGAGATGCATGCATACGTGGGATCTGTTTAAATCTACGTCTACATGTGGGCGTGAGAGGCGGTTGTCAGGGACAACGGTACTTACAGCTTTCGATCTCCAGGGTGCAGTTCTGCTCATCTAAAGGGTAGCGGCGCAGATCCATCATGCAGGCTGCAGTGGTGGTGATCCTACACAGAGTAGGAAGGAGAAAGTAAAGCAGTCATGGAGGCAGCCAAAGCAGCCCAGTTTGTTTCTTTGACCTTCAGAGCAAAGTGTGGGACACTCAGCAGAGCAGGAGGATGACAAATGTGATGCTCTAAAAACAACAGGCACAGATGGGAAGCAGCAAGTAGGTGAATCAAGAGTCCCCCCGAAATAAAATTAGCAAATTAGCTTCTAAGCTAGCCCGAGATGATTGCCCTAGATTGTGACACAAATGTAAAGAGCGAATAAGAAGGAGTCAAAGATAGAAATAATAACAACATCACTGCCCTGCAAACAAACCTTCACCTAAAACAGATCTTTTTGACTGAGTCACATTTAAGCCACATTCTCCAGACCAATCAATATTTCAAGTTCTTTCACTTTTCATCTTTTTTTATTTATTTCTGATTCCATATCTTTATTTATTCACTTAAATATCTATTGGAAAATCAATATATTCATGACTGTTAAAAAACCAACTTTAACTAGTTTTTTGTCTAAATGTTAGATTTTTTGATTTTGCTTTTACTGTCCTGTGTCCACAGTGTGTCAGTGAAAAAAAGAAGGGAAACAGTAGGTCTCACTGGAGCACTCTCTTTGAATAAATCAGGTTGAATACATATATGAAATAATATTTATAGCAAGTTTTTTTGATGGAGTGAAACATTTTACCCCATCAGAAACACTCTGATCTAAAATTAGCACCTGCTGTATCAAATGATTAATTTGTGACGCTCCAGCAAGCAACTTAAGGTTTGTGTGTACTTTGGTTATCCACAGAGTTACCCTCTGTTTCTAAAAGTGTTGTGTTTTTTAACCAAGAATCTGATCCTACTCGCAGTTTATCACTTTCTCTCAGAGCCTAAGACCTGTGTCAGCAGCTTCATTCATCAAGATAAACACAGAAAAACATCCAGTTTTGGTCCTAATGTTTTTCTGGCTTCAGTGGAACATAAAGAGGCATCAATATAAAATTGAGTCAATTTGATGCCAGTTAATAACTCCTCATTGGTGCTTAAAGCCTGTATTAAATAATACCAAGATCTATAACAGGCAAACATCCTAAATCGAAAAATAAAAAGTAAATAGACAAAGAATGAAACTAATGACAACCAAAATAATATGATTTTTCTTCTTCTTTTCACAATCAGTGCACACTACCAGTCAATGAAATGCAGAACTCGCAGATGATGTGTAATGATCTTCCAAAAAATTCTGTCTTCTCAAGGAAAGTTATAGAAATTTTTTAAAACTCTTGTGTTTGGAAAAAAAACACCTTCTCTTTATGATTTTTCACTTTCCGCATATGTTGCCATTTGCAGAGTTTGTTGTTATACCTACTGTCCACTCTCAAAATAGAATTAAAAGAAATAAGTTCAAGTCCATCATTTTGGTTTGAGACCTGTGGTCCACACGTAGTTTGGATCTGAGACACAGCACTGAGTTCATTTGGTCCCATAAGTAGGTGAACAAGAACAGGGTTGAACCTCTGGTCAGACAACCCTGTAATAAAGAGGCGCTGAGCGTGAGCCAGACGCAGCCGACAGGTTTACTCAAAGAGACGTACTTCCTGTTTCACACACGACAAGTTGGATGCTGAAACGGGCTGGCACCCGGCAGTGCCAAAACCCCCAGGCTGTCTGAGAGAGACTGGACACACTATTTAACTAGAGGGACTAAATGTAGCATTCCAGACTTCACACACACACACACACACACACACACACACACTGATTGATATACTCAGTAATAGCGTCATGTGGCCATTAACAATAGCAGCAGCCTGTGGGTGAACTCCCAGTACGAAGGGTTGTCGTGACCTTGGTTTTTCCCCTGTCATAGTGGCTTACTATCAGTATAACAATTACTGCTTCAGTGGTTCATTAGTTCATGATCTATGAGCACTTCAACCTAGACCAACCAGACGAGCTGAAAACATCAATTAAATGTATCATACTTAAGGAAACAAAACCGTAAAGATGCTCCTGATTTCAAGAATAGAAGTCAAAAATGTCCAACTCAGGTAAGTAAATCAGTAATCTAAAACTTTGATTGTTTCTCCAGCAAAAATTGTTTCCGACAATTGGGCTCTTTAGTTGAGCAGAGCATAAAACATCTACAGGAAAAAACTGTATCATGGTATTCTGACACATTTGAGGTTTGAGAAATATCACACTGTCTGTGATATGAAAATTGATCTGATTTGAGCTTAAATGTCCAGCCTTAGTGGAGACTCCATGAAGTTTCTGATCTTACTGGACACCTGCTGACACTTTGTTACGACAAATCTGAAGACAAGATTCTAGTTTCAACAGAAACACTTTGAAAATATATAATGTAAAATCCCACTGTACCAGCAGTCTTTAGGTGAGGAAATTTTCCATTCATATCATTTCTGTTACCTCATGTGTGCTAGTTGTCCTAATCCTGTCTGGTAGTTTTGGTTAAAAAACCCCACTGTTTTTCAGATTTTAACATAAAGGTAAAGAAAAAAAAAAAGGGTTCTCGTTAGACTGCTGTCATCTGCTCACTGCTACCCCCTCATAGTTGTTTCCAGAATTGAAAACTACAATATTTATCCCATCAAAGCTGCTGCTGATGGTCCTGGTCACTTCTGTGGCCCATGAAAAGGCTTTACTGCTGATTTCAGTGTTTCATTACTGGATAAAATCAGCTCACAGGTGCTATAACGGCAAGAAGAAAGAGCAGTAGATGCTACAAAGACAAATGATTGGAAATGTGAGGATGCTGAGGATAAAACACAATGAATAATGCAATTTTGTGAAGAAAATAAATACAAAAATCAGTGTACTCATTTTTTTTCATTTTAGTGGGTTAACGAAGAAGGATACAAAGAACGACCACTTATGCACATAAGAAACAGTGATTTCAGGAGAAAAAAATGATGAAATTGTTGCAAAAATCATAAAACCTTGTCATGACTTAATAGCTAATTTTCTATTTTGGGACATGAAGCCAAAAAATTCAAGATTTTGAAGAAGATTTTGAGATTCAAAAATTAATTTTTCCTTTGAATGTGAAAACATAACATGAAAATGCCCAAACCTGGGAGGCGACATGGAGATTTATCAAAGTTTTAAACACTATTCTCATATATTGTATTTTGTATTAAGTGTTTCTCCAAATGTTTTAAGACAAATTCTTTTTGAAAATGTCACAATAATTAATGACAATATCCTTTATCACTTCATGTCATGGTTACTACACGCATCCTAAAGAGCTGTGTCTTTAATAATTAAGAGACAAAATGAATCTGAATTCATCTACATGAGACTCGCAGCTCTCCTGAGCTCAGCCTGGCAAGTTTAGGATCTCAGTTTGTGAGTGGTGGAGGCTCTCTGTCTCTCTGTCTCCTGCTCAGCCTCTCTCTGTGTCTCTCTTGCTGCCTCCTTTTTCTTGCTCCCTGGGCTCTTATATAAGAGCCAGTTAGCAAGGCCATGGTGCACTGGGGGATTAACACAGGAGTCTTATTTCTGTCCTAGTTTACTGCTTTTATGGCCACAAGTTACTAGGATGTTTCTGCTCACCAGCCACTCGCCCATCACTCACCATCATCACCATCAGTACCACTAAATCACGGCAGCAGGGGAAGCACAGGGGAAAAGTGGAAATGAGGCCAAAATGGCAGGGGTAAAAATAACAGTCTATTTATAGCCCACCTACATCATCAGCAGAAGTCTCGAAGCTTTTTTGTCTGAGACTCCGCATCAGTGATCAGGAGCTAATTCAGCGTCCTCTGGCCCAGCTAGCATGTCCAGTACCCACGCTAACAATTAGTACACAGCTGATAACTGAGGAGGAGGAGGAGGAGAGATGGATGAGGATTTCTCTGCAGGATTCCCTCCCCATCTTTTTCTCTCCTCCTCCACCTCTTCTTCGTCATCTCCGCTGCAGCCAGAGTCTGCAGCAGCAGCAGCAGCAGCAGCAGCAGCAGTAGTGATCATGAAGCGCACGCAGGCTTGTTTGCTCTTCATCAACATCAGGGCCAGTCCCTCTCTCTCATCCCAACCTGCCGGGGGAGAGGCCGCGCTCAAACAGATCACGCAGATTCCTCACACGCTACATTTGCTCTACGTGGAGGCCAACAGGACGTGGAGCTCTAAAAAAAGGATGATTTTCCTTTCTGTGCATGTTCTCTCACAGTGTATGTGTGTGTTTCTGTGCGTGTGTGTGTATGTGTGTACCCCCCTTAAGGCAGCCTGTGCACCTTTATTCCAAATGACCTTGTTTACGGACATAACACAACCACCACAAATTCCCAGACAGAATCTCATTTCGAGGGAGAATCACAGCAGAGACTCATGCAGACAGAGATTTTTTTTTCTTTTACAAGCAAGATACAACCCAGGGCATCCTTTTTATCAGATTAACATATCATTATTATTACACATGTACATCAATGGACACTGAAATGGAGCTGGGACTGAAATTAAGATGGAGAAGCTTCCTCCATTTTGGATAGAGAGACCGTGTTGAGCTGAGGAAACATGGCACGCAGGATTGTCTCTCCCTGCTCACGCACTGTTGCCAAATTTGAAAATAAAATGTCTGCAGTGGTAACAAAAAAAGTCCAACATGTTCAAGTGCACGCTAAATCACGGGAGGAGCACATCATACGACACACATGGCAGTCTGTTTGATCTTGAGTTTAAGAGAGGGATGGACAGCTCTGAAGGCTGTATTGATTGTATTGACAGAAAAAAACAGCTGATTTAAATCCCTCTCTCCCTCCACTCAGCAGCTTTCTCCTCCTGGCCATGCCATGTCATCTATTGAGCAGCAGAGTGGAACACTCCTCGCCCTGACAAAAGAGGACGTCAGTCTCCATGGCACAAGGATATGTCCTCTCACAAAAGGAGTTACAATACTCACAGAGAAGGAGCGAGAGAAAGAGAGAGGAGGAGGAGGAGGGAGAATCCTTAAAAAATTTCTCCATTTTAGTGAAGTCTGACCTTCATGTCTCTGTCTCTCTTTTCTCTCTGTGCATTTTGAGCAACATGCATCAGGAGACATGCACAGAATCCTCCTTCCTTCTTCCACATAAAATGACACCAAAGTGGCGCTTTTTGTTTCATTTTCTGCAGCCTGGGTGGTGTCTGTGTATCGGCCGAGCATTTTTCAGGGTTGGGGTAATTAGATCAGACCGACTCACCCACCCAAGAGTCAAACAGAGCTGCAGAGTGACAGCTGGGAACACTGTTGCGTTTTTTTTCTCTGCTCTCCCTGGTAATTGAAGAGCAGGATCTGGCAGGAGTGGGATACACTCTGTATCCAGGGAATAAAGAGTAAACAACACCCTCACCCTTCCTCTCTCTCCTCCTCCTCCTCCTCTTCTGCATGCAACCCCCCCTCAAAATAACACTTGCTCACTCATGCACAGCCACTAATACACAGATCTCATACTCACACACACACATTAATATCTAATGCCTCCTGCAAACCAAACAACACACTAATCTATTAGTGTTCCCCAGGTACAGTGTTAGCTCATTTCAGTTAGTTCAGCACAAATCCGTGTTCACCTCTGAGGCCAATAATATGTTTACTTTTTCATTATGGTGCGTGGACTTAAAGAGACAAAATCTATTTCAAAGCTTGACTTATTCAACGGTACTTGATGCCTTAAGGAGAGTTGAGCAGCAAGATGATGCAGGTGTCACTCCTTTATCTCTTGGAAACTCTAGTTTGTCAGGTCATTATTCTATGTTTGCAGAGTGAGTGCCACCGTATCCAAGAATTACCATGTTTTATATTTGGTGAATAAGAGACTTCATTACAATTATGGCAAGAAAAAATGGTCGATATTTTTCCCAACACCGAGCAAAAGCAAAAATGTGAATCCTTTGTAGAAGTGCTTAAACCTGCAGATCTTTGAGTGTCTGTGTAAGACTAGCAGCAGCAGCAGAAACATCTGAAACACATACAGGACAAGCCAAAAACAGACACTGAAACAGGTTATTAGTAGTAAAGGAGACCGATAACTAATTTTTGGAGTTGATATTCATTATTAGTAAAAGTGAAAATACTGGCATCAAAATTTAAACAATACAAACTCCAACACTTAACTTTGTTTAAATGCCTTTAGACATAAATTTATTAAAGGGACTGTAAGGACTTTCAAAGTGATCATGAAAATAACTCATATCTAGATATATGCCTGATCATAGTCCCCAGAGTTAAAATGAGATTATTAGTGCTGAAACAGGTTAATTCTGAATACTATTTCTCAGCTTTCCAATCGGGTCCACGTTGATTTGTGGCTCATAGAATCTTCTATGACAACACAAGCCGACATAAGAGCCAAAATTACCCGGATCTAAAATTATCTCTCATTAATAAAAGAAAGCAAATGTCGATTTCAGAAAAATGTCTATCCATATTTTTAATCTAATTTTTAAAAAAAAGGAATAAAGTTGTTGAAAAGGTTTTTTTCAGTATTTAAAGAGACTATCAAACTAAAAATGAAATGAAACACTAACCTAATTATTCTTTTTTCTTGTCTTTTTTTTTTTGTTACTGTTTTACTTATATGAGTATTTGTCTATGATGACTTTCTACACAGTTTCACATTTTTACATATACATGTATGGAATATACTTATTTTTCTAGTTGCTGGTAGCAACTTATCAAAATATATAACTCAGTGCATTTTACAATGGGAAAAGTTAATATTGAGCATAATTAGCATGGCGTTATTGTTGTTGTGGTTCTCTGACATAGTTCAGGTTTCTCATGTAGCCCTCATAAAATTAGTTGCCAAATGCTGGTCTAGGGAATGGAGCTTTTTTCAATTACATTATTTTTGAGGTTATCAAATGTTGCAATGCACTGCAATGCACAGCTGTTATGGAAGGCAGAGTAGCACATCTCATGAAGAGTAAACTTGTCTAATAAGATCTTGATGAGGATTGTAAAGGATTGAAAAATGTGTAGGCAGATAATTATAAAGAAGAAGCCAAGCCTTAAAAACATGTATAGCTACTGTTGTAACATAAATATTGAAAAACCAAAGCAGTTCTGCTTTACTTTTGTGTTTTGCTACTTCAGATTTTACACTGCAAAACCTAGAACCATATCGTCTGACCATATCTGGTCAAAATATCTCATCAAATTTAATGTAGGTCACATTCAGCAGACAAATGCAATCTTATTTTAAGATGTTAAAAGCAAATATTGAACCTGAATTGCCTAAAATGAATGAAAGTATCCGTCAATTCAGGAGGAGAAACTGACTTGAAAAGCATCTGATGTTTTGCCAATTGCAAGGAATTCAGAGGTTTTTTTATTTTGAAACTGATGTTATTCCTGTAGTTGCAGGGAAATGTAACAGACATTAGATGTTATTAGGTAAACAACAAAATAGACAAATTCACACACTAAGGTTCAAGTTTTTGCAGTGCAGAAGATCAAATTGGCTTTTACACCAGGATGTATCATGAAAGCTTAATATCTTTACCTGTTGTAGCTTTGAGACCCCTAATTTCAAATACAGAATACAAAGATGTCTAACCTGCTGATGTATTTTGATGTAAAAAGCATTAAAAGTAAAAAAAACACGACATCAAATCCAAAAATTCTTAACTTGTTTATGCATCAATGGAAGTGTAGTTTGCAGCTCACTGAGAAGTTTTAAGAATATTTTGCCAGAAAATTTAACTGTAATCTTTTTTTTCTGGGTGGTGTTTTTAGTAAACTAAAGGATCTGCCTTCACCCTCACTCACCTTAACTCTGATGATAAAGACTTATATGAACTCGAAGTCAAACAGATAACAACACCATTACGACGTGTGTTCACTTCAAACCGTTCTCTCATTGACAACACTCATTCTCAGCTCACTTAGCTTCTCCTGTACATCCACTGCAGCCCTGCTGTTGCAACCAGCCGGCCCGTCTCTACAGGTATGTGTCAGAGTGCTCACAGCGCACAGGCATCTGGCCACGCTGACTCTGACAGAAGCTTGTGTCTGGACTTGCTAGCATCAAATAAAAACCTGAACCAAACCCACGGACCAGATAGCAACAGGAGCCGGTAGGCAATGGCCCTGACAGAGGTAGTAAAGGCATCCCTGTGCTGCACACAAAAGCTCAAATGTACAGCATTTCTCCCCTGGTCTAAATTCTGTTTCTGGCACATTTGTTAGGTTTATATAAATGAGTCAGAGCATTTGAAATTACATTTCTGGATTGTTGAAACAAGATGTAGCAATGAATAATCTGGTGCAGTGCAGATACTTAAATTTTTTAAGCAGTCTTTGCGCAAGAAGGGCATGTGAGTGAAGAAAGAGAGAGAATGAATGAACGCTGCAACATCTTAAATTAGCAACAATAATCTCATCTTCAAAACACGCACGCTAATCTGAGATCATTACACAAAGGAGAGGAAAGAGGAGGTGACGGCTCAGAGGAGGAGGGAACAGAGATGGACGAGCTCTGCTGGCCTGTGAAGTCAAACAGGCAGCATCAGAACAAATACAGACTCAGTGTTTGTATTGAACTGCTACATTATTGATTATGAGAAATCTATTATGGATGACAGTCTTCCTCAAAGGCATGGCAGCCCAACATCACAAAGAAATGCCCTGCAGACAGCTTGAACCGTCCAGCGCAATCAGACTCAGTTTGGCTGTTCGTACTGCCCTGCTTTATTATTGATGGTATCTGATCCATAATTGATATTGATAATCATCGGGGATATGAAAGGCTAACAAGGCACAAAGCTCCTCTTCATTTCTGAAACTTGTTTCAGTAGTTTATAACATATTCACCATGAGAGCTAAGACTCCATGTGGTGACAATCAAATGAGGGAGGATCCATCAAGTGATTGGACAAACTTTTGTTCATGTATTGCTCAAAAGATCAGCTTTGTTGAACAGATGTGTCTGTCGTCTCCTCTGCTTTTAGAGCCGGCCCCAGGTGGACACTCAAAAGATTGCAGCTCTTAGCACCTTTGCGTCACGTGAAATTCTCAAAGCTGGAGGGTGGTGCACTGAAAACAAGTCTAAGTTTTATTTTAAAGGGAAATTCTACAGAAGCAAAGCAGTGAAGTCACACTTCTGAATAAAACTGTGAAGGATCAAACCTCTACTGCACGCCACATTTCCTATATCCCATAGCCTTACGTTCATCACTAACAGTCACAGTTATAGCCAAATTATATCAGATGTGTATGTGGTCTAGATTTGCTTGAATAGGTTTCTATTTATGTCAAAGTGTAAACTCACACTGCGTTCACTCCATGGCGGTCAGCAGACACGCAAGCTTCAAAAATATGTTGAGTACCAGAGCTGTGAAGCATCGAGTGAAGAAAAGAAGACTGAGTGGGACAGGAAGTCGTGCATAAAAACTACTGACAATTGCACACTGTCTTTCAAAATAAAACAAAGCGAGGGAAAACCAGCTTGGACACTGCCTGGCAAAAAAAAAAAAGTAGCCACCAAAAAAAAGGTCAATCACTCTAATATTTTGTTGGATCACCTTTAGCCTTGATTACAGCACGCATTTCCTGTGACATTGTTTCGATATATTTCAATGGGTGAGACATTTAAAATGAAAAGACATCAGGGTGAGAAACAAAGCATACAGAAAATGTACCAGAGAAGCTCACAAAGAAATGTGTGATTTGTCTCCAGGGGCCCAGAATCAATTCAGACAAAAAGTTCCTCACAGAGGCTAAGATTCACCAGGACTTCAAGCCCACAATGAATTTATTGATAACAAACATCAGATCCATGTTGCAAACATTAAACACCAAATGTGTCTGTCCCTGAGCAGAAAATGTAGAAGCGCCAGAAGTTTAAACTAAACAAATGGCTCAGATATGACCCATCTTAGTGACATGCATGTGATCGTCTGTGTATCAAGTCTTACCTGAGTCCATAAAGCACCGTGCCGTCAGGGTGCAGACGGATCATCCTGTTCTTGACAGTGACGCCATGAACAAAGGACTTCTTATCATTTAGGAAGTAGGTGTCAGGGACCCACAGCTGGTCTGCCACCCGGTTATCCAGGGTCAGGTTGTAGGCGATCTCTGAGTAGGAAAGGCGCTTGTCTCGCCATGCCTGCTGGAAGTACATGGTCAGGGTGTAGTCCTGGAAGACAAAGAAAAGACGGGTGACATTTAGGGACGATGTGGCAGGAGCTGAGGCTGAAAATGAACTACCAAAATCAAACTTTACAGTAAAATCAAATAATCTGATATCAGCTCTTAACCACGGTTCTGGTAAATCAATTTTTTCTGTGTCCATTACATAGATTTGCTCCATAGGAAGAACTGTCTGTGGGAAAATGGTTAAAATTGAACTCTTTTAACTACCATTGTGGCTTTATTCCCATTGTGTTTGCATTCGTGTTGTGGCTTTTGAAAATCGCCCAACACCTACCAGCCTCCAAATCACTAAGACAGCCTCTTAACCTCATGAGAGGATGGATGACACAATCACTTCTCTTGACTGAAGCTAAACATGTAGAGCTTTTGGGACACATTGAAGTGAGGAAAAATTCTCTGGAGGAAACTTTCTGATGGCGAAGATGTTTCTTATGCCTAACATTTAGATTTGATACTAAACTGGGGATCAAAAAGGGGCCTTCATGACCGTCAGCAGTGATGACAAATGCAGCTCCTGCCCTGTTCTTTACCAGATGAGCTGATAAACAGAGGAGAACAGCATGAGGAACACAAAAGACATCTGTTACAGCTTTCTGTTTCAATGAGCATCTTTTTCTAACCATCAGAAGAATCTGCTCTGCTGTGGACTTTATAGACCTGAGGGACATTCACAGTAGTATCAGTCAAGCATCCATCCCACTCCAGCAGCCTGATCACTTTTGTTCCTGCCTTGACTCCAAAATACATCACTAGAATACGAACTCAGAGGCCAGTGAGATACGTCGCCCATGTTTTACTCTTCCTTTTTTTAATTGAATTTTTAAAAGGTTGAGAATAGTCAAAGTGCCTGAGTTTGTTTTCTCCTGAGAGCCTGGTTTGTCCCACATGTCACCACATGAATATGGCAACAGCAAAGCTTGACTTTCTGACTACGTCTATGGTGTCACAACAGTGTGTTTTGTTCCCACTCAGGGGAATCACGTCAAGCATAAGCACTGTGTCATCTGAACACGACTCTCTGGACGAGTCACAGCAGGATGTATAGACTCAGCATAAAGAGAAGGTCAGCCAAAAGGTCTTTGGTGTTACGAAAGGCCACGGCCTGGAACAGAGAACATGGCGGCCGGGGATGTGGGGATAATATTCAACTCTCCACACTTAATTTTCAAACTGAACCAGAGGGGAACTTTCTCAGCTGGCTGAGTATTGTCTCACGCTAAAAATATCCGCTTCCACTCGAATAGACAAAGACACTCTGTGCAAACAGCCAGTATATTTCCCTGCTCACTTCAGCTCCTTTTTTGGATGCTAAATGAAAACACCACACAGATTTCAGAAAGGTTTTCTATACAGTACAGTTTGTTTTCTACACATGCTCAGAGATGTAGCAGTAAACTGTATCCCTCCTCTCTCTGTCTTTTCTCTGCTTCTCACTCTTAAAAAAAGACTTACACCCACACAGGCTCAGTAAAACACAGCACTGCAGTTGGATCTGCTCTGTTGCAGTGTATTGCAGTGCAATCGATGAGTAGGAAAACAAATTAAAAAATACGGCCCGTGAAATGAGGCCCTTGAGCTTTTACTCGAAGCAGCCATCATCGTTACTTTTATCACTGCGTTCCTACGTTTCGCAGCCTTTTGTTTTTGCCATCATGACACTGCAAAGCAATCTCTCTGAGTCTTATCATTCAGTGCATGCATGCAGTGTGTGCGCCACCAAAGCGCTGCGTAAAAAGGGCATCTAAAAATACATAAGCTGCTGCCATGTTGATTCTTTCAGGAGTGAAAAGTCAAGCGAGGACGGCTGCGTCCTTATCCTGTTTTACAAGAGTTCCCAGTGAACCCTCCTCTCACACTCTCTCCCTCTCTGTCTCATTATCAGCCCGTCGATCTGATGTCTCTATCACCTTTGGGATCGTTAGCTGCCGCCTGCAGGCTCGGCATACTTCGCCCACAGAGGCAGCATCCCCTGCAATAAGTCTCCATCTTTACCGCCATGATTTGCTGGGTTGATGAAGGAACATGAGGATCTGGAATCGTCTGAGGGGAAGTTACTGCAGCCCTCTCTCTCCGACTAAATGAGAAAACTGAAGCTAACTATATTAACTACAGCCCCGTGGCAACAATCTGAGCAACATGATTGTGTTGGAGCAGAAATTATTCAGCAACATGGAGGCACAGACTAACACCAACGGTCCCTCTGTGTGTTTCCTTTAGCTTTGGCAGAAATGGGCCAAATGTCCTTCAACATTTTGATGAATACAGTTATAACAGAGTGTGAGTGTGACTGGTGTGTCAACAGTGTATTACTGACTTTTGAATTTTGAATTCATAGCTCCTTACCCCTGTATTTACTACTATAAGGGTATCAAAATGTTACACAAATGTTACCACTCCCAAAATTGCATGATTTTTTAAAATCAGCTGAAGAAGCAACATTTGGTGGACAACAAAAAGCATACATGAGTGAAAATCAGGTTCCAATACCCCACATTCTCAGAAAGTATGAAGTGTATTTCATTTCTTTCATTTTGTTTGTTTGTTTATTTTTGAATAAGTTTTTTTTTTTCCCCAACCCTTGAGGGTTTTATGCTAATAATACTGTCTGTCCTGCCACATTGAAAATATTTCACTCATTACAATTGACTAAGACTGAAGTCCCCAGCTATAGCCCATGGGACACAAATGGCCCCTCTCTATATTTGATCCAGCCCTCAGAACAATTCCAAACTCGCATTTTGAAAACAAAAAAATATTATAATTATTTTTTTAACGATTTTTATAGTAGACCTATAAAAGCCTGTTCTTTAGCTGTGAACTACTTTCAATCTTATCAGGTTATCTGGTTAGCTACTTTTTTACAAACGCACGGATGACATTCATGTAATCAGGAGCAGCAAGTTTGCTAGAAACCCCAACAACACAAAAAGTCGCAATGAGATTTGGGGAGGGAAAAATTGATTTGGAATGCTGGATATTTAACCAGCAGTAGACAAATTATTATTTAGTTTAACGGAGAGCTAATGCCAACTATTCAGACTTCGATTGTAAAATTAGTACAAAAAATGTAATTGTGGTACTAGTTATGCTTTTAATTAGGCTACATGTCTCTCTTGTGAAGTAATGCTTATAGTCTAAAGTGCATAAATTCATAAAATAATCTAGTGTTAGACATAATAAACAGATATCCAAAAACTAGTCAAGTATCAGTACATGTAGAATGTATATAATCAAAATAAAATCTACTGGGATAAAACCCAACTTCAAAATAATAGCAGTAGTCACTCAAGCAGGTTATTTAGAGAAAGGCAAAGCTATGTAACCCTGAAAAAAAAAAAGCTTGGAGACTCCTGGTCGAGGCCATAAGTCAGTGTCAGCTGAATTATCTGAACCATTATCTGGTACCTGAACACAGATCGGGACTAAAACTACTCACAACAGCTGAGACACGTCAACTCTATTTCTACATTCTGATATAGCAAATCCTGAATTTGTTTCAATGGGCTTTACATCCTGTAATAGTGGCCCATCTTTGACTCTGAACAACAAAACAGTGAGGTAAAATAAAAGGCGACCCTTGAATGTCTATCTAAGGAGATCAAACAAAGGTTGGGAGGCAGGACAGACAGTGTCATGATCAAAAAAACTCTCAATAATAATAAAAGAAAACCCTTTTCGAATAAGTAAATAAAAAAACCTTCTTACTCTCTGAGAATGTGGGGCATTGGAACCTGATTTCCACTCATGTATGCTTTTGTTGCCAATCGATTGTCACCAAATGCTGCTTCCACTCTGCAGGAACATTGCATTGCATCATAGATTAACAAAACTGTACAAGGCACTAACACCACTTTTTCCTCTCCTGTGGAGTTCTTCTTGAATGAGATATAATACTGTTTCAAAATACTAAAGAACATAAATTCAGACACTGGAATAAAACTGCAGAGAGCAAAATTGATGCACAATGGTTAACATTTTCACCTCCTACATTTTGTTTGTCACAACTGGACAAGCTCAAGTCTGGGTGCTTATATGAGCCACAAAAGTGAGACAGTAAACCAGCAATCACAAGACCAGCAGCTTCAAACTGAAGAAGCCCCATGAAATATGTAGAAAAAGCCAAACAGATAGAAAATACTAACTTCTCTCCAGGTCTTCAAAGCTCCTCACAAGCAGCCTGCTCTCTTGTCTTTGTGTGCGCACTGTTGCTGGTTGTGTACGTTTTGGAGTTGGAGAGTATAGCTGCGTGCTGCTCCTTCACAGAGAACACCTGGACCTGCATGCTGCCTCCTGGCTGTGCTGTGAAATGGCAGCGTAATTACCGCTTCACAGATGGTGTGGCTTACCAGCGCTTGGACATCACTTGAGCTCAAAGATGGACACGAAATACCACTACCTGCCCCCTTCTGTATCCCACAGTACAGTCAGAGTCAAATCTGCATCATGAACGACTGTTCACCCAGTAGGAACATTTTGTTTCATGATAACAAAGGTGCTTTATTGCTACACAGCTGTGCAGACACAAATCATCAATATCATGCCTTGTCCATGCAAAGGTAGTGCATCTCTTTTATCTGCATATTTATTTTGATGATTTTTGAGAAATTCAGCCCAGAAAATTCTGTTTCACGACATTCTTTGGACAAAAACTATCTAATCAGAGCATCTTCTCACACTTAGCCACATCAGAAAAGTAGAATTCTGTAAATTTAGGATGATTTTGTTATTCAGCATTTGTCTCCCGGTCTAAAAATAAATTCCTGGTCAACGAAAAAAAGATATTTTGAGAGACTCATCCTCCACATATACACACACACAATTTTACAAATACACACACACACAAGATGGAGAATGAGGAGCAGATAAGGAAGATTTTGCAGCAGGAAGCCTCCCACAAAACAAAAAAAAAAATCAGCAGATAACTGAGACAGAGCGTCCTGTGCTGGAGCGTCAGTCTCCAAAGCGACCTTCAGTCTCCTTGTCACAAGAAGCACTCCTCAGAAACTCCATTAACATCACACACACATACAGGCACACACACATACACAAATACACACAGGCAGCGTAGTGAGCGTCAGTGAGGGAGACATCTTGTGGAGAACACCAACATTAGAAAAAAAAAAAAGAAAAAGATGATGACAACACTGAATACATAAGCACGGTGGAGATCCAAATGAGGCCGAGATAACTTAAAACACATCCCTCAGTCTCGCCACAGATACGTTAAACAAACCTTCATCAACAACCTGACAAGGGCTGTGACAGGCAGCACGTTTCTGTTCCCTGCAAAAATCTGACGGGCTGCAGCTGCAACACGACCTCCATTACAACTACATCAGCTGTCACCAGCGACATGTAGTGAGCTGCCAAAAGACGACTACGTCCTGCTCTGTTTGTGCATGTAGATGTAGAAGATGTTTGTTAATAAGATGTGAGCATGAATACTGTAAGTCTCCTTTTGTTGTTGTTGCATGATACATTTCAGCACCATAAAGATACAGTAATTGGTTTTTACACTTCTTTTCTTTTTCTTTTTCTTTTTTAAAAACAAGCAAAAAAAAAAATCTCCATGTTGATTCAACAGCTTTGTATATCTTGAAATTTTCTCAATCTAATTCTGATTTAGATATTTAGAGGACGGTGGTCAGGACCTCCAAGGAATCATTGGATGCCTTCCAGAAAACAAAAATGTCAAATAACTAAAAATGTAATTTTATCCACTACTGTAAGCATGAAAAATAGCAAATAAATTAGAATCAAAAGCATGCTAAATAAAAAAAATGAGTCATTGGTTTCACACTTTTCTTTGGTGCCACATTACCCCTGAGTGATAATGACTGATTAAAAAAAAAGCATCACTTGCAGCAGGTTAATTCACAGCAACAGAGAAAACACAGCAACACCTGGTCTTGCAGACCACCTTCCTAAAGCTTTAAGTCAATAAAGAAAACATAAATGACATCGATGATTTTCTTTCTGTTTTGATGTTTGTATTTCGACATATCAGTGACTGTGAGTGATGTATAGGCCTGAAAGTTGGGGAACCTTTAGTCTAATCGAAATCTGATTGAAGCCACTTTTTCACAACATAAATTAACATCATATGAGTAATTTGTGATAAGCATGCTAAAACAAGAAGAACTCGACTATATAAACAAAAACAACCTATAACTACGCACATTCTTCCTTCTATCTGCAGCTGTTTTTGGCTATTAAGAGGTATTACAGTATCTGAAGTTAGCTTAGGCCTCATCAGTGTGAAAGCACAGCAGGTAAAAATGAACACATGCTAAACCACAACCTGGACAAACACATGAGAAGTGTACGAATGTCACCAACAGTTATCAGTTTTTAAACAGCGGACGTGAATATGAAATGAAAGCAGGTCACTGAAATATAATGTCATGTATATTTTTTCTGCCTCCTTTGCAAATCATATGTTAAACCAATTTAATAATAACATCAATCATTATTCCATGTACATTATATTCTAACATACATGCCTACCTCAGTCAGTTTTATGCATTACATGGATTTTTACTTAATTCATGAAGCAGAAAAACACATCAGGTGATGATTTCAGAACCTGATAGGTGTTCAAGGAAGAAGCAGTAGTAAACATCATTGCAATGTTCTTTTTATATTATCACAGATTTTTTATTAAACAACAGCCTCTAACTTCTACATAAAAGTGCATTTATTTAAGATAAGTAAAGCTTGCTTTTGTTCAGGGGGATATTAACAACAAAACTACACATTTTTAAATCAGCTTTATAAACACACACATGGCCAATGCTGATTATTTCAAAATGCAACGGATCGGTCTGATAAATCAGTCTAACCTCTTATAGCAACAAATTAAGACTTTTGAGGGTTTTAATAATTATATTCCTTGATGAGTATTACTAAACACCTGGGCTCTGCCGCTGCATTATCCAAAAAGACTTTAAATGTATGTGAAAACATCTGCAAATATCTTACAGCTATTGCAAGAATTTCATCTCTTTTTGGTTTTTGAATTCTGAGCCCATCAAAAATATGTTCAGTGACTAATGTTAAAGCACATTCAATTATCAGACACAATGTTGCAAAGAAACAATGTGAACAGTTTTCCTGGTAGCTGATTCAGATCCAGGGATTAAATTAAAGCCTCATGAAAAAACTTTGGTAAAGTCTTTCAGGTCTTTATAACACCATCTTTGGTTGAGCACAAATTCACAAAAACAACCTTTAATCTGACTTTCTTGGCCTGTGATCATTTATTGGGCCCACTTTTACTGTTTGATGGGACGGCTGATGGACAGAAACTGTTGGGGCAGAGAGCAGGGGATGACATGCAAAACAGCAGCAGAAACATGAAACCAAACCCCACAATCTGTACATGGACAACTTGCCCCACCAGCTCAGTCAATCTGACATCTCAATTCACGTTCTCCTACATGAAAAATACCACATTTTAGAAACATGAAAGCTTCAAGAAACTTTTTTCCCATTGTTTAATCCCAAACTCAGCAAAATAAGTGATATGCAACAATCACACAGCCCAGAAAAATAGATGCAATTGTACAAAGCGCACAAACACTGTCAAATGCAAAAACATATCCAAAACATGTGAGATTAAAAAAAAAATGTTGTCGTTATTTTTGTTTCCCAAAGACAGACATGTAAAGTAGGCAAAAATACGGGGCCTACTTTTTCCTCAAAAGTGTCATACGTTAGCTTTATCAGCTACTGCAATTAGTTAATTGGAAATTATCTGTTGATAAGCTGAAGTATGTCCTCAGGGGACGTACAGGCAGATACCGCTGATCAATTGTTATACCAGTCCATCCATTAAAGATAATGATGCATGTATTATTTTTTCCAGACCTACAGTGCTGAGGTGTCTGGGAAAAGCAAAGTAAAGCCAGTTTAATCAAACCAAAGCAATAAAACTCATGAACAATAGACAGTGAGTTTGGGAGTTACTGAGTGTCTCTCCCCTCTGCAGCCCCAGAGAAGCAGACTGACATCCACCATATTGCCAACGCTTTCATATGCTGTGTCCCCGCTGCAGAGCTGCCCAGACGAAACAAAGCAAAGTCTGCCCTTTATAAAAATGTCTGCGGTGCCACGAGGGGACCACTCTATGTTTAGGTACCCACATGCTCATCTGCAGACATCTTAGCATTGTGACCGTTTGCACTGACAGTAGGACAAAGCATCGACTGATCAACCTCTGTTTGTTCACTGTGGTAATCTCTGTGTCCGGTTCAGTACCTGCTCCCAATCAGATACCAGGGGTCAAGCGGGGAGTTAGTGCAATCTGCATGAGTTGCCGGCCTTGCTCATCCTGAGGGGAGTGACAACATGGACGCCTTTATGACTCTTTTTGCAATGGCTCATTTTTCAGCTACTTAGCTCCAGTGGAGAAAGTGCCTGAATCATTTAGGGAGTCATCAGCACATTAAAGTCTTTTAATGGAGCCTGACAACTTACTGCCTGTTTTACGACACAACACTTCTTTCTGTCTACACTTGTATTACTAAAGAATATCACAAAGTTGGCATTTTCCTGCAACATTTAGCAATCCAAATAATGTAGTTATCTGAGAAAAGTAAAAGTATCTCGAGATGAACGGATCAGGTAAGGTGTCAGTCATAATATGTCAGAAATGCACATTCAATCATTGATTAATATCAAAGTTTACAGTCTCTTCAACCATGTTTCACTGATATAACAGTTAATTCAAAAGCTCAAAGTCATTCTGATGTTGATCTACCTTCAAATTATACCGTCCACCACAGCCCCAGCATTAAACACAGATCACAGCATGCATGCAAGAAAGCTGCTGGGTGAAGTGTTGCTCTCATACTGTAATTATGCTCCAGACCATATTAATCTGTGAGTCTGTGTGTCCACTCAGCATAACTAATAACATTGTTCTGGACAACCTGCATTCTTGTCTTAAGCTTTTTGGATAGCTCAGCAGAGTAAACAGAGCAGAATCAAAGCTGCAGAAGATGAAACAAGAAGGAGAGAGAAGTTTTCTCCAAATGATAGAAACAAATCTGTCTGCAGGGATGTGTTGATGAATCGTTCATTAGGTTGACTTTTTTACCTGCATGTAAGAAAAGGGGGGTTCTGATGGGTATTATTTCTTATGCTGACATATGCTGGATGTATCTTACCAAATATATAACATTTAAATTGTTGCATATTTCATGAGAGAATAACAGTATATCTTGCATTTAGTTGGGAAAATGAGAAATGTAGAGGTGGTTCTTGTGAACTGCATCATTTTTTCCACAAACATCTAACAAAGCTGTCGATCAATCTGTAATTTGACAACATGTTCATAATTCAAATGTGAAATAATCATTCATTCTAATTTCCATAATCATGTTTGGGATCCCTCACATCATCAGCAAAAAGGAAAAATGTCCTTAAAATACAAAAACAACAAAAATCTGACTTCTCTTCAAAGACAGAACAACGTTCACCTGAGTTACAAATGATGAAGAAGCCCCAAGAAAAAAGGAGGCCTTATTTGCTTTTCCTTGACTTCCCTAGATCCGCCAAAAAGAAAAAGAAAAAGGCTGCGTTGTCATGGCAACACTGAGTAAAAATAACACAAGCTTATTTTCCACAAGCTGAAAATAAAATGGAACAGGATCCGTTTGGACAAACAAGATCAAAATGGTTGCTAATTCACAGACACAAGAAGCCGTGTGTCCCTCCGACGGACACATGAGGACGTAAAGGGGGCCAGCATCGGCTTCCCTCTGGTCATCCACCGACCCCCCCTCTCCTACCCTCCTCTCCCTCCCTCCCTCCCTCCCTCATTCTGTCATCTGACAGCCAGATCTCCTTACTCATGTAAAGAAAACCAGCGCCTGTCAGGATAATGATCGTAATAAAGGGAACACTCACGCCCCACTAATTCCTCCATCCCAGAAGCCACCACAGCTGGTTTGTTTAAATCTTTTAATTCACAGTCAGCTAATTAACATTCAGAGAGCAGTATTATAGTACAGGCAGTGCCTCTTAACAACCACCAACCTCAGGTATTTTACATGTAATTAACAAGCAGAGACGAGGAGAGAAAATACTCATTTACCTCCCTCCTTATTGCAGCCTTGGAGTGCATATTGCAGCTCAACATATGGATGCATGCAGAGGATGTTACTATGCAGCACTGATGCATCCCTGAGACAATACTCACACCAACATATGTACACACTCGACTTGCATTTAATCAGTTGCAATGGAAGTGCGTGCACAACACTTTTTAATGCACTTTAATGCACTGTATCCAGAACTTGGTGTCTGAATTCATGATTCCAGCAAAAACAAACAGCAACATGCAAATGTATTTCTAGATGCAAGGAGAGAGAAAACAGACAGAGATAAACTGCAGGTGGGGGTCTCCATGATATCATATCTGTGCTGTATTTTGCTCTAATCCCCCTATCCATGAGTCAGCAGAGCCCACCCAGTGAGGATGTGTGGTCACACCTTGGACTCGAAGGACTCTTCCCTCTCAAAATAATATATTTGTAATGTCATGTAGGAAAGGCGGCATCCACGCTGCTGCTGACTGACCTGCTTGCTTTTATTGCCCGACAACACGGCTGACCTTTGAGCTCTAATGGGCAATCACTGTGGATCACATGAGAATGCACACTTACAAAAAGACCCCACCACAGCCCGCACACATGCCTTGAACATGCACATCACAAACAGAGAAATGAAAACTGTTAACCCCTGGATGTACTGAGCTCTACTTCCACAACCATCATGCCCTTCATGTCAGAGCAGGAGGAAATGCCACAACGGTTTCAATCAGCCCCGACCAAAATGTAGAGTTCATTCTCCAGTCCTGCTTTTAATTAGAGGAGTGAGCAGCTGTCTGCAACCAAAACCTGCTCACCGCCATGACATCAGGCTGCTCACAAACACTGACTTCAAATCCAGTCCAACTCTCTCCTTTCTGACAGGAAATCAGTCAATCTACCTTCAGGGTCAAACACTACAGGTGCAAAGTGCTGCACATGAGGAGGGATTGAATACAAAAGGATCAGTTTTCCACAGAATCACATAAGATGCACCAGAATTAATGTAAAATGAATGTTTTTTTTCTTTCCTGGCCTTTGGGGTCAAAACATCTAAACTTGTGTGCTGCTGTGTATGAAATAATACACTTGCTGATTCTTCTGTGAGTGTTTTAATCACAGACATCACCTCCAGGTTCCTCAGATTTCATCCGAAACAAACTGACTCAGCACTAATTTTCTCCATTTTCTCCTAAACCCTCATATGAGCTTCAGATTTACTGTGGGAGCTGATAGCTTATAAAGTACAACGTGGGGAAAAAATCTAATTTTGGAAAAAAAATGTCTCTATTTTAATGAAGATGTTCCAGTATATTGAGCTAAATGAAAAATACGTTATTGATTCCAGAAAGGATATTTCAATGTTACACTGCCAAATACGAATTTTTTGAAAATAATATTCATCCATATTTAACAATCACTTTTGTAATATATGGTATGATGGGTCTTATTTACATGAAAGTTTGCCTCTTTTTGAGCAGAATTTTTTTTTTTTTTGTCACTGAGGTTATTGAGATCAAAGTGTAGGCAGGATATTGTCTTGAAATCATTCCATCTTTTTAATGGCAGGAAGATAGAACAAATCTATATAAAACACAAAATATGTAGCCAAAAAAGTCAAAACTAGTTTTACATGCAGATAGCAAAGCACAGAACCATCCATGTAATTGTCAAGCAATTCTATAAAAGAAAACCAAAGTTATGACAAAATTACTTTTGAAGTTGGGTCAAATTGACCCAAAAACAATAGAAGGGTTGAGTCCAAACACTCTACTCATTTTTGGAGGCACAAAGGAACATAAAGAAACAAACAGTCTCTCCAAATATACTTTGTTTTCTAGATTTCCCAAATTTGAAGGAAATTTGGCTGTTGATTTGATTTAGACTGTTATTTTTTGGCTACACAAGATATCAAAACTCAGGAAAATATGAGAAAGAATGTGACTTTTTTCCTTATTATCATTATTATTAGTAGTAGTCGTAATAGTAGTATTAGTAGTAGTATGATTATTATTATGATTAATAATAATCATAATCTTTGTTTTAAAGTCATTTTTAGTCAACAAAACTTGTTTTTTTCCTCATGTGCTGTACTTCACATTTGGAAGTCTTCCTAATTATAACATAGAGTCTGACTAGGTTCTCAAAATCCCCACTGAAGCCCCTCAAGACCAGGGCAGCCTTAACAAACACATGACACACCAGCTCTCAAAAGTGTACATGTTCCTGACATAAAATTTGAAGGATAAAAAGAATTTTGTATAAAATTATGCAAAGAAGATATGGGGCAGCCATCTTTGATATATCTGAAGCTTGGATTCTGGATGCTCTAAAATCAGGACAAGGAAGTTTCTTGCAGACAAACATTTTTTTATTTTTACCCCAAATTTGAGTCACAACTGGATCATGACTGAATAACTTGTGGGAGCAAGATCTAGGCCTGAACTTCTGAAGAAAAATGTTGAAACTGATCAGAGTAACCTTCACCTCTCTCCTACCATCATCCTCACTACCTACAGCCACATCTTCTCCTCTCCCCTCTGGTTGTTTTTCCCTCTCAGCACTTTAATCTTAAAAGAGACTGCCCCTGATGAGGGAGATCAAAGCAGCCCCTCATCCACAGGTCACCAGCTCCATCCTCGTGATCACGCTCCACGGTGATATTATTGATTTCTCTCAGATCAATCTCATCTTCTATTGTAGCACAGGAAGAACGCAGGAGGAGGAGGAGAATCCCACTTTGTTATGTAAGTCACCAGAAGAATTTTTCACATGGTAAGGACACATGAAAGAGGTCAAGGGATGTTTTTGAGTTTTGTTTTTTTTTAAACTTTTTTTGTCTAAATTTGCCGTTGTATATGTGGCAGGGACAGCTTTTATGAGCTATAAACGAGCTGAACCCTCGCTCATAGCCACAGGGAGATGCATGACGTCAGCCGCCATTCACTGTTTGTGCTCAGTTTTGTGTTGGGTTTCACACACACACACACACACACACACACACACACACACACACACACACACACACACACACACACGGATGTACAGAGCAGTGTTTTTTCCAGATGAATGCTCGCATAGATGCCTAGTTCCTAAGTAAGATAACCCTTTGGAGCAAGGCAGAGGTGGATTACATGGCTGCTGAGCCCAGAGTCACAGCAAGGGATCTAGTCGAAGTGGTGGGAGGGAAGGATGGAAGAGGAAGAAAGAGAGGGAGAGAGCGAGAGAAAAGGAGAGGAAAAAAAGAGAGGGGTTTCTATTTCAAATCTCCTTGGACCCCCAAGGCACTTCCGTTCTGGCTGCATCCTCCACCAAAATAAATCATTCCCATCAAAGGAAACGCTCGGCCATTCAGCACTGCTCCTATCCAGAGCAAAAACTCACACCAGCCGCATCTGTGTTGATGTGCTGAAAACTCTTGAGTGAAGCTTAAAGTGACCCACACACGTTTGACAAGCTGCCAAATCCAAACCTGACATCCACTTCGAAATGGCTCAATTAATAATAGAAAACACATCTTCCATTTCCAACTGGCAAACTTGTTTTTAGACTATTATATAACGGACTCTATTATGTTGCTCCATGGAGAGACTATGTTGTAAATGATTTTCTCTCACACTGGATTTTCCACTATAGCTGTGCTAAATATCTGCCAGTATCCTCCAAGACCACAGAAGCATCCTCCAGAACCAGCGATGACACACAGACACAGCAGAGGAGTTGTACTTGCTGTCTGTCCCTCCATCTGCCTGTGGATCTGTCTGCCTCTCTGTCACAGGGATCAATAGGTGGTGCTCTTGCAAGGGCTTCTGAACTTTTCCCCCAAGTCACACAAGCCTTCATATCCATGCATAAAAAAGTGTTTCGTGCCATTTTGTGATTGCAAACGCTGTGAGACTTGACATTTATTAGCAACACAATTGCTTACGTCATCTGACAAGTAGGGGGACGATCATCAAGCTTGTGATGATGGGTGCTGAATTAAAGGCCTTGAAATGTAAAAAAGAAACAACAGAAAACAAAACAAACAAAAAATACCAATTCGGAGAAGAAGAGGAAGAAGAGGAGGGTGGACTTATTCATTTTGCAGGAAACTGCATTGAGAGGAGAGAGGAGGAAGAGGAGGAGGAGGAGGGGGTGCGTGTCAACAAAATTACACTACCGAGGCTTGACAACGTGAAGCAGTCAGAAGGAGCATAAACACACATACGCGCTCTCACACACACACAAATACGTTCAAACATGCATGCAGCCCTCCGTGCATGCGCGCAGCCGGGACTGTGCGTCCGAGTGCGCCAGTGAGTGTGTGTTTTGAATTCAAATGCAGCAGCAACACACCAACCAACCAGAGCTGCAAATGCGGAGACTAAGAGAGGAGGATGGCGATGATGTGTTTGGGGACGGAAGCCTTCCAGTTTTTTGTTAAATTCTAAATTCATTTTTCATCACAGTTAAACGTTTTTACCTCATGTATGCGCCTCAACCTGTCTCACAATAACCCGACTCTTTCTTCTTCTCTCTCTTACACACGCACACATGATCGCTCTCTCTCTCTCTCTCTCACTCACACACACACACACACACACACACACACACACACACACACACACTGACCCGTGATAAGTATCCCACTTCAGAGGCATTCCAGCCGTGCCAGGCACAATTGGCAACACACAGCGAGGTGATAATGATGAAGATGAACCTACCATGTTGACTTCAGACACCATGTCTATGCTGGCTATGTCTATATTCATCCCCACCGCCACCGGAGCACCTGCGAACGAAACGAGGCGTTAATACAACATACATGGATCATTCTACCAACATGTAAATTTAACAAATTCGTGACGCGCGCGCCCAGGTCGCTCTCCTCCACCTACAGGAGACTTGTGCATCATCAGCTTGAGAGAGAAAAAAAAAGAACCTACATGTTTAACTCACACGCACATGATCTTAAATACAGCTCATTTAATCATTTTAGTGGGACATTCAAACATTGATGAGCAGGATCGATCACGTTAAAAGCCTTGTCTCATCTCCTCATCAGCTGAAGTATGCTCATCATTTCTCAGAGCCTAATTGGAAGGGCCTATTTGCCTGTGAATGGATGATTATGTAAATTAAAGCAGATTTTGCGATTCATTAAACATGTATTGCACGTCAGGAGGGCATGAAAACATCACATTCCCGTTTTTATTCTCAAATTTTCTTCGTTACCTCCAAAATCTGGCCTCAACCGAATGTCGTATCCGTTCATCAGTCTGTCCACTGTTTCTTTTACCAGAGGCATATTGCTCGGATCTTTCAGATCCTTGACGCTGGGGAGAAAAAGAAGGTGGTGTAACGCACAAGAGCTAGTTAATATCACACGCCAGTCACGCTTTCACACAAGCTACATGACATGCAAGGACAATGAAAATGAAATCTGGTTTTACCTTTGAGTCCAGACAATTGTCACTAATAAGGAAAATGTCAAAATCCCAAAGTGGTTTTTCCTGATCCTCCCCATCGCAACAGTTTTGAGGTGGTTTGGCGATGCGAGTGAGGAGAGCGCACATCCAACTTACTCCAGACGGTGCAGAGGAGCCAATGAGAGGCGCATGCGTGCAGCCAACCCAAGATCAAAGAGTGGGGACTGATGATGGTGGATGAGCAGTTTCCATTGCAGAGAAAAATATTAAAGGGACAAGTGGTTGTGCGTAATGAAGAAACAAGCGCTTGTGCCAGGAGAGACAAGAACAACAACGGTGTGAATTTGAAGCACGTTTTATTTTTGTGATTATCACATGACAGATTAATTTGTGTTTGCTGACAAGGTCAAACAACAGGATGCACTAAAGGGTTAAAGTGACCAAAATGTCAAGTTAACGTCAAGTTTATTTCCACAGTTTCTATTCTACTGGACTGCTGGAAAGGCAGAAATGAGAATTCATCCAAGTACATAAAAAATACAGATGAGAGCACAGCCGTGGTGGAATATCTGTACCAAAATAGAAAATTAAGATCATCAGCACCTGTGTGAATTAAATCCTTCTCTCCCCTGCAATGTTTTCAGGGGACCTGTGGTGGATCTGAAATGCAAAGGGAGCACCAGGGAGCCATAGCAAGAAAGGTGGGGTGGAAAACACAATCCCCACAATTCATTTTTTCAGGTCTGAGTACATTTCTGAAGCCGTGGGGAGGGATGCAAGGCTCTTCTAAATTGCCTTTGATCTTGTTGTAGTGGGAGCTGTGCTTCTGTAGAGGGCAGGCTTCTGAAAGCATTGGTTCACTGTTGCATCACCACCAGTTACAGCCATCATAGATTATATCATCTACTTCTTTTTGATGCGTTTCTGGGTTTGAGTGTGTCACACATAAGTACATTGTTAGACATGTTGTCTGTCTTGATCCAAGGGACCTGAGAAGTTGTCGTGTGTCTATATGTCAGGTTTTGAAGTGATGTCGGCCCACCTGTGAAGGGCAGTTCTTCAGCGACTGATCAGAACACAAGTGGGCAGTGGTCACAGCCTGTGAAATGAATAGATGTGCAGCAGGAGAATAAATGAGTTTCTGATTCATTTCCTCTGTTGGATGAGAGCAGAGTGACTGCTGAGAGCTTGTTCACATACAGAGAGTGAGAGAGAAAGAAAAAGAGGGAGAAAATAGGGAGCTTGGAAAAGAGAGAGATGGAGAGAAGGGTGAGTTGAGGCAGGCTGGATGCTGAAGGTCTCTCCGGCTGCACGTGCCCTTTTCCAGGTCCTCTCAGCTTTGAACATCCACGTCTCTGCAAGAGCAGAACACAGCAGAGCACAAAATGTGAGAGGAGGCTGTAGAGACCTCTTTTCTCTTTCCACATTCAGAGACTCTGCAGCACCCAAACCATTCATGTGCTTCCTCTTCCCCTCTCAGCGTCTTCTTCATGAGCCGAGCTATATCCATGGCAAGAAATGTATGTTAAAGGGAATAGATGTGATGCAGCTGTTCACACGCTCTCTATCTTTCCTCCCTCATTATTCTGCAGAACATTATAAACAAAACAAGCATAAAATTCTCTGACAGGAACATGAGAAGCATGATGAGCAGATTTGCACTTCTCAGTGTTACATAACACACATCTCTCTCTCTCTCTCGCTCTCTCTCTCTCTTTCTGTCTTTCTGCACTGGATCTCTCTCTTTCTTTCTTGGACATGGAGCTTTGTGTTCTATAAGTGGCTCACTTATAAGCAGGGTAGTGAATAGCAGTTTTTTTTTCCTCTCTCTGGTTTGTCTAATGTACAAAGTGAGCTGGTTTGTTTTGCCTCTGAGACCTGCTCCCCATGGAAAAACAGAGTTGTTATTAAAACGGTTGGGGCTTTCACCAGCCCTCAGGTAAACCCTTACATGAAAGAGGAGAAATATTGATGCTTGCTTTTCTTCCCAAATTAGCGGATCAGCCGGCACATTTTTTCTGTTGTACACCTATGATGATGATAAAAGCCACAGTGCTGGCATCGATGCAGAAACAATGCCACCTAACATCATTCTCCTCCTTCTTTTTTTACTCGCCTACAACTCCCTAGGCTGTTTCAGCATTAGAAATTATTGATGTCTTTACTGTCTAGATAAAAGTCCCTGACAAAAACTATGGGTAGTTATTGTTCCACTGAAGCTGTTACAATTAGAGTAGAGTGAGACAGGTCTGTGCCTCTTTCAGATACAAAGTAAGGGCATAAATATCCATCATCCATTGTCTCATCTCTTTTTTTTTCCTTTTTATCAATTTGTGAAAGAAATATGTATTCCCTCAAAGTATGTCTCTGCCTTTTTTTTCAAGCAAGACTTTCAGAATCTGCTGCAGTATTACACATGACTCAAAAGATTAAAGGTCAAACCCCAAAAGAAAAAAGCTCACTTGTAAGATGTGATCACACTGGAGCTGTGTATGACTGAATAGAGGCTTGTAAATGGAGCATGATAGGATTAGAAAATCTGCAGGTTTGCAAGATTCAAAAGGTTTCTGTTGTTTTTCATTTTCTAATTTTATATTTCAAGCTTAAATTCAATGTTCTTTTTAAAAAGTGGAACGATAATTATTTTGCAGTAACTGGTAAACACAACAAACACTTGATTTATGGTAATGTGGTCTGACCATTGTGTAAAGGCTTCTCCAGCTGTAATAATTATCCAATAAGAGGTTTGTACCTATCTTCTTGGTTCATTCCGGATGCCAAATTTTTTTTTTTTGGCCAGGCAGTTTATTTTACAACCTGGGGTTGACACTTTGTCCTGACCTCAGGGATCTTTCTGTATATTCACCTAATCATGCTCCAAAAGTGATAAATAAAAGTTTAGAATGTAGCTCTGAGTGAGCAAGATGTCAGTGCCCATCATAGTGAGTTTTGTTGTCTCTTTTATACGGCATGAGGCGTCTTCGATTGGTCATCCACTTGCCACTGATGAACACCAAAATAGTGGTGTGTGGGATTTCTTTAGTGTTTTTGAATTTGTTGAAAGATATCACCAAGCTTTTTTAGTTTAACAAAGATAGAAGTAAAGATAAAGGGAGAAATGAATGTGGTTGTAGTTTATAAGTACCTGGCCCTCTCCATAGTGTCCTTGGCTAGGTAGATGTACCAGTAGAAACCGTTAAACAAGCCAAAGGCCAGAGGGAACAGGATACGGGAATATTTGTCAATGGGGCTGGTGCCGGCGAGCTGAGGGATCTGAGGAAAAGCTGAACCCTGCTGGAGGAAAATCGGCACTGGGGGAGCATCTCCTGGTTCACTGCGCGCCATTGAATGGTTCCTCTTTTTCAGGCCTTCCTGAGGGTTGCCGTCAGACTGTTGGAAGGAAAACAGGAAGAGTTGAGTTGGCGTTGATTTTCTGTTCTGTGAGACAAGAAGGACAGGTCAGGTAAAGTAATTCTGGCATGCATGTATGTTTGGTGTGCATGCCAAAGTGTTGTATAAGACCTGGAATTGATATTGGTTCCCACCAGAGCTTTCTCCCAATGCATGCCAACATTCATATAGAACCTGGTAGGTAGTTTGCTGGATGCCCATAGGATGGTGAGGAGATTATGCAGAGAGGAGTGCTGAAGTTGTTCTCTGCTCTCACACTGAGGCTATTTTTAAAGCATCTAACCATGAGCCCTACACGTGAGACAGATCCCAGGAGGATGCTGTGGTGGCTTACTGTATTAGCATAAAGCATATAGCTAGAGATGAGAGCGCTAAAACAGCAAATATTACTATTTAATGTGTGCTGTGCCCTGAATGCAAAGAATGAGAGAAAAGGGGTGACTACTTGGAAATGCATAGAAACAGACCTCCTATCTGTGCCATGATTCTTTCTCTCTACAACAAGGTCTGGAGCTGCAGACTTTCTGTTCATTATCAACATCACTGTATCAGACTCTCCACAACAGTGAGGAAACAGTATCTTTATTTACCATCTTGAGCAATACGAATGATGCCACATCATGTGAATCTCAATGTTCACCCAAGTGGTAGCATAAATTCAGTGTTTGTTGCCGAATTGAAAAAATTTGCAGAAAAGAAATTATTATAACCTCTTTTTTAAAGCATTGCATTCTTATTCCTGGTTTTTAATTTCTGACATCTGAACATACCTATCGCTGTGCTGAAATTGCGTCCTCAAAAACACAACCTCTACTGGTCAGAGACTAATTCCTGACTTTAAGTTTTTCCTTTTAAGAAAAGTTCCAACACAGTGTAACATACCAGTACTTTGATTTGCTGTTACAAAGGTTTAAAAAAATTCTTGTATTTTCATAGCACAAGTAACTAACAAAACACACGAAATGCATTAGTTTCAGTGTGTATTTTATGCAAATTGCACCTTGTTTTTTGCTTGATACTTTTCAAATGAAGCTGGAACTCCGTGGAGCTGACTGCCTTATCAGCATAACAGCTAGCCTACCTTAGGTTTCCAGAAAAGTCCTATTAATATGATAGACTAACTCAGTAATGCCTTGGGTGCATGAGCACAACATATCAATGTCCATGGTGGCAGTTTCTTGGCTTTAAGGCTCATAATGGTTGAAAAGCAAGAACCAAAACCAAAACCAGAACTAAAACATGTAAAACACTTGGCACCTAAAACAACAAACACTGTTACTCATTTTTACAGCACTGACACAGATTTAAGTACAACATAGTAAGATAAAATCAGCTGCTCACTGAAAGGGTGTCTCCATCTTCAGTGGCGCTGGCCAACACCTCCAGCTTCTCCTGTCTGGCTTTTTTCCTCTTCAGGCGGTGGGCCTGCAGGGTGGCAAAGTAGTTCACTGCTGCAAACTCGATTAGAGCTGACGCCACAAATGCAAAACATACAGCGATGAACCAATCCATGGCGGTGGCATAGGCTACTTTGGGAAGTGACTGACGAGCACTGATGCTCAGAGTGGTCATGGTCAGCACTGTGGTGATCCCTGATGGAAGACAAACAACAATGAGACACTCATTACGGTGAATGGTGGCATCAGACTTGATTAGCAGGCAATAAGTATAGTGGAGAAAGGGGCATACCAGCAACTGTACGTGCAGGAACAGACTCCTTGTTAATCCAAAATGAGACTTGTGACAGCACTACCACCATTATGAGAGGGATGTAGGTTTGTATGAGGTAGTAGCCCAGCTTCCTCTGGAGGTGGAAGTGGACCACTTGCACTGAGTACTGACCTGCAAGACAAACAGCACGTGTGAAGAGAGCAACCCTGAGGGGACAGAGCACATACCCTTGTCTGTCCTTGAAACAGAGCTGTTGCTCAGACAGACACAAAGACATATTTTTGTTTTTAGGACTGGAATAGCCTGCTAACAGAGACAGCATGTGAGGAAGGGGGGGGAGGAGGAGAGGAAAGAGGAGAGGAAGGACAACAGGGAGGAGGAAGGAGGAATGAGCACAGTAGACATTTGAAAATGGGATAAAGGGAGGAAGAGGAAGAAGCGAGGGAGGAGGGAGCAGGAGGAGAGCATGCAGTGTCACAATGCGTAACACTGCCCTGCTCTTTCTAAACACATGCATGCAGACAATCTCAGGCCACACACACACAAACACACACACACACACACACACACACACACACACACACACACACTACATTATGCACACACTGAGAGAGGTTTCCTCTCCCCCTCTCAGTTTTCTAAATGGGTTTCAGCTCTAGATTTGGAGCTGCCTCCTCTTTTCCTTCCCCTCTCAGGAATCCACTGACTTCACAGCAGGAAATCATTTATTTCAGTGAAAAAAAAGAAAAAGCATGCACATACTAATGCACAAACCCAAACACTTCTCTATTCTTTCTCCTCTACTCTTTGACACAACATTTTCACTGGCTTTTACAAGCTAAATTTCTTTTTTTCTAAGTCACACTGTATAAATAAGGCCTGACCACTGCTGTATGTTTTCAACAGTAACAACTTCACTGTAGTGAGTGAAGAATTCTACTTTTTGGCACCCATTTCAGAGCATATCTACATTTTTTCATCAACAAGCATTACCTGTGTTAGACCTGAATATCTCGCTGGACAATGTCTGTCCCACCAGGTCGTATTGGAGAAGACTTATGGACTCTGCGGGACAATCAACGGATGCTATTGGCCCCTTCCTCCAAGTAAAAATGATTTCACTGCTTGTGTATGCATCTAAAATGAAAGAGTTTGTTTGGAAAAAAGTTGTTGAAATGAACAGTCAAGCCACATTTTCTAGCTGATACAAAAATCTGTTACACTTACAGCTTCCAAATCTGAGAGGACAGGCATGGCCATCCATTGGAAAATCAACCAGCTTCATTGGACAGTCTGCACTGATGGTTAGCCTATCAGCACACAGAAACAAGCCCTGAGTAATCTTTTCACACAAAACTGCTGAGATATCTCCAACAGCATGATAACTGTACAGTGTAAGATCACCTCATGGTGTAGAGAACTGTCCCGTTCTGCATGATGCGAAACAGTTTGTTAGGTGTGGTCATGTTGTGAGAAAGAGACTTCTTGGAGTTACGGAAAAAAGTGTCCGGGGTCCAAATCTTGTCCACCATTTTGTTGTTCAGACGAAGGATCTCAGTCGGGCCCTCAAATTTCAGCCGTTCGTCAACCCACATCTGACGAAAGAACATGTCCATGGTGTACTCCTGAAGCACAGACGTGACATACATGTTACTAAATACACTCGAATGAAACATACCTTTTGTTGTATTACCTGTCAAGTCCAATTAAACTGTGCAATCCCCATCGGCTATCAGCATACAGAATACTACAGAGGCATTTCAGCTTACAGAGGAAGGTGAGGAGAGATGATGAGGCACTGATGGATGCCACTCATCCCAGATAATCATTAATCAATCCATGCTCCGTCTGACGTGTTGTCATATTGATTTAGAGGCCATCATTAATGGAGTTATAAGGCTGGTCAAACAAATTACAGCTCATTAGATGCTCTCATGGCAGATTGCCCGTAAGGCAGTGGTCACCGAGGCATTGTTATCTCACACAGTCAGCACTTATACATCTCCCTATAGCAGCTGTTTCATACCATCTCAACATCTGAAACAGGTCCAAAACTGGTGACAAAGATGTCCGTTTTCACCTCAGTGACACCACCTGCAATACACACAAAACACAGGAGCCATACAAATTAATGGTGGGACTAACGATCTGAAATATCGATAAATCAATACCAGTGTAGGTATCAGTATTGATCAATACTTGCATGACAAAATCAATTCTTAAAATTATCAGTATATTGCTGATTTCCTAAATATTATTATGTGTCTGTAACAGTTAGCTGTGTGATCAAAAGGATACATCTGATGCTGAAATATGATAATTGTTGATATCCATGAACATTCAAATTTACTGTTTTACAACAAAGCAGAAAAAATTACGGCATTGAATTGAAAAATTAGTCACTTACTTCCATTTATGAACAGAAACATTAGTTTCAGTGGTTGTGTGTTACTCTTGATTAGTTTTGACACACTTCTTTTCTATGTAAATAGTATCAATTTTGATGTTGACATTGGCAATACTGGCCCTAAATTTTCTTGGTATTGGATCAATACCAAATTTTGCAGTATCACACTCCTCTATCATTTATCTAACTAGAATTTCAAAAGTAACAAAAAGATTGAACAAAATACCCCCAGATCCTGGCCGCAGTCTGTTATCATAACCATCCAAAAGTCGGTCCAAAATCCGGGTAATGTTGTCTGAGAACACTTTCTCATTCCCGTTTACATTGCAAAGACTGCAGGTAATAGAAAAAAAGGTTAAAGAGCCAAACTTCCACGCTCTGATGTTTTTTAAGCTCAGGGGGAAAATCTTACCTTATCCAGCAGATAAGAGCAACAGCAGTTAATTGCATCACAGTCATCCTGGGCAGTATTTTTTCCCTTGTTTGAAATCAGCTTTCTGAGACTCTCATAGTTTAAAAAACAATGGTGCTGAAATAAAAGACTGGAGGTATAGGTACTTGCTGGTGCTGTTAAAGTGCCCAGGAGGAAACAGGAGGCGTCAGGGAGCGTACAGTAATCTAATTAACAGATTAGTAAGTCCACTCCATTTTTAGAAAAACCGTGGTCTCTTTGTTTCCTTATAAGCCAAGTAAAATGACGAAACTCATTTAGGTAACAAAAATAAAAGCAATGCCTCTAATGAGTTGATGCTGGACTTTCCACAGTTTAAGGACATATATGAGAGTGAGGTGTTTATACTGGTCTTTATTTTAACCGCCAGCAGGTGGCGCTGTAGTCACAATGTTATTTACAACCGGAACTGCTCCCGAAGAAGAAGTTTTCAGAGTGGGAAGCAAAACTGCATGGTGAAAGAAAACACCCAGTTACACCAGAAAATATTAGGAATAACAACAACTTTAGAGGTTTGAGGGACTCCCGAAAAGCGACTGTCATTAAGACCATTAAAGGTCAACAGCTGAACTGTTTCCTCAGTGTCTCAGCTCGTCAGGTGTTAACAGTGTGTTTCTGTTCAGCTGAGGCGGTGTGAAGCCGCAACATGTCTGTACACTTCGAGGAGAAAAGCGGGGTCGTCCCCTGTAAAACATCCTGGGGCTCCTGGTACCAGACCATGGAGGAAGTGTTCATTGAAGTCGACGTACCTCACGGGACCTCAGCTAAAGAGGTCAAATGTCGTTTAGGATCTAGAGACATCGAGCTGCAAGTTAAAGGAACAGAGATCATCAAGGTAGGCTCAGAGATTGGTACCAGGAAGGTCTCCATCACCAACATCAAATATACAGGCTGTCCAAAAAGTCTCTTGACAGTTTAAAACATGAGAATATTTAAATAACCGTCCCCCTCTTTTCAAACCTTCTGTCAGGGCAAGTTGTTTGGCACAACCATGTCTGATGAGGCTACATGGACACTTGGTAAGCTGAAAATCCAGAGGTACTGTTTACTATGTCTCTCATGTACTGCAAGCCTAATCTCACATTGTTTCACTTATCTTGATACTTAGAGGACAAGTGTCTCATCAGGATTGTTCTGATGAAGACTAACAGAGAGGCAGGTAACTGCTGGTCCTCTCTGCTGGAGGGCGAGTACTGTGCAAATGCCTGGGTCCAGGACCAGATGCAGAGGAAACTCACCCTGGAGAGGTTTCAGCGCGAGGTCAGTCTGATGGAGTGCTGTGTATGTTACCACAAGGTTATTTAAAATCATGAGGTGTAGACGTGTGCATTGACCACAATTCACTAATTAGATATAACCCATTCAGAGGTTGCTTAAAAGAACTTTGACAGGGTAACTATGTCATTTTAAAAACTGCTGTGTGCTGTGCCATTGTTTTGTGAATGGGATCAGTTATTGATGGGTTCTTCCATAGCAGCCTCTGCCATCAGTGTGAGGGTGTGGTGTGAATGGGACATGTAATGGACAGATACTTTGAGTGGTCTGAAGTTTTGAAAAAGAGCTGTACTAATACAGTCCACTTACCATTTTTCTCTCCCTCTTTGACAGAATCCTGGGTTTGATTTCAGCGGTGCAGAGATTTCTGGGAATTTTGAAGGTGGTGGTCCAGACTTCTCCAGCTTACAGAAGTGATTGGTACCATGAGACTGACTATAGATGCCAGTGCCACCTCTACTTAAGGACTTCTGCATCAATGACAAGTTGAGGAAAACTGAATTCACAAGATTTGCTGTTGAAAATATTTGCCTTCTGGGGAACTGGACAAAGAGCAGCATACAAGATTTTACTGCCTGACTGAGAGACTTCTACAGGAGCCTTTTCAGCTTTTTTTTCAGCCACAGCAGACTATTTGATTTATAGTACAGTTTGTTAAGCCTGAATAATAGCTGATGTGAACTCTTTTGGTCTAAAGAGGTGTTTTCTTTAATAACCAGGAGACTACAAAGAAATCACTTTTCAATAAAGTTTTATTGAAAGGTACAAGAACATGGGTTAACCAGATGGTGTGATTAATTTGTCAATTTTAACGTCATCTTGAAGAAACTCAGACTAAATAGGGGAATTGGCCAAGAAAATGTAAAACAAATTCTAACCCATGTTTCCACTGCAATGACCGATTCTTTTCCCAATAACTTTGAATAATTGACAACAGAAATCAATTCATACACATGGTGCTTCACTCAGTGTACACAAATCAAGAATCTGTGAAAACAACTCATCTATTACTGCTGGGGACTTTTCAGCCTCACACAGTCTGGTTTGCCATATGTGACAGTACTGTCACTAGCCCCACATCACAGGAGAAAATCTCCTTCGCCATATCGAGATCAAAAAAAAAAAAAAAATCACCTTGGGTAGGAGTGTGCAATCAGGACAGTTTAGCAACCTAGGGTGGGAGTTAAGGACTTTGGGCCCGATTTCTTGGTTCCATTTTTGCTGTTCACAAAATCCTTCTCCCTCCTCTTCCACATGGTGGACTGAGGACCTAGGTGGTTCTATACTTAATAGCTTAAAACCAGCAACCCGTTCCAGGTAAAACCAAACACCTTGGCACGGATTTAAACGAGAACATACTGTACACTTGTGCAAGCAACTCAACCAGGAAAGTAAAACTTAGCAGGATGGTCATTGGTGCGACTTTCTGATGAAGAATTACTTCTTGTCGTTGGGGCAGCATCTTTAGTGTGCTTGACAGAAACACAACACAAACTTGGGGAAAACCTGAACGTGAGTTTTTTCTTAAAGAAGTCCATCATCTGTGATGAAGATCTGTAAGGAAAAACTGGAGGTATCAATGGGTGAGCAAATTGCCAAAAGGTTGCCCACAAGTTGTGTCCAATTAGAGAATGAATCGAGTTTATAGAATGCTGTAATTTTTATCTGCATTTTAGGCTACTCAGTGGTACCCCCAGATTAACAAGCTGACTCAGGTATGGTGGGAAGGTGAGTGATCTTGTAGTAGCTGTGCTTTAGCTGGCGTGCAGTTCTTCCAGAAATAGTCCAGCGGAGCCTTTGGGTGTTAGGCCTGGAGCACTTTGCGGTGGCGTATTCAGTCAGACATTTTCCAACTAGCTCTCGCACACAAACCAGGTCCCCATCTCTGATCTACACAGAGAGAACAGGAAATTAACTGGTGTTATACAGCTTATGAATAATACCTTAATGAGGACCTCATTCCACATAACATCAAGCAATAAGTAAAATGTGTTTTCCCTTTTAACAAGAAAGCTATCCTTACATTCAAAAGCTGCTGCAGACTTTTCAGGGCCTCTTGTATGTTGTTTGTGTGCTCAGGATCATGTTGTTCTTCAGCCTCAAAACACAGGAGAGCCATGGCAAGCAGAGATGGCTGCAGAGAGACAGCATTTAAATTCTTAATCACACAGAAGTGCAAACACAGTAAACAAATCCAAAAAACTGGCACAGACACATTTTAAAAAGACTGCACAGCACTGGGAGGAGTACTAAAACAAATTTCTTACATAAAACATTTAATCAATTTTAATTTCTATTGCACGGGCAGAAAACTTTTACATTAGGAACCTTTGAAAAAAGTCTGAAGGGAAGTATGCCTCTGTAAAGATTATAAGCCGGTTTTTCAGTCCTACCTTTATCTTGGAGAATACAAATGAGCAGTGACAAGCTTTCAGCTGGGCTTCAAGTCTCTCAAGGCTCAGTATCTTCTTGCTGTAAAGAGAAAATGCTTTTAGTGTCAAGATGCAAGTTAAATCCAGGATGGATGTGAGACAGGGCTATCATAATAAGACATCAATTTGCCCAATTTTTTTAGTAAGTAAAAACTGAAAGCATGTCATGTCATATTTTAACAAGGTTTCTGGAGATGTTCCTTTTGGCGTAAACTTAGAAAGTTTTGGTCCGTGCCCTCTTCAAAGTCAGAGATGGTACACATGTTGAGAGAGTAATTATAATCTTGATGATTCCTAATTCGGTGCTGCAGGATCATCTGGTTGCCCTACCTCTCAAAATCAAGCTGCTCCTGGATGTGGCTGTGAAAGAGGCGGAGAAAGCGGAGAGCTGTGGGGGCCTTGACCTTCCAGTAAAGCTTCTCCATGATGATCTTCTCCATCCTCATCATGTCTGACACGGTAAAGCGGTTCTGACTGATGCGGATCAGGTCATTGGCCAGAGGCACATTCTTCTCCTCTTCTGATGACTTAACAGCAATGTAGAAGCAGCACAGGCCAACACAAGACAGGTGCTTTGGTTGAATCTGTGTGGAGAATGAGGAAAACTTAGCAAAACAAAGTTGGGTATTAAGACGCAGCCAAAGTCATTTAAATTCACGGACCTTCATTACGGAGAGGAATCTATCCAGCAAGCTGATGGCTAATGAGAAGGTCTCTGAGCTGAAACCAAAGAACCTGGTCAGAGAGAGCAGGTCCTTTACCTCCAGCTCCCTCAGTCTGGTGGTCATCCTTAAGCCATTGTCCTGAGAGCTTTCAATGAGTCTCAAGCCACTCAGCTTGGGTTGGTATCTACCCTCAAGGTCTGTAAGAACCTTCAGCTGAACTGCAAAGGGCTGTGCTCCAGTTCCTGTCACTGTGTCGAGCATCTGTGCAGAGGGGCAAACGAGCGTAGGGAAATTAACAAATAAAAATCTGTTTGTACAATTACAGCCCAACAAGACTAAATACCAAACTCACACATGTGCAAAATGGTTTATTATGTTGCTTTTGTGCTGAGGTGTTTGTTTTTCTGAGGTGTTTGTTTCCTGATCCCCGCACCCCCCTACAGGAGCCTGGTTTGGGAGTTGCTTTGTGGGGCTCTGCACACGCAGAATGACCAGACAGTTCCCCCACATCTGTCCTCCCCCTGTTATAAGTCACTGTCTTTTTCTGTTTCTTGGATGAAACTGAAATGTAGTTATGTTGAACTGTACTTGTGACATGTGCGATGATAAATCAAGTATCTTGTAAAGCAGTATGTTGAAATACTTTTTTACCACCATAATGAATATTACTATACATTTTAAATTTACACTGTTATATTAATGTTGTTATTTAAGAAATGTGTTTTCATTCACACAACATGATAATCCAATCAATCATGTACATGGTGACAGGTATGAATAACCCCCCTCTTTCAGGTCAATTTGACTTGCATTCAAAGGCTAATTTGTCATTAATTTGGTTAGCTTTCATTAAATTGCTTGAAAATTATATGGACGGTTCCATGCTAAGTTATTTGCAAGTAAAATTTGTTCAGACCATTTTCACTAAATTATGTCTGCTTTATATCAACTATAACATCTTCCTGCCCTTAAAAATGTGGAATGATTTCAAAACAACATCCTGCCAACACTTTGACATATACCTTTCTGTGATGATGCATCAACGTAGGTACCTCTGATGTTACCCTCAGTGGAAAAAATAATTAAAATCAAAAATTTTGCTTTTTCCTACTCAAACAGGGAGCATACTTTAATGTAAATAGGGTCTATCATACCAAATATTACTAAATTACTTTTTCAATGTACGTGAATATGTTAAGAACATCTTCACTGAAATGAAGAAAAGTTTTTGAATAAAAACTAAATGTGCATGGAGATGGTAAAACTGTGAACTAGTTTGATAAACTGTGTTCAAGACATGAGGTTACTGTCAGACTTTTAGGATATCAAGTGACCAGCCCTTCCCTTCCAGCTGTCACTGAACTGGACTCAACTGGACTTAGAGAGGGTACATCAGAGGGCCATGATATAAAAAAAATATTAAAATTTATAGCTGTATCAGAATGACTGGGTTAATAAAAGTTTATTTAAGAAACAAGAATGGGTGTTTTCTATTGATTTTAAGTGAAAAATTGTTCACTATCAAAGGAGCAGGCCCAGGGCAGCGTGAACGACATGTCGGGACATGTCCCTGCCATCTACCCACCACAGAGAACTGACACCCTGATAGTGACAGTCACAAACTCCTGGGACACAAACAGCTATACCGACAGTAAAACTGGAGAACAAACTACTTTTGGGGATTAAATGGCAGTGAAGGTGGACAGGAAATAAAAACTAATCTCACTCAAACGACGTAACCGTTAGCCCCAGCCGCTAACGCTAACACAAACGAACAACTGTTGACAGGTTCACGGCGATTTTGTTTCTTTAAGGGTCACGGATGGCAAACACATGTGCATTTAAAGATACTTAAATCCTTGAAATAGAAGTTTAAGATCTCACATACGGTTAGTTAATATGATAAAGAGGGAAGCATAGTTAACTTACCTTGGATCAAGTTGCGTTGCTTGAAATGTTATGAAAAATAAGCGATGCAAAAAAAGTTCCCACACGCTTTAGATTAGCGAGTGAAAAGAGTTTTGAAGAAAAAAAAAAGTGTATGTATGAAGTTTTAAGCAGAGTTTAATTTCTGCCTATGCACACCCCCTACCCTTGGCGTAAGGCGACGGGGAAAAGGGCAGTTGAGGTATTAGAGCAGGGATAAAACCAGGCCCATGACCAAACATGGTGAGCTTCCATTGGCCTTCAGAGCATGACGTTTTTAGCTTTAAGTTCCTATTGGATAACTTTTCATCCTTCTCGACTAAGTCCCGCCCTTTACAAGGTGGAGGGCCAATCAGAATTGGGAAGGCAGGACATGAGTGATCTAAAGGTTCCGCTACCTTTTGACGATCACGGTGTGTACAATTTTACTCTCAGGTTGTTTACAGTTTATTTACAGTTTATAGGTGCCGACAAAGCACAATATTTATTGACGTAACAAACTATTATTTTGGCTAAATGCTGGGCGAATGCATAGTACAAAAGGCGAATCACAGGGAGAAGTATAGGTTGTTTAAAATTTGAAGATGATTTTGATTGCGACACCTTCAATTTCCACAGCTCATTAAGTCTCACAGTCTCAGGTGTCACCTTGTGTTCCCCTATAGGCGCCTGCATGCAGGTTTCTGGAACCGTCTGGAAGGATCCTGTGAATGCACCTGCTTAGAGTGAGACTGAGATCCGTGTGGTCATTTTGGAGCAGCAAATAAAACAGAACAAATATCTTTTTTTTTTTTTTTTTTTTGCAATAGAGAAACTTTATTACATCAGAATTTAAAAACTTCCAACTAGGCCAACACTGACCTGCATTACAGATCTGACACTTAGAGCTATAACCCTGAATTTTCGTTCAATCCAGGCTTCTGCAGTATATCAGAATAATCATAAGCATAAGCTGTTTTAGCTGTTAAAAACTATGAACACCTCGTAATAGATCTATTAGACACAGTATGAGGGCAGACACGTGTTATAGGGCACGATTTACATTTTCATGTAATATTTCTACCATGATTGACTTAAAGTGCATATGAATAATAATATGTTCAATTGTACAACATTGAGCTGCAAAATCGTGTACCTTTTACTAGATATATTTCACAGTGTAAATTGTCATCACTCAGAAACTACAAGCACTACATGGCAGATGAAAGAAGAAAGCACATCTAGTACAAAAACTGAGATTTGGCAAATACATTTCAATGCTTGGGTGGGTCTGAGGGTTAGGAGCCATGCAGAGACCATGCTACAAAGCGCAGCTTAGATGCTTTTAGGATAGTTTAGTAGACATGGAAGACTTCAGGCTGACTCACTTCCAGGGGTGGCAAGTGCAATCCTATAAAATTATTATTTCACATTGTAAAAATAATAGTTGATTGTTAGTCTGTGATCCTTTGTAATGTAGTAGAAGCCTTCTAATTCAAATTCCTTCCTGAGGTTAAGGAGCACGCAGATGGAAGACTAAAAAAGCTATGAAGAGGAGAGAAAAGTCATGTTATTATCTGAAAAAGCAAAGTTTGCATTATAGTTATGAGACCAACTTCAAAAATACCAAACATTCATTATCAGTGCATTGTATTCAATAGTTAGTTGAGCATGTTATATTTGTCCAGTTTGCCCAAAATTTGAATTAGATGATGTTGCTTTTGCAGAATCACTGTTGATGCCGTCAATCAAAATCAAAGAGGGGAGCCTGTTTTTTTTGTTGTTGTTTGTTTGTCATGACAGATGAAATATGAAAAGCTCTGAATCACACAAATGACTGATGTGATGAGACATTTCTGAAAACTGGGGGATTAAAGAGGTTCAGCTGACCAACAGATGAAGTGATGCCAACTCCAGTTTTGAATTGCCACTTTTATTTTGAACATAAAGGGAGTCAAAATATTTCATCCATTTTTTTCACTCTTTCCACAAAATGATGTTAGGAAACTAGATAGCCTTCTGAAACTATAAAAAAAGTAAGAAAAATCATTAATATTTTCATGTCCATTGTAATACAAACTCTCTTTAAAAAATACCCCAAACCAATCAATTTAAGAATTATTGCATGTTTATATGTACATACAAACAATTTCTTGTTAATACAGTTATAATACAACTCCTGACATCAGTTAAATTCTGTAGGTGACTGAAAAGCTCCTGTCGACAGTGGCTCATTGAGAAGCTTTAATTCAAAAGAGAAGATGATCACTCTCAGAACAAGAACATGACGAAAACTTAGCGACAGGATGTGAAAACAGTCGGAGGATTGTGTGTTTAGCACAGTCAGCATTGGGGACAAATTAAGACACTGAGCCAAGCTACCTTTTTATTCCTTCAGCAAAGCCATCACAATACTCAGGCTCACATACGTGCAGACACTGTGACACAAAGTCCACACATACAGTGTCAGGAAGTTATGTCAGATATGACAGTCCCTTTTCTCATGCTGATGGCAGATACATCCCTGGTATTCCTGGATGTTCGATAAATCAACTGAAAAAGGAGAGGACAAAACAGACATGGAAAAAATGTGGGGGAAATGAAATGAAAGGGTTGCAGATGGTAGGGTTGGGTGTTTCTGACACATGGACGAAATGAAAATGCAACAGTGTTTGGGTTGGCCTGGCTCATGTTTTTAATATATAAATCAGAATTGATAAGAAAAAAAAAAACCTGGGAGGGCAATTCATTCATGACGCGGAAACAGCTGATCACTCATACCTACAGGCAATATGGAATCACGATTAACCAGATGAGCATGTTTTTGACTGTGGGAGAAAGCTGAGGTACTCAGAGGAACCAGCGCATGCAAATTTGGGGAGAATTCGCAAACTCCACACAGAACACATCTTGCCTGAACTAGGATTAAAGGCAACAGTCCTTACCACTGTGCCACCACACAGCCCAAGATAGATTATGAGAAAATTAAATGCAAAACACTAAGGCAACAAATACCTCAAAATACACCACACAAGGCGTTTCATAAGTCAGGTCCAAGAAAGGGCATTGATGATGTCAACTGTATCAAACTTCCTTTCTTTGTCAACATTTTGTAAGATACCAGCTAGCTTCAGCTTCTAGACTACACGGCTTATGTGAAAAATTAACTTGCTTTTTTAAAGCCAATGTGCTTCCAAGCACTTTTTTAATTGTGTATGTCTGAGGCATATGTTGGGCATCAGACTGTGCACATGCACATTTGAGCATTCATAATGAATCATGACACAAAATGTCTCCACCTGCAAAGAGTATTATTCTGTGTGGGATGTCTCTCTATTATCCTGTTTCTCTTGGTGTGAGCATCCATGAGACCAGTCAAATGCAAACAGAATTGCCCCTGCCTGAGATACAGTCTGGCAGGTCTGCCTGCAGAGAAGTAACCATCAGGCTTTGTCATGCATGCTGTGACTCTCCCCTTTATGTCTAGGCACACAGTGTCAGTCTGAATCTGTCTGTGCATTGGTTTCTGAGCCAACATGGCTTCTGGGAAGATAACACCATCTCATTAATCATATTTTAGCCCCCTCCCTCACTGATAAATTCCACATAAAAACTGACTTAGAAAATACATGTACATGGATTGTGAATATGATCTATGTACTCTATTAAACCATTAATGTTTGTGCTAAAATGTCTGCATATTGCTACAAACCAACAGAGCAGTGGCACAATGCAAACACAAGCAAAAAAAAATCAACTTACTTCTTTTTGTCTTTGTCCTTCTTGAATGGTTGTGAACAGCCTTGCAATGCCTGTCCCATGAGTGTCTCAGCGGCAACCTTTCTTCTATTAAAGGCATTCATCTCCTCCTCCAGTTCTCTTCTTTTTTCCTCCAGGTTTTTCTTCTCCTCCTGGTGCATTCGCTTCAGCTGTTCAAACCTCTCGTGAAGCTAAAAATGATAGTGTTGGAGAGGGCACAGAGTGAGGTCAACTTGATGTGGTATCTCTCTTTATTTTGAGAAAGATGTCAATCCTTACCTCTTTTTCTTTTTCTTTTAGCTCTGCTTCTGTCTCCTTCACTTTGTTGACAAACATCTGTCTCATTTCTTCCTCTTTGCGCTGCAGATCCACAAGGAACTCCTTCCTTTTGGCTTCGTATGTCTCCTGGAGGCTGAAGATCACAGAGGAATGAATGATAAAATTAGTGAAATGCCCTCTGAGGAGTGCATTAATATGCTGGAACCAGGCTACTCTGATTGTTGATTAACTCAAACTTTGCTTATTTTCACACAAATAAAATATTTCAAATTAACTGTAATTGCTATATCTATCTATTTTTGGATGGCACTGCGATTTTCTGTTTCTGTTGCAGCATCTGAAATGAATTTAACCTTGCTAAAGTCTCAGATGTCCTGAACTATATTTGATACAACCTGAATAAGAAACGCACAAGTTTGAGATAAGCTACCAGTTCCAAAGATAAAATGAGAATACTGGTTCTGGGCATTGACTTTACCTCTCATCAGTTAGTCAGTATGGATTTATTTCAACCCTTTTTTTATTGAACATGAATTACTTATCTTTTCCAGTGGCACGAAAGGTTCAGTTGAGTCTAAAATATACCCAAATTCATCAATTACTTAAACTGCCAATTAAATAATTTAAGCAGATTCAAAATAGACATATGAAGTTTATCCTTGAGGCTTTAATCTTTTGGTAGAAAAAGAAGAAGGTGTTGTTTTACTCTCCATCCTCAATAAAACCTAGAATTTAAATTATGATTTAGCAATTGTATCACTCACTTTCCTCCCTTTTCCTCATGGTTATATAACTATGACATCAATGGTTGCATGTGTGTCTGGGGGAGCATTTAGTCCTTGGTAGAAGTGTGTCTTTGTTGACATTTGAAAACCCGGATAAAATTTAGATTTAGAAAGTCCTTAAATAACAGCAAGTCTGCTGAAGCATTAAGTAGGCTTTTCAACCACAGATGCTCAAAGTCAGATAATCTTGCCTTCAGATCTGTATTCTATCTGAGCTGTCTTCATTTCTGACTAATTTAACATATCTAAACTAATCATATAAAAATGAATTTTAGTTCTGTTTTGAATCTGACCTGAACGACTGGCTGTCAGGGTCTGAGTCCTTAAAGCCCATCTCTTCCAGCTTGCAGCGACGGTAGAGCTCATAGTGCCGAGCATGTGTTTGCTCTCGGAGATCCTCCATATTCACACGCAGCAGCATCTCCCTCAGCTTCACAAAGTCACAATGGTTTTCATTCTCCACTGGGGAAAAAGAAACATGATCAGAATATGTATACAAACACTCTGCTCAGTGGGGCCATAAAATCAGTGAATCATGATTTACGTTTTTTTTTCATCTCTAATAACAACTATAAATAGTTCAGCAGCAGGAATAAACAGCCTTTCTGTTCATGATGCTTGTCAAGCTAAATCAATACACTCACCCTGCACTGATCCCCAGGGGTACTGCCTCGCTTTCACCATCTTGTTGCCAACTTTAACGTCTTCAACGCTTCCAACCACAGCAAAAGGAAGATGAGTCTGTAACATGAAGCACAGTTTTTTTTAATCAGGAGTTTAAACAGAGATTTCTATTTACAAGACTTTTGTGATTTACTGCTGAACTAGATGAAGAATATTATTCAATACAAATTTGCATTAAATGTTTGTCAGGTATATATTTAAATGTGCTACTTTGTTTCCAAAACATCTTGTAGCTTTATAGGACCAATTAACTCAACATAACACAAGAAAATCATTGTCATTGTCATCATTATTATTAGAGAGAGGGGAGACAAACGTTATAGTGCACATTACTTTGTAAAACCCAAGGGTGTGTTGGTTCATGTTTTTAGGACTCACATTCATGGAGGAATTGATTTCTGCGACGGCTTCATCCTCTGTGGGAAACTGATAAATCTGCACTCCATTGCTGACCAGCTCACTCATAATTTTGATTTTTAGTTTGTCGAGTTCACTCCTGGATACTGTGTCTGCTTTTGCAATAACAGGGATGATGTTTACCTGCATTAATAATACAAGATTTGAGTGATGGACTGAGAAATAAGAAACAATAACTGCTGAGATACACATTGCCAAATTCTTAGGATTACCTTGCTGTCCAGTTTCTTCATTGTAACAAGATCCAGAGACTTCAGAGAGTGACCATTAGGAGCAATGAAGTACAGGCAGATGTGGATTCTTGTGTCATGGCAGTTAAACAGGGATCGTTTTATTTTCATCTCTTCTTCAAGGTATTTTTCAAACTGGGCATCAATGTACTCAATGATGGGTTTGTAGCTGGACAGAAAATGGTAAATTCACATATATTATTTTCTTTAACTGTACATTAGTATCCAATCTGAATAAACAGTACTGTGGCTTAAACATCCCCCCTCTTTAAATGTCTTTTGATGTTGCATTAGTTCTACTAGTCAATCCTGTATTCCCCCTCTCCCTTTCCAATTCACACGCCAGAAACAGGCCAGATCGCTTTCTCAGTCCCACACTGTGTGAGCGAATTGGCTGAACTTCCAGAGCAAGAGGGGGGACCTTATAAATAGCTGGTGTTTATCTGACTAAGACAAATTTCTGGTGTTGGTGAATTTTTATTTCAATGTGAATTTCAATTTCGGATCAAAAACAGCATCAAGGTTTGTTACACACTTTCAGATCTTTTTCTTTTTGAAGATGCACTACTTCTATTTAGAGTTATATGATCCCTTATAAAGTAAAAAGGATCTGTACCTTTCCTCTTTGTTGATCTGGTCTCCAAACCCCACAGTGTGCACAACAGTCAGCTTCAGGTTGACATTGCTCTCCTGCAGATTGTACATTTGTGGACGCAGCTGTACCTCTTTGTCATAATGGCTGGCTTCTTCGCTTTCAAAAGTGGTATTGAAAAGCGTGTTCATTAAGGTAGATTTACCAATCCCAGTTTCACCTTGAAAGAGAGAGAAAAAAGAAACAGATATAAGGTTCACGCTATAATTTCATATTGAGCATGTGGCTCTACAGCCTGGATAAAACTTCCCCTGGGTTCGTACGTACCGACACAGAGGATGTTGAAGCAGAATCCCTGAGCAACTGATTTGCTGACCAACTGATCAGGGAGACTGTCAAACCCCACATGGCCTCTGAGCTCCACGTTTCGCTTTTCTTCACCCTAAGGTTTTTAAAAAACAGTCAGGAAAGATAATTAGTCAAATATGATTGACTTTCATTTCAAACATTGTTCATCGTATTCAATTCATGCCAACTGATTGTTGAAGTAATTCGAGTCTTTCTGAAAGGTGCCATCACAATATTCTGGTTAAAGCATTTTTGGTAATGAGGTCATCTCTCTCTACCTCTTCACACACTCAACAGTCTGACATAGAAAAAACCTCTGTCACTATTAAAAGGCACAGCCCTGTCAAAATGACAAGTGGTTGTAATTCATTTAAATGTGTTTTTCTTTCTATACACAGTTTGATTCACGTCTTTATAATGACTGTGTTAGGGCTCAGCTTGATTGTGATATTTGAGTAACAAAACCTGCAGATTAAAATAGCTTGGGATTAGATAGATGCTTTTTGAGTTCATTATTTTTTGATGATAACACAGTCTTTGTGTTTATTAATCAGCAGAGTTAAAGACTTGATTCTGAATTTTTTCAATTGCTCCCAATTTATTGGAAAAGCAGAAAACTAGAGATTAGTGTCAGTAGCAAAGCAGTCTACAGCAGAGAAAGGAAGGCAAGAAGTGGTAAAACACACAGAGAGCTGAGTCAAAAATATCTCAACTCAAACTGAGGAAAACAGATACATAGCAACCACAACACACAACATGGTACAGGCAGTGATACATGGGTGGTAGAGGGAAAAGTCAATAACAACTACAAAAAGCCAGTGCTTTCACTTTGCAGTAAATAACTATATTAGGTATGATGTGATTTCGAGTTCAAAGAAGGTAGAAAAGACTATCACAAAAGCTCAACCAACATAGAAATGTCATTATTTTAGTTGTCTTGATAAATCATTTTCACATGAATAAAATGTCTATAAATACATAGAGTCAACTTGTTTTTGTCATATCCGTTTGGTGGTCAGGCGAGTAAAACATACAGATGGTATGAGGTTATACAGGGGACAAGACCCAACATTCAACCTTGTTAGGATTCCGATTTATCCTTTATGTAAGCAAAGTCTTATTTTATTAACTTCCAGGAGGCCATTCAACTTGCTCAAATCACTTTATTTTCTCACCATAATGTCCAACTTCCAGGTTCTAAGTAAAAACAATTCCAACAGAAACATAACAAGTTTGGTATTTGAAAAGCAGCTTTTCCTTCATAAATGAGAAATATTAAATGTGTTTTCAGAACTGCTGTAATTTCTATGTCAATAAACTAATAAGTTAAACCACCAAAATCCTTTTAGCATTAGTTTTTCCAAAGGATCTAAGAGTGGGACTTTAATCAAGCTTGAATTATTTAGAGTAATTCCATCAATTGCACAATTTTTGAACCATTTGATACTTAACTTTTTGAATCTGCACATAATAATGCACAGTATCAGTAGTGATTTCTCCTCTCTTCAGCTGGTTGAGCTTGGAAATTGTGAATTCCTTCCATACTAGAGACATGCTGGGATTCTGGCACCCTGCAAAAGTCTCCACATGAGGACCAGGATGTGTTCAATACAACAATCATCCGTTTCTACCCCTCTCTGTCTCCTGTTATTGGGACAAACACACACTCTCACATACACACTGACACATACACAAAGAGCTCTTTCTTTAGATGTTATTTCACAGGGTGGGAGGATATCCAAGCAGCTCACTGCCCTGGTACCCACAACTTCACTCTCACAGCGTCACAAAGTCTTTCATTCGTTTCAGATGCATACTAAAAATATCAATACGAATTTAAAGCTTTTATTTAGCACACTTAAACGAATTATACGTGGTTTATTTCAATTTTTGCTGAGCAATCTAGTGCAGCTAGCTGCCTGTAGGAGCAGCTCCTGTTGTGTTATCCTCTTAACTTGGTCTCCAGCCTGCTGTCCTGTCATCCAGGCGGACGCACGGTCCTTCAGACCCCCGTGTGCACCTGTCAGAGGTGTTGACATCCTAAACAAACAAGTGTACATTGTCCCGTTTCATGCTGCGCTGCTGGAAGCTGAAACGTATTTGGATCCAAAGGAAAAGATGATTCATTTCCACTGACTGGACCGCTGCTGAAAATGCGTCTTTATCCCAGCCACCCTGCTGCATTCACGACACACTGCTCCTCATCGTCATCACCTTTCTTCTGTTAACACACGCACCTGAACGCTACTGGTTAGCCGGTTTAATTCCAATGACTAACCTAAAGAGACCAAAATCACTGTTTATTCCAGGCCCGCAGACAGTAGATTATCATACTTACTGCGAAAACATCAACCTCATTGGCCGCCATCGTCACAAGTGTCTGTGAGCAGGAATTATGTGTTCAGACACACAGACCTGCTCCCTCCTCACATCCAACCAACACACTCTCCGCTCCCCCAGCTCTCAATATGGCCACTTGGAGGCAACACCCCCTCGTTGCTGGAGGGCGACACTGCAAGAGCTCCAACATTTCACACACTCCCTCAGTCTAATAAAGTTCAAAAACGACCAATTTTCGTCTGGTTGTTTTAGAGTTAGTTAATAGTTGCGACGGGCTGGCCCGAGCTTTAAAGCTGCACCAACAGTTTTTGATATAAGCCTGTTTTGAAACACATTTGTCACACCACCGTTTGGGATTGCCTATAGATTCCCACCATTAACTGCACAAAATACTTTTCTTTCAGATTTCCACTACCTTCAGTGATTTCCAGTATGGGCAGAATAAAGATATGTCGTCTAGGTGTCACTTGTTATGGAAGCTCCTAAAAAATAAATTTGAATTTTTTTCCCTCCTGTTTTTGGTCTGTATAATTCAAAATTTTGAAAAAATTCAAAATTATGAACCAAAACAGTCGGAATTTTGAGATAAAAGAAAAAACAATTGTGGAAAGGAAATGAAAAATTTAAGGATTAAGTCAAATTTTGTGATCAAAAGTTTGACTTGTGAAAAAAAAACAGTTGAAATTTTGAGGTAAAAAAAATGATAAGACATGAAATTTTAGGGATTAAGTCAAATTTGAATTGAAAGTCAGAATTATGAATAAAACGTTTAAAATTCTAAGATGAGTCAAAATTTTGAGGTAACAGTCAAAATTTCACGAAAAAGTCAATATTTGCAATAAAAGCTTATGTTAGAGGTAAAAAGGTGAAAATTTGACTTTTTTCCCAATAATTTTGACTTCTCAAAAAAAAAAAAAAAAAAAAAAAAAAACATCAACCAAGGCAGTTTTTTATATATTCCCATTTTTAACTGGCTGAATGAAATGGGCTTCCATACACATTTTTTCATTGAGGTTGTTGTCTCTTACCAGGCACAAGAAAAAAACAAAAACAAACGAACAGTGAAACCGAATTCATACAGAGATGTATTGTTTTCACTTGAAACTGTTAACTTTCGATTATTTCTTAAAATTATTTTGCCAATCAGCTTGTGAAATAGCCATTTCAGACAAGAAACAATCCTCTCATAGAGTGTTAGACATTTTGAACGTTCTAATGTAAATGTAATACCAATTGGGTAAGATAATTATTTGTAGTTGGAATAAAATAAGTCCGTTATTTAAGAAAATAAATAGAATAATAATCCCCTTTTATAGTTTTCCTTTACAAATGGGGAGGGGGGAATTCCTCTTTAGATGCATAAAATATTGATTATATTGTACATGTGTTCCAAAGCTCGTCTTTTAAACCATTTGATGCCGTTTCAGTCGTAAACAGCCTTTATAACGGGGACAATCACCGTCAAACCTCCGGGGCTGTTTGGTTTAGAGGCAGCAGGCGCCGGAAGCGGCAGGTTGGTGGAGGAGGACAAGAAGGAGGGGAGCACAGAGAGAGAGGGACGAGATTATCTCTGCTCGGGTTTGAATTTAATCTCTCGGATTTCCCCCACATTTCAGAAACATGGCTTTGACCCAGGAATCGGTTTTGTCTTTTTTGCTGGATCACGGAGGCAAAGTGAAGAACTCGGAGCTGCTGAACAATTTCAGGAGTCAGATCAGCTGCAGCGATCCCGCGGAAAAACAGCACAATAGAGACCTTTTCAAGAAGTTGGTCAACAGCGTCGCCGTGGTCAAACAGATCGACGAGGTGAAGTTTGTGGTGGTGAAGAAGAGATATCAAGACTTTGTGATAGAGATGGGGCACGATGCGGCGCAGAAAAGCTCAATGGATGATAGTTTTTCCAGCCAGAACAGCTTTTCATACTCATCCTCTCCTCATGGAGTGGAGTCAAGCAGGAGGATTTACTCTGACATTGAAAACAGGAACGTGTGTTATCCCTCAGACAGGAATGGTAACTATGGTGATGCCAAGTATACATTCATGGAAAGTGCTCAGGAGAGATCAACAAACAGCAGCAGCGTGGACACAACCACCCTTAAAGTCCTGAACATCTCCGGAGAGCTGGACAGCAAGGCGAGGAAATCTGGAGCTGTGTTCGCTGTGGTAGCGGTCAAATCCCCACCCAGAGAACCTGTACCAGAGCCACAGGATGTGTTATGTTCTCAAATGCATCAAAATACCACCGTGACAACCAAAGTCTCTAAACCACCAGTGCAAAATCTGAACTTTCAAGCTCACAGTGATGCACAAAGTGACTGCAGTTTGAAAAGCAAACAGGCAGATGACAAGCAGCCCCCAGTTTTTCCTCATGGGAGGCCCCCAAATAAGAGCAGCAGGCAGGGGGATGATGCCAAGGATTCAGAGTCTGTGCCTCTGGAGCAACAGGCGCATGAGTGGTTGGTGAAGTGTGCTGCAGGTTTGTGGGGACAAATCCACGGGCTGCTGCTGCAGGACGCACGGTTGGCACAGAAAAAAGACTTCATGTCAGGTTTCACAGCTCTACACTGGGCTGCAAAGGATGGCAACACTGACATGATACACAAGCTGGTCAATATCTCCAGGAAAAGAGGCACTTACGTGAACATCAACAGTAGAGCACATGGAGGATACACGCCTCTGCACATTGCAGCAATCCACGGCCACTCTGATGTGATGGCTCTGCTTGTGCAAAGGTATGGAGCCAACGTGAACTCAAGAGACAATGATGGTAAGAAGGCCATACACTACCTGGGGAAAGGTGTATCAGCTGATGTCAGAGCACTTTTAGGAGTACACCAGATCAGAGAAAAGGAGAAAACAGAGGATGAAGATCACAGGGACCAGCCCAGGAGCTTTAACACCCTCAGTAAACTGTTCCAGCCCCACATGGGGAAGAAGCTAAAGACAACAGGAAGGTACGCTCAGGACTGGTGACAATGGACTTTAAAAAAGAACTATACTTTCTAAGTTTTGTGCTATGTAATATAAAACAACCTTTTAACACTCATCTGAGCCAATCACTGAATCATGGATATGTAGTTTACCCATTACAGGTGTTTAAGCTCTTATCGTAAATCTCTGTGTTACATGTAATGTATAATATTTATAATTGATCACTTTTAGTGGTTGAACTCTGCTTGTGTTGATTTGAATGTTTCATGACAACATTTGTGTGTTCATGACACAACCGGTGATAAACATTTAAATTATCTCAATTTTCTGAAGGTATTTGTGATTTTGGATTATGACTTATGGTGCCAAGCATTTTGTAAGCAGTGTCTCAGCTTAAAAACAAAGGGACCTTCATGGGACTGTTTATTCTCAAGCACTTGATTAACTGTCAGAGTGTCTTTATTAAGCTCTTGGTGAAATTGAGCAGTAATAAACAAGGGAAGCCTTCTTTGTTCCGACTCTGGACTAAACTCTTTGAACTGAAAGTGATAAATTCACAAAGACCCTTTAAGCCATGCCTAAATAAAAATAGTAAACAATTATTTGGTCGTACAAGTGAAGAACACAAATCTACACTTTTTGTGCAGTGCACTATTGTTGTTGGTTAACTGACCCAGAGAAAAACAATTTCAACGACAGCAAAGAGCTGCAGTTCAGACAATGAAGCAACAAGCAAAATAGGACCAGAACAATATCCTTTGTTTGGTCATCTGGAAAAGAGGTTGCTTGCATAAGGATATTGGCGAAGGACAGCTGCAACCATTACAACTCCTGCACCTATAAGCTGTAGTATGTGTTTATATCCCACCTAAAAACTTTTACTTATCACAAGATATAATGCCTTAAGACTTGTTGGGATTTCTCTTAAATGGCTGAAAAAAAGCCTGCAAACATTAAAGAGTATAAAACAATACAGTTGTGTGTTCCAGCTCTTGTATAATTTCCTGTCTGTGCAAGATGGAAAAGCTGTTCTTTTTTTTCGGTGCTGGTGGTGGTTTTTCCAGTTTAAAGCAGGATGACACATTATATGAGAGTGAGGGTGATTTATAGCCATAAACTGAGACTCTGCTTCTTCTAATTTAAAGCCAGGCTTGTGGACCCAAGAGGCTGCAAAGACTTCAGGATATCAGTGTATAGGATGGTATACACAGGTGTTCACAATTATAGACCCTCTATGATCACAACAAATCAGTAATCTCACCTCCACAGGTTGAAACTTTTCACATTGTTGCTCATCTATTTGTGTAGCTTCCTCGAAGTGATTACAGACCCCTCTGATGAAGAAATTGGCCTGAGAAAAATTGTAACATTTGACAAGCCAAAAACTTATTATACAACAGTATTATTCAGATCTGAAATTGTTTATATTGTGGCACTATCATAATAAGCTAAGTAATACTCAAAGTTCTTTGTTTCTATGTTTTAAATAAAAGCAATTCAATATAATTTGTTTTTAATGTTATTTCTGCCCTCTAGTGGTCAACTTGATCATAGTTTTTCATGGTAGCACACTGGGGAATAGTGCAGAGAATATCAATAAAAACACCATCTCGGCCTGTATTTCAGTTACTCTTCTTTACATTTGAGTTTACACAAAAACTTAAATAAACACAGATAATGAACTATTATTATGAACTGTGAATCAGTTTTTTACTCCAACATTGTAATCTAATGTAGATTTACAAGGTTCTCGATAAATGACAGGTAACTACCAGTTGACAGTAGATAATGTTGACTGCTGCTTTGGCTTAAGCTCACCATCATAAAATTGACCTTATTAATTCTCATAAATGTTCGACTTTAAGAAAAATCATTGCACCTACTTAAGTAAAGCTTTGACTCGATTTGATGATATACTGTGGTAAACACATCATGAAAGCTATCTTCATTTGCTTCCCTTTGCTTTTAGGAAACAGCAGCCTAATTCATCAACTATATTTTATGTTCTTCACATACAAATTCTTCTTTTATAGAAGATCATTTCCACTAGTGAAAAAATTATTATGAAAAACTGGCTTCATTGAATTTTGGCAATAATGAGTCGAAATTTTGAGATAAAAAGTCGAAATTCGACTTTTTATCAACAATTTTTTCTCAAAAGTTCAATATTTTATGTCAGAATTTTGACTTTTTATCTCAACATTTTTGACTCAATATGGGCAAAAAAAAAAAAACCATCCCAACAAATTCAAGTTTTCATTCTTCATTTTTTTTATTTTTAACTGGTGGAAATGGGCTTCCACAGTCTCTTAATACTTGTAAATGAAAATGACCCAACCAAGCATGATTTTTCCAAAGTAACCGAGCACAGTCTATAGCTACTTTTAGAGGATACCTAACTCGGTGGCCAACCTGTTTGATGTACCGGATGTTAGTTTATTTCGAAACCTAAGCATGAATATCTGACCGCAAATGATTTTTTTACCACCCAATCCCACAGTGTCTCGAGTGTTTCTCTTACCCGGTGAGAACAAAATCAGCCTCTTGCTGTGTTTGAGCCATGGTGACAGAAGGACATTGAAAGTGTCGTGGTTCCTCTGCCGACAGGTGGCTGTACCTGAAAGGTGAACGCCATGATTGTGTGAGTTGATTGGGAACACCTGGACGTTCAGCTGTGGCACGTGCGTGGAGCCCTCAGCGGAGAGTCCCCCTAAGTTTGACCTGTCTCTTTGTGTTTACGATGGAAAATCAAATGCTGATGCCAGCTTTCATTCGTTGTTTTCGCACTTTTTCGTTGTTGCTGCTGCTCACTTGCAGCCTATTGTTGATTAGATCTTCTCTGGGTGGCTCCAGTGCGCTGCACAGCCTTGGTGACCTGACGTACCCGTACGGCAGCATCTTCTTCCCTCTGCTCAAAGCCCTGTCAGAGCACGGAGGGTCCAGGTGGAGCCCGGACCTGAGGAGAAAAATGAAACCTGAGCACAAGTACATCAAATATCTGACTGATGTTTACAAGAAGTCTCCCAGGGTGCAGAGGAGTTTGGAGGGAAATATGATCTACAACACGGTCCGGCTGATCAAACCACGAGATGAATGTCAAGCAAAATGTCACAAAGGTGAGCGACTGAATCAATACAATGACAATACACATGATGATATTGGGATTACAGTCACAATGAACAACTGTGTGCGACCAAAAAGTCAACACCTCCAAAAGTGAACCCTCATTTGATAACCAAAGACACTTGGCACACAAAAAATGAGATGATAGAGTCAAGAAAAAACATCTGCTTTAATACTTTTTTATACACATGCTTTGGCAGGCTGGATAACAAGCTGTTTATAAGTTGTTGACTTGATTCAGGGAAATGGTAACCAAACATTTACTGTAGGCAATATAACCGACTGAGTTTAAAACTATGAAGCTGGCCTCATAGAGTGTTATGGATCTTTTCCTAAAGTGCCCTGTCACATCATACAGATTTTTAATATATACACCATTTTTGCTCTCAAAATTTAAAAAAGATGATTTGAACAAGGGAGATACTATACAAATGTACTGTTTCAGCACAAGAGTTCTGTTAGATCTTTTGAGATCCATACCAAAGATGTAATATGTGTGCTGGCATTTTAAACTAGACAACACTCTATATCATTTAAGCTATAAATTGAGGTTTATGTCCTATGCATCAAGGTTACAACAACAGGGGCAAAGACTTGCCTATAGTGAGAGAAAAACATTACACATTTTTTTCAGAATTCAGACAGAATTTAATTCAGGCTTCATTAGTGAAGCAACATTGAGTTTCTTGACTTTTGGTCCTCTTAATAAATTTGGCAACATATTTGATCAACTGAGATTTAAGCATCAAAGTTGGAGTAAGAGGATTGAGTTTTAGATTCACCTAAATATCATGTTCTGTCTAATGACCATGGTTCTTTCTATTAGCTCATGGGAATCAAAATCATTCCCTTAAAAAAATAGCACTTGTTCTACCCAAATAGGTATTTCTTTGATTGTAAAACTGTATTATTATCGTTATTATTATTCAAGTTAAATTATGAGACATGCTCTTCCTCTCAAGATATTTTTTATCATATTTTTTCAAGTGTGTGAATTTGGTATACAATTCTCTCGTGTGTGCAATAGGAAGAGAATGTCCGAGATACGGTCCAATTCAGTGGAATATCACATTTTCACTGTTTCGCTACACATAGGGACACAAAATGATGTAAAGCGCACTTTGATTGTTCCTTGTACAAATTTTTATTGAAATAGATTCAGTAATACTTGGATTATTGTGCAATGGTGACATTGGAGCTGATGTTTGTTTTCTCCTACAGAAAGTTTCATGCAGGATCTGTCTTACAGTCTTGACCAAGTACGAAGAAAAGAACAGTTTCTGAAGGCAACCCTGCTGTACAATTTAGACCAAGACCTTGCTCCATCCTTCAACTCCGTGTGCTACTTGAATATCAAGGAACGAGAGCTCTCTGACCAGTGTCAGCTGTGTCCTGCAGCCCACCTCACTGTAAACTTCACAGCCACCTCAAACAGGGGGGGTGGAAGGAACTGGGTGGAGGTGGATGTCACCTCGTTTTTCCAGCCCCACTTACAGTTCCAGAGAAAGAACATACATTTGCTCATCAATGTCACCTGCCCAGAGGAGCAAAGAGCCATGAGTAAAGGGAGCAGAGGTTCTCCACAGTTCACCATAGGCTCACCTCTTCTGCTTCTGTATCTCAATGACACAAGCAACTTTGCCCACCAGAGGTTACCAGTCAGTGCCAAAGCAGGTCACAAGACAGCCACAGCAGCTAACGCACTTTACAAACGGAGAGGTCTCAAAGCAGAGAAGAGGATCAACAGGAAGAGAAGATGGGCAAGGGTGTCTCCTAAGAGCAAGAGAGGTGATAAAAGTGGGGATTTCCACCTGCCGGAGCTCCTTTCAAGTTCTGAATTCCCAACCAGTGATTGTGCCTTGTATGATTTCAGGGTACGATTTAGCCAACTCAAACTGGACCAGTGGATTGTTTTCCCACCAAAGTACAACCCCAGGTACTGCAGAGGCATCTGCCCCAACACTGTGGGCTTCATCTATGGCTCCCCTCTCCACACTGTGGTGCAGAACCTCATCTATGAAAAACTGGATTCCTCTGTGCCAAGGCCCTCATGCATCCCCTCCCACTACAGCCCCCTGAGTGTCATGATCTTTGAGAAGGATGGCTCCTATGTCTACAAAGAAATAAAAGACATGGTGGCCACCAGGTGCACATGTCGCTAAGCCAGCAAACTATGTTTCTTCCCAGTTTCCTCTCTTTCTCTCAGAGGCTAAAAAAAGCATCAGTACAATCCTCTACAGTTGGTGTTACAGGTGGACCAGATACTCTGACCAGGCTCAGTGATTTCAAGAATATATAAAACCGTTGTGCATGAAAGAAATTTGATCTGGAGCAGGTGTGCTTACTTAATCATATGTGTTTACTTAAAAAAGTATTTTAATCCTAATATAAATGTGAAAACATGACATTTATTTGATTTTTGTTAACAAAAGGAGGAGTTGGAGGAGTGTCTTTGCATCCCCTTCTTTAAACTACTGTTTTTGCAACATAGTTTTGAAAGTGACGCACTTGAAGAAAAGGAGTGTTGTATGATTTTGGATTTTTTTTAAGTTAGTTTTTGTTAATTTATATTGGGTGGGTGGTCTGTCATTATTCTTTAATTTAACACAATTGCGAAGTTTTAAGTAACCCTGTTCTGGACAAAAAGAAAAAGAAAAAACAGTCACAATCTCTTAATCAAGCCTTTTACATATTTTTTTATTCCTGGGGATGACAGGCAGCTGTCTAAATGGCAGCTTGTCTTTCTAATGTCCAGAGTGAAAGTTGTCAAGGTTTCAGTGTGTATTTATTACCTCTGGTTACTAAGTGACTGCAAATATGAATTGACTGCTTACTTTTGAATTTGTACTGGTTGAATGTGACTTAAAGCATGCCTTGTCTATTTATGCAAATTGAATGAATTCACTGTATGTCTGTGCTCAGCTTAGGGATATTCAAAATAAGGAAAATGTGTAGACAGGTTGTCTGGAAAGTTGGAAAATAAAATAATACCCTGCATAAATGTTGTTAACTTTCTAGTTGTTGCTCCTGAGGCTTTTGCCATAAGGAGTGAGGGGAAACTGTATTTTATGACTGTTGGGGAAAAACATGCGTGAGAGGACACACAATTGAAGCGCCCTGAGTCATTGCATTCCCATTGTTGCTATTGTGAATTGTTACACTGTTTTATTTCTGTCTTAGACCTTAAGACTTACAATGTGGATGGTGAGAGCTGGCATGCAGAGGGGTGGCTCCAGGACACCAGAGCAAACTGTTAAGCCTCTCTACGGTGAAGTGGGCCCTGACTGAACAAAGTATCAGTAGCAAAGGTCGCCCACTTGATGACCACAGTGATTTTCTGGCTATTGCTGCACAACATGTCTTCATGTTTTGGTTGAAGGACTTGAGACACTGTAGAAGCTCACTTACTGAACATGTAGTTCTGTGGTGGGTTTCTTTATTGAGCACTCTTCTCAAAGTATAGGTTATGTTTTGCTCAGTCTTTAGAGAATCCTTGCTTTACAGTCAATGCGTGAATGGGGTTTGGTTTGGTTTTGGTATTAAACATAATATCTGCAAAAAGGCCAAATATTAGACACCACACTTAATTGTGATGGTGAGTGAATCCATCCAAGATATCAATATCGGTGCCAATGTTGGTGCTCAACAAATTTATCAGACCACCACCCAAATCAAGGCAAATGTAAGTTCTTTGCCACTGCTGCCCTAAATTATCAGTATATTATCGGTATATTGTTGATTTCATAAATATTTTTCTGTGATGGTAAATCTACCAGTATCACCAAATTGTTTGACCAAAGTGATATCTTTACTGCTAAAATACAGTGTTTCCATAAGGTCTCTTTACAGTTGAAAGATCGTATTACAAAAGCAAACAAGCAGGCAAATACATGGACATTCTCAAAAAATGAGGAGTAGATATTGAAGTTGTTGAACTTATTTAGTAGGAGAAGTCTTGTCTTACGTGTTTCATCCAACACCATCCCTGTCTCCATAAATTTCTGTGCCATGCACAAATTGACATATGTGACAGTTGATCTCTTCTATACTCCTTCTTTCTATAGTTTCTCAGGGTCTGCATATCCAATTTTGTTTCAAAAAGTCATGACACATAATGTTCCTTTTCTTGAGGAGTAGTATTTTTAGGGGTTAATTTAATATAATCTATTTTATTAACACAACACCTAAAATACACAAATGCAATGTGATTAAAACTTTGACAAATACTGAATAAAGGGAACAAATCTGGTTATGATATCTTGTCAATTGCCTTTATGACATATATATAAAGAGTAAAGAGACTTCATGGAAACCTTGTATAACAATTGCTGGTATCCATAAATAATCAAATCAACTGTTTTACAACAAATTGGGAGGAAATTACAGCATATGATTATTTTCTGATTGAAAATGTGTTATTTACATTCATTTGTGAACAGAAAAATTAGTTTTAGTGGTTGTGTGTTATTCTTGATGAATTTTGACAAGCAGTTTCTCAAAAAGTAACAGTATTGATATTGGCCATACTGGCCCTATATTTACTTGGTATAGTATCAAAATTATTTTTTAAAGTATCGCACACTTCTACTTGATGGTAAACATGAGCCAACATGAGTCAAAAAACATTGGTGCCTTTGTAGCCTTCTAAGGATTATATTTTTCTTTTGCGAGCAACTTCTTATTTAACTCCATTGTTATTACTGTACTTCAGTCTTTACCAGTGTATTCTTATTAACTACATTCACTGCATTTCAGACCTGTCTAAACCAGTCTGTGGTCTGAACAGGTTCACCCGGGATCAGGTGAGAAAGGAGGCTCATGTAGCCCTTCAGTCAGTGGTGACGCCTCCGCTCCGGTAGGTGGCGGTAGCGCGGTCGGTGTTTACGGCCAGAGGACGCTTCATGTGAGGGAAGGACACAGCGGATGATCAGAAACACCAGAGAGGAGCAACACGGTGAGTTCTCAATGTCACGTCTCTGCCTCTTTGCTTGATTCCCGGTAAAATACATCACAATTCGTCATGATATTAATCGTGGCTTCAGCTGAGAGACAGACGACTTTTTTTATCACGGAGGATGAGGAAACGTTTCAGGGACTGTTTGTACCTTGGACTTTCGTTAGCTTCCTGTGGCTAACTATGAGCTAACTTAGCTTTCGCTGCCAATCGGTCAAGGCTAGTTTTTCTTCGTATTTGTGTAAAAGGAGAAAATCATGTTAGCGTATAGCTGTAAATGTTCCACTATCAGTTTTACGCTCATAGATAACACTGACCCCTCTTATTACACAACGTTTAACTACACCCAAAACAACGTCACACTCCTCTATTCAACATACAGGTTTGGGGGCATTTATAATCAGCATACATAGCTTTACATTTATTCATCTTTGAAAAACTGAACCACGTATTTTTTTTATAAATCAAAGCTTCAGAGCATACAAGGGTGATTGCGAAATAGCCAGCTGATCACTTAGGGTTAAGGATTGTAAGGTTATACATAATAAATATCTGATTCAGTCTTTTAGATGGAGAGCCACCTTGACATGTTTTTGTTAGTTTTGTCTCCATATTAACTCCTGTGGATGTTTTTTCATGTTGTCTCTCCAGAACAGCGCTCTCGTTAACATGGGTCGTCACTTTGGAAACTTGGCCCGGGTCAGACATGTGATCACATACAGTCTGTCACCTTTTGAGCAGAGGGCTTTCCCAAACTACTTCTCCAAGGGAATCCCCAACGTTTGGAGGAGGTTCACCACATCCTTCTTCAAAGTTGCCCCCCGTGAGTAATAGCATTTCCATACTTTTCACCAGCCCTGACATTTAGAGCATCCACAGGTAACACTTGGAATTACTTATCCAACATTAGTTTTGAAAAGCAGAGTGTTATAGTTGGGCTCTGAACCTTTCCACTCGTGCTCGGTGTGCAATGAAAGCATTTTCTTTGAGTATAACTTTCTTAAAATGCAAACAATAAATTCAAATGATGTAGCATGGTACACGTTGCTACTGAATTGATCAAACTGTTCTAAGAGTTGTGAAGAAGTGTACCAGGAATCTACTTCCCAACTTCATCAGATGCCTTTAATTATATGTTTTCATGTTTTAAAAACATGTTGGAGCTCTTAAATAGCGAAGTAATCTTTCCTTTTTTAATTACATTTCTACTAGTACCGAGTCAGTGGTCTATTTTAAGCTTTCATTGCTACCAGCCTATCAGCAGTGCATGCATTTTTCATAAAAACCACACCTGACCTTAATATAAATCTATTGTTACCTCTATTATTCTTGCTAATATTGTTATTATAACTATTAATTATCATTATTATTACTCCTATTGCTGCTTTTGTTTTGTTTTGTTTTGTTTTGTACTTCGACTATTATTGATTTATGTATTTAACAATATGTGTATCGATTTTATATGATGCCTATTTTTTGCAGGATGTGTCTGTATCTTTACCAAAAAAATTAAATAAAAAAGAGTTTGGGAAAAAAAAAAACCACACCTGACCTGAAAAATGTGGATAAATAATTTTAAGGCGTGTTATGTTGGTGCTAAGATGCATACATAGCACTGTAGGGCACATCAGGTACATGTGATTGGTCTGTTACCTGCTTTGACGCCAGCCGCTATTGTGGTCTATATGTGGCCCTTACTGTGTGAAATTCCACATGCATCCCCACAAGTTTAGACAGAACTTGTTGTCACATGAATCTCACCAATTCATCCACTTGTTTTTATATTGTGCTAAACCTTTTTGGGGTTGGAGTCTTTCCCAGCCATGTCAGGGTTACATACATCACATTACATACATGTAATTTTAAATAAAGTTTATCAAACCCCTATTTTACTTTTTAGTGTCACTTTTTTATGACATAGTTTATCGACATCTTTAAATGCTGTAAGATAATTCTTCAAGTGTGTGATCTGTTGAAGATGTAGCAAAAGATGATTAAATTAATTCAGGAACAATTGGATAAATATTTTTTCTCTCTTTGTATGGTAAAAAATTTAAAAGAACTTTGCAGTAGCTTAATGTATTGAAAGTTCTGTCGACCATTTTATTTACGCGATCTTCCTTTTGCAGCAATGATTGTGATGTACCTGACGTACAGCTGGGGCAACAGCGTCCATCAACAGGGCAAGAGAAAGAACGCTGCTGATTTCGAGAATGACGAATGAGCACCTGCAAACTTCCTGGAAGCTGTCCTCTGTTAATAAATCCAATTCTGTTTGTTTCACCAATAAAGATATTTATGTGAAGTGAGAGTGAATTACTTTTGTTTTGGTGCATGTTTGAGGTTTTGTTGATGCAATGACTGTTTGTTAGAGATGGTGTATTAAAGATCCCTTTTTTCGGGTTTAGTTTTACCAATTTATAAAATGATAGTTGCATTAACCCCTGAAGACCCTGCATCCATGTGTGTGGACATTTCATTTCTCAGACCCATGGTACTTCATTTTTCAAAACTTTGATCTGTTGGCCACATGTAGAGACACTTCCCACGTCATCTTTGGGTGATGTCACAACTTTACATCCATTTCAGTAGAAAAAGTGTATTTATCTAGAATAACAAAACTCATATAACAATGAATCAATAACTCAATAACATAATTCATAAAATAACTTAAAATCTAATTGCTTACTGACAACACGAACAAATGCACTCTGGACAAAAGCTTGGGTCTCAGGAGGTTAGGAGGAAACTTATCTCTTATCTTGGTTATTTCCTAAGCAAAAAGTACCAGCCAGTTGTTCCAACACCTTGAAAGTGCTTTATGTTTTAAGCATTGTTGTAGGGTCATGTATTAAGAAGTGCAAGAGCACAAAAGCTTTGGAGCACACAAGGAAAATGAAAGCATATTCATTTATAAAAATCACATAAAGGGGTATGATGGTGCCCATTTTTTCATTGAATAGTGAACCAATATTAACCTATAACGGGATCTTGTGTGTTTTGAAAAGCAAAAGCAAGTGCTTTCAAATATATAGAGAGCTGTGACATGGTTGGGTGCATACGGCACAATGAGTGTTCAAAAGGATCTTTTTTATATAATATAACCCCGTCATTAGACAGCATTTTTTTAAAAACATCCAAGGGGAAAACACTGCGTATAGCTTGTTTCTGTCAGAATATTACTGGTGTGGCGGTCGTTGGTCATGTTCATAGCAATTATAGGAGGTGAAAAAATAACAGTGATTTTAAAGGTAAACGGTAGATTGAAATGGCGGCTTTGTGAGCGCGTTAACGCTGTAAACTCGCTGATGCAGTTCCTCCCTCTGCCTGTAGGGGGCGTATGGCAGCAGCCTCCTGCGCTCTGCGGTGCGCTGCTATTGGTCGGTGCGAAAGACAGAAGATTCCTGAACGCTGCTCTCACGCATCAGCCGGCGAACCTACCTACCGCATGCTGCTGCTACCCAGCTTCATGGAACAAGAACAAGGGTGTATCACCGTTCGCTGACCGAAATCCACTGTACCTGCTGCTGTCACTTTTAGCACTCACCTGTAGTTCTGCTCTTCCTGTGATTCACTGTCCTGTAAACTGCTCGGTTAGCGAGTCAAGATGTCANGGTTTAGTTTTACCAATTTATAAAATGATAGTTGCATTAACCCCTGAAGACCCTGCATCCATGTGTGTGGACATTTCATTTCTCAGACCCATGGTACTTCATTTTTCAAAACTTTGATTTGTTGGCCCCATGTAGAGACACTTCCCACGTCATCTTTGGGTGATGTCACAACTTAACATCCATTTCAGTAGAAAAAGTGTATCTATCTAGAATAACAAAACTCATATAGCAATGAATCAATAACTCAATAACATAATTCATAAAATAACTTAAAATCTAATTGCTTACTGACAACACGAACAAATGCACTCTGGACAAAAGCTTGGGTCTCAGGAGGTTAGGAGGAAACTTATTTCTTATCTTGGTTATTTCCTAAGCAAAAAGTACCAGCCAGTTGTTTCAACACCTTGAAAGTGCTTTATGTTTGATCTATGAAGATTGTTGTAGGGTCATGTATTAAGAAGTGCAAGAGCACAAAAGCTTTGGAGCACACAAGGAAAATGAAAGCATATTCAATTATAAAAATCACATAATAAAGGGGTATGGTGGTGCCCATTTTTTCATTGAATAGTGAACCAATATTAACCTATAACGGGTGTTTTGACAAGCAAAAGCAAGTGCTTTCAAATATATAGAGAGCTGTGACATGGTTGGGTGCATACGGCACAATGAGTGTTCAAAAGGATCTTTTTTATATAATATAACCCCGTCATTAGACAGCATTTTTTTTAAAACATCCTAGGGGAAAACACTGCGTATAGCTTGTTTCTGTAGGTGTATTGCTGGTGTGGCGGTCGTTGGTCATGTTCATAGCAATTATAGGAGGTGAAAAAATAACAGTGATTTTAAAGGTAAACGGTAGATTGAAATGGCGGCTTTGTGAGCGCGTTAACGCTGTAAACTCGCTGATGCAGCTCCTCCCTCTGCCTGTAGGGGGCGTATGGCAGCAGCCTCCTGCGCTCTGCGGTGCGCTGCTATTGGTCGGTGCGAAAGACAGAAGATTCCTGAACGCTGCTCTCACGCATCAGCCGGCGAACCTACCTACCGCATGCTGCTGCTACCCAGCTTCATGGAACAAGAACAAGGGTGTATCACCGTTCGCTGACCGAAATCCACTGTACCTGCTGCTGTCACTTTTAGCACTCACCTGTAGTTCTGCTCTTCCTGTGATTCACTGTCCTGTAAACTGCTCGGTTAGCGAGTCAAGATGTCAGTTGTGGGATTTGACGTCGGCTTCATGAACTGCTATGTAGCGGTAGCCAGAGCCGGAGGGATTGAAACTGTCGCTAATGAGTACAGCGATCGATGTACACCGTAAGTACAATCAGACACATTATTGAGCACGATTTACGCTGTGTTACATGCGCTGGTGGCAGGCAGTGGATGTGAATGCACCCTCTTTTGTTTATCATCATAATAATAAGAGAAGCTAACAATGCTAAGTGGCTAGTTAGCATGCTAGCAGATTTCACAACAGGAAACGGCATGTGATTGCTAAAGCTAATGCCAGATGAAGGGAAACCATTGTAGGAATGAAAAAAATATTGCAGCCGTCTCAACTCACTTGATAGTTTTGTTTTAAGTCACAATACTTTTGTATCGTCGAATTTATTCTAAGGCTAATAATTGACCTACCCGGTCAGGTGATACATTTTTCCGGTGCAGGCATGAATGAGCTCATGATGAGAGGAGGCCGGATCGTGGCTGTCAAGAAAGGCACCATCAAACAATTTCCACCTAATGAACTCCCACCATGGTTTATAAATAAAACTGTTTATAGAATAACTGTATAGACATGTTATTACGCCACATCGCAGCCATCAGAACAAATGGCCGATTTATTAATGCTGAAACTCTCCTTATACGATGCTTCACTGAAATGAGATTTCTTATTTCTTATTTCTTTTTTTAGAGCATGCGTTTCCTTTGGCCCCAGGAATCGATCAATTGGTGCCGCTGCTAAAAGTCAGGTAAGTTATCATACTTATGTGTTCACTGACCAGAAGTAAGACTGATGCATCAATAGTGTTGGTATGGTGGACATAAACAGACCTATTCACGGATGCAGTTCACATCAAATTCAAAGATCAAGCTTCAAAGTCACGAAACTCAACTTTTTTTGTTTGTGCTTGCTTTGTCTTGCCTTCAGGTCGTCACAAACTGCAAGAACACAGTCCAAGGGTTCAAAAGGTTTCATGGCAGGGCATTTACAGATCCTTTTGTGCAGCGCCTCAAAAACAGTTTGGTCTATGACATTGCACAAATGCCAACAGGGACAACTGGCATCAAGGTAAGAGAATAGGGAGAAACCATGAAAGTTATATAAATTTTAAGAGACGTTAAATTATTATTATTATTATTTTTTACTGATAGTAACCCAGACACTCATAATTACCTGTGCATTAACCTTGACAGACCTGTGAGCAAGCTCGTATGTTGTTTTGACAGTCAAAGTAATTACTATGAGTACAAACATATCTATAGTATTTTGTGTGTTCATAGATAATTAAGTAACTGTGGTTGCTTTAACATCAAGTCCTTTACTACAGAGTTGCTCCGTGAGCTTTCTTTCTCACACTGATGTAAGCAGTGTTGGAATATGGCTGTCTTTGAGTTTGGATGCTATTTTAATATTTGTGGAGCAATAGAGCTGTCATTTATAGCCACAGAGCCCTGCTCTCTGCTGTTAGTTGGATTTGAGTAGGTCTCATGTGATAACGAAAAATTACCAAAGAATGATATAATAGCACTATATACCTGTCTTAATCACCCTGTGTGAAAAGATGCACACAGTAGGTCGTCGGGGTGAGGATAATGAGGGGTCACCTTAAAAGACATGTCACACATCACAAGCAAATACCAAGAAAACATAGGCTAAAACCATTAATAGGTGACCAAATTTGGAAGAGTATCAAACTGTATCATGATATGAAGATTCTTACCTAAGTGGTGTCACTATTTTTATTTAATCTTGTCTGATATAAAGACTATGTTTTCCCTTTTGCATTTATTACTGCTCAGCACCGTCAGCCCTGTGGTCATAAATGAACCTTTTTTGTAACAAGGCTGTTGCTTGAGGATGTAAAATGTCATCTCAGTCCAAACTGAGGTGACGTTTAAAATATAGCCTTGGTGATACAGTGAAAATATAATGGACACTGTCAGTACAGAATAGGAGGCACTGATAAAGGCAGTGTTAAAAATATTGGTGAGTCAAACTGCCTGTTTGGAAATTTGTTCACTGTCAGATTGTCAGTCACTTGATCTGCTATTTAAATCCAGAGCCAACCAGTTAGAAACCATATATAGAAATGTTGTGATCTTTTCTGACAATTTGATTGTTGCTCCAGGTGATGTACATGGAGGAGGAAAAGGTATTCAGCATCGAACAGGTCACCGCTATGCTGCTTACCAAGCTTAAGGAGACAGCCGAGCATGCACTGAAGAAACCTGTGGCTGACTGTGTCGTGTCTGTAAGTTATGTCCTGACACATGATAAATTTGAAGCTCAAGGTCAATTCAAGCAGATTTATCAGAAACTGGGGGCAGTTGATGTATTTTAAAGGCTTTCTGTCGTATCTAGGTTCCCTGCTACTACACGGATGCTGAGAGGAGATCAGTGGTGGATGCCGCTCAGATTGCTGGACTCAACTGCCTGAGGCTCATGAATGAAACAACTGCAGGTCTGTATGCATGTTTTATGAGTAGAGTTGGGGAGTTACGCACATGACTTTGATTTTTTTCTGGCATTCAGTCCAGTAAAAGATAAATGAAATGCACAATTTTCTCATTTTTTTAGATTTGTTTTTTGGGGCTTTTGTGCCTTTAATTTGTTAGGATGGCCCACTAAGCCATCTGTGCTCCACCAAATGCACAATTTTAACATCCGAATATTTGTTCACTTCATTCATAATCTGATTCTTTTCTCAACAGTGGCTCTGGCATACGGGATCTACAAACAGGATCTCCCTGGTCCTGAGGAGAAGGCCAGGAATGTGGTGTTTGTGGACCTAGGCCACTCTGGATACCAGACATCAGTGTGTGCCTTTAATAAAGGCAAACTCAAGGTGTGTGGCCAGTTTAACACATTGTTACACTCCTCATCAACCAGATGCTTGAATCAGTCCTTCAGTCCTTTCTGACCTCTTCACGTTCCATTTCTCAGGTACTGTCCACAGCATGTGACCCAGAGTTAGGAGGCAAAGACTTTGATGAGGTGCTTGTGAAGTACTTCTGTGAGGAATTTGGCAAGAAGTACAAGCTGGACGTGAAGTCAAAGCCCCGTGCTCTGGTCAGGCTTTACCAGGAGTGTGAAAAACTGAAGAAACTGATGAGCGCCAACTCTTCTGATCTGCCGCTGAACATTGAGTGCTTCATGAATGACATTGACGTCACTGGGAAACAGAACAGGTGGATATGTCAAGACATTTGTTGTACTGAGATGACTCATTTGTTCTGCTTCTTAGTCCAAGTTTACTTTTTAAAGCTTAAGTCATGTTCACCTTTTGTCTTGCACTAGGGGTCAGTTTGAAGAGATGTGTGCAGATATTTTGGCTCGTGTTGAACCTCCTCTGCAGAGTCTGCTGGAACAAACCAGTAAGTACAGAGTCCACTTCACTTAGTCTTTTAAGGATCACAAATGTCTGTGTTTTGGGGATTTCGCAAAGACAAAGTTTCTTTTACTTCCAATAGAACTGAAGAAAGAGGACATCTATGCAGTAGAGATAGTGGGTGGAGCTTCCAGGATCCCTGCTGTCAAAGAGAGAATCAGCAAATTCTTTGGGAAGGAGTTAAGCACCACACTGAATGCTGACGAAGCAGTGGCCCGAGGATGTGCCCTGCAGGTCTGTCACAGTATATCATTTACTTATTCTAAGCCAGTGTCCAACCTGCATTAAAAACTCAATTGTAAAGTGATGAAAGAATAATCATTGCAGTTTGACATTAATGCTATGAGTTCTCTTTTAAACAATGTTTTTGTTCCCAGTGTGCGATCCTGTCACCTGCCTTCAAAGTGCGAGAGTTCTCTATCACAGACGTGGCTCCTTATCCCATTTCCCTGAAGTGGCATTCTGCTGCAGAGGAAGGTCTGAGGTAAAAGAAAATAATATTTTTAAATGAAACCCTTTTTTTTTCTTGTGCATTTCCTTTGGCTTGGAATATATTTAAAATTTCAAATATTTTCTGGTTCCAGCGATTGTGAGGTTTTCCCCAGGAACCATGCAGCACCTTTCTCCAAGGTGCTGACCTTCTACAGGAAAGAGCCTTTCTCTTTGGAGGCTTATTACAACTCCCCTAATGAGCTGCCCTACCCTGATCCCACTATTGGTAAGCAACTGGGAATGTTTTCTTGAGTACAGCCCTCATCTGACCCAAAAGTCTCATGAAAAAAAGAGCAACAAAGGATGAATAATATCATATAATGAACAAACCAGAACGTGCAGTAATGCGGTGGAACTTGTCCTAGACCAGCCTGAATCTTATGTGGCGGGAACTGTTGGTTATGTGAAATAGAATCCTGACAAAGTGAACAGGAGGTACTTATACTGAAATGTTTACCATCTGATGGCCACAAATGTTTATTCCACTGTGGCCATGGGCAGTGGCAAAATGTGCCAAAACCCCTTCCTTAGGATGGATTTGGCATGGATGAGAGTGTTTCTAGAGCATCTGTTTGTTAATGAGAAATATTTACTATTGTTATAGGTGAGAAAGCATGTGATAATTGAAAATTAAACCTCAAGACCTCTTGATCTGATCTTGTGTCAGCATCAAGATGTGGTAATAGTTCTTTATCAGAATTATTACAAAGTAATTGTACCTATTTTTGGGAACAAATGCTTAACAGTGTTGCGGAGAAAAAAATGTTTTCAGCCCTAAAATTCCATTGGATTTCTTTCTTGGAAATTATTCGAATCAAGATTTCGTGTAAATACTGAAAGGATATACTGCATAGTGCACATTCTTAATTATTTGACGAATTTGAAAAATAAACTACATTTTATCCCATGAATTTACTTCATAATTGAAGTAAATTCTATCAAAATGACGATACTGCCTTTTTTGTCATCATATCCCAATCCTACTATAAGAATTTGAAGGTTTTAGCCAGATCAATACGAAAACTGTTCACATGCTCAACTGTTTCAGGATTCCTGTGGACTTTTGAATAGCTTGTATTCAAAAATGCATTTAAATCCAAAAGCAGCAACCACATTAGATTTCTTTTGAAGAAACTGTGCCTCGAGGAACAGTGAGATAAGCATGTTAACTAGGCCCTGCTTTCTGGTAATTACTGATATCAAGAAATACTGACTGCACATGGCGATGACTGTAAGCACCAGAGGAGTCATAACATAGATGTTTTTCAAACCACATATTTGACTTTAGCTTTGTTTTTGTCCATCTTACAGGTCAATATATGATCCAAAAGGTTGTCCCCCAGGCATCTGGGGAGAGCTCAAAGGTAAAAGTCAAGGTACGGGTGAACATTCATGGTATCTTCAGTGTGTCTAGCGCTTCTCTGGTTGAAGTGCTGAAGTCAGATGAGACAGAGGAACCCATGGAAACAGAACAGGCCAGCGATAAAGAAGGAGAGGTAAAAAAGCTATGCATAATTATTTTTTGTGCACGATTTCATCATCAGTGCGTTTACCACTTTTTGAAGTGTTTTAGTCAAATGACATACCTGACAAGTGTGAACCTCCTCAGAGCAAGATGCAGACTGATCAGGATGAGCAACAGGGTCAGGGAGATGCTCAGAAAGAAACGGAGGAGAAGACGCCACGAGAGAATGAGGAGATGGAAGTAGGATGCTCTGTTTCATTTGACATGAATGGAAATTATTTGTCTATTTGATCAGCCTAAAATTTTTACTTTGATGCTAACTGCATATTTTCTCGTAGACGACCACAGAGGAGGGCAAAGGCGAGAAGAAGTCAGACCAGCCTCCACAAGCCAAAAAGCCCAAAGTCAAAACAAAAGTGCTGGAGCTTCCTATTGAAAACAGTCCACAGTGGCAGCTAGCAGACGATATGCTGAACCTTTTTGTTGAAAATGAGGTGACTTAAGTTTTAGCCATGACACAAATGCACTGAACATATTCGCCTGTCTGTCATTTTGAATTACTTGATCTATTTTGAAGTGCTGAGTGTGTACAACTGCTGTTTGACTTCTCCTCAGGGTAAGATGATCATGCAGGACAAACTGGAGAAGGAGAGGAATGACGCTAAGAATTATGTGGAGGAGTATGTGTACGACATGAGAGACAAGCTTCATGGGATGCTGGAAAAGTTTGTCAGTGAATCTGTGAGTAAAAAATTCCTTCTAAGACAACAATTGTCTTGCAATGAATCATGTAAATCAGAGCAGGTTCTTGTTCTACAGTTAAAAAATGCTTTTATGCCGTTGTAGGACAGAGATGCTTTGTCACTAAAACTGGAGGACACTGAGAACTGGCTTTATGAAGATGGGGAGGACCAACCAAAACAGGTGTACATTGACAAACTAGCAGAGTTGAAGGTAACTATTGTCAAAGTAACTGTTTGCTTCCACAAAGACCAGAATTTATTATCTTTTTATCAAAAATGTATTAATTTTACACCATTTTTTTCTGTAGAAACTGGGCCAGCCCATCCAGGAGAGGTATGCTGAGGCTGAAGACAGACCTAAAGCCTTTGACGAAATGGGAAAACAAATCCAGCAGTACATGAAATTTGTTGAGGCATACAAAATGAAGGTAACACAAAATGTATCCTATATTGGACTTTATTAATACTACCAACCATTACTACAGATATATGTGATTCAATAAAAGAGATGGGGAATTGTTAAAAAAAAACAAGAGAGCAAGAGTTTTAAAATATTTCTTTTGATGTCACAGGAGGAGCAGTATGACCATTTAGATGAGGCAGATGTCAACAAAGTGGACAAACTGACCAGTGAGGCTATGATGTGGATGAACAGCGCCATGAACCAGCAAAGCAAACAGAGCTTGACGATGGACCCTGCCTTTAAAGTTAAAGATATTCAGGCAAAAACAAGGGTGAGTTTCTTGTGTTTGAAAAGAAACACATTGAGGAAAAAAACAGGATATTTCAGTTGAACTATCCCATCTATCAGTTCTTTTTATACAGAATTCGACTTTTGGTCTAGTTTAATAAGACCATTCAAATGTGTGTTAAATATATTTCTTTTAGGAGCTGTTCGCGGCTTGCAACCCCATTGTGACCAAACCCAAACCCAAGGTCGAGCTCCCTAAAGAGGACACACCCGCAGAGCAGAACGGGCCTGTGAATGGACAGGAGAAATCCCAGGAGGAAACTGCAGACAAGGGAACAAATGAGAACACGGGCAACCCCAGCTCAGAAACCACAGAAAACAAGCCCGAAATGGACCTTGATTAAAGCAGCCTTGTAACGCCTCCCTAAGCAAAGCTAAACAGGAGCTGGTTGCTTGAGAATGAGGTGCAACCTGGGTGTATATCAGAGCAGGTTATGTGTTTCAGGAACTGCACTCCACAGTTAAAAGCAGGCAGGGTGACTAGCACACTGAACCCAGCTCCTGATCTCTCTGATGACATAGCATGCCCTCTCTCTTTCTGGATGACATAAATCAAAGCCAGCTGCAATAAGCCTGTTTGACAATGAGCGCTGTACACATGATGGTATTTATTTCTGTTGTGTGCTCTGTACGTGTTCTGGTCTGTGTCACACTATGGTTTTAATAAAGTTACGGAAAATCACATGATCCATCTTGGTCACTTTGGCGGTAAGACTGAGCACTTACCATTTCTTTCTGTTTAACTGATATGGATGGTGATAATCACAACTTTCATGACAGTTACGGCACCTGTGAGGAACTTGTGGTTTGTTTGAGTTTTGTCTGTTGTTTCTCTTATCAACTGGCTGGTTTACTCTTTTACTCGTGTACACAGCCCCACCTGCACTCTTCTGTCAAAAGCATCAGGCATCTGTGAAGAAATGTGAGGAAAATAGCTGGTTCTGTCCGACACCAACCCAGTGACGGCAGATTTAGGCCTGAAAAAATAACTGTTTGTATGGGAATAATAATCCTTCCTCCTTTTTCTGCTTACATAGTGATTTTAGTTTCGTAATCTTCCAGAAGCTCTTCAAAAGTCCTAAACATTACACATCATAGGTGCCACTAGGTTTTATAGACAGGGGAGGTTTAGTCCCTAGGAGATGCAAAGGAAGTGAGTAAATGTAGTGCACAAGCACAAATATTTTGTAGTCACAAATTACATTTTGAATGCAATATGAGTGACTACACTCGTATTCTGTTACTTTTGAATTAAATATTAAAGTAATGTAACAGTACAAATAATTTGTGCAGAGGCTATCTTTACAGCATGAATATCACTCTGTCTATATTTTTCCACTATTAGAGTGTGAAAAAGAGGGAGACATCAGAAAATCCTCCTTTAGCCAGCAACCCTGTTTACATCCTTACACAGTGATAGACAATGCTGCATCAGCCAAATCAGTTTTTAACACAACAGTCTAGATACTGATGTTGGTACTATTTTTATGACATTTATATGGCACCCTCCCTCAGTAGTTAATATATATATTTATTTATTAAAAACCAATATTTTATGGGAGGAGCTTAAAAATATTTTAGGGATGGTTGCCCCACCCCAAAATAAATTAAAAAAAAAAAAATTGGTCTAATAACGCCACTGGTACGCATGCAGTTGATTTATTGATTATCATTTAGTTATTCAAAGGCAAATATCCTCAGTTTAAATCCTTGGTGATTCAAATATGTGGGTAACTATGACTTAAATGTCTCTAAGTTATGACATTTCACTAAGTTACTGCTACTTTGACAGGATGGTTGTCTTTCATGTCGCCTAGCAACCGCTGTGAACGTCTATCTGAGCTAGCCTCCATCAGTAAAAGACTTATTGAAGTATAGCTGTTTCGTAAAAATATTTTCTGGAGGGCTTAAAATGCTACTAATCACTCTGGAGTTTACATTATGAACTTCCAGACAGCACCCACAGACTCGAAGATTCAATGTCTCAAGTCACTCTCGCTAACATCGCAAAGAAGCTAACATTAGCCGTGGATCAGGATGGTGGTTCAGTAAACATCTCGTCCACTGTGAGCGCTGTTATTTCACAACAGCAGGAGTCACATGATCCATTCATATCCCGTCTGCTACAAATAAAAGCTACAGATACATAAGAGGTTTAGGTGCGAGCCATAACTATCTTCTTCGGATTTCACCAGGAAGCTGATGCTGCAGGTAAAGTTTTAGTTAAACCCTACGGTTGTGTCTAAGTGAACGCAGTCGCTCCTCAGCTTGTTGTCAACTGGAATGCATGAACAGTAACAATTTACGGTTCCAGGATACTGGGATAGTTCCCTTGATGAGTGTAAAGTCTGGTTAAGGCGTGTTTTCTTCTGAACTCCTTCGAGGCTGAGCTCTTTGTAATAAGGGACAGGTTTCTCCTATTCTTGTGTTTTTTTAGGCAGGACGATGAAGCTAATCATCCTCAATGACTACGATCTGGCAAGCGAGTGGGCTGCAAAGTACATTAAAAACAAGATTTTACTGTTCAAACCTGGGCCAGACAACTATTTTACTCTGGGCCTCCCCACAGGTAAGTAAGAGGACTTATTGTTGTTTTCATTGTACTTTCGGAATTGGTGTTTGAGATTTATTGTGTTCAGTTTTGACAGCCAGCGACAAATCTGATGGTCGAGAATCAAAAGCAAAAGCATAAACAGCCATGGAGTCACACAAGCTACCCTCATAATCCTCAAATGAAGAGGTCCTTTAGGTGTATTTGACTCCTCACAGGGAACAAAGGCACTCTGACTTTTGAGGAAGCTTATCCCACAGTGCACTTTCAAACTATTGATGTTTTAATCAAGAACTATCTAAATTGTAAGTTTGTCTCTCTGCTCAAGGCTATGAAAAATGACAACAGCATGCATATGTTTTGTGTGCAAGCCCTGAGAAAAAGTGATGATTCAGTAGAGTAAAAAGTGCAATAAAAATATGGAGTTTCCTGAAACAGACATACTAAAATATTTGCTTTGCCTGCATTTGCCTGCTCTCAGGAAGCACTCCCCTCGGGTGTTACAAAAAACTGATCGAGTTCTACAAGAATGGAGAGATTTCATTCCAGTTCGTAAAAACATTCAACATGGATGAATACGTAGGTAAGTCTTTATCGTTCTTTTCCACCACTTGAAGATGCAAGACAGGAAGAAAAACTGTGCTCCTTCAAAATGAGCTCTTATATGTTCTTGTGTTTTATATTATCTCATTCAGGGCTTCCAAGAGATCACCCAGAGAGTTACCACTCCTTCATGTGGAATAACTTCTTCAAGCACATTGACATCAAGGCAGAGAATACCCACATCCTTGATGGCAACGCAGCTGACCTGCAAGCAGAGTGTAATGCCTTTGAGGAAAAGATAACTGCCGCGGGAGGGATTCAGCTGTTTGTTGGAGGTATTCCACGCTAACAGGAGATCTTCTTTGTCATTATTTATGCAACAGTCACAAATTCAGATCCTTTTGTCTCGTAGGTATCGGACCAGATGGCCACATTGCCTTTAATGAACCTGGCTCAAGCCTGGTCTCCAGAACCAGAGTGAAGACCCTGGCAAGGGACACAATCATGGCTAATGCTCGCTTCTTTGATGGTGACCTTTCAAAGGTTCCCACGATGGCTCTGACCGTAGGGGTGGGCACTGTCATGGATGCAAAAGAGGTTAGAGGGCTAGATAAACATCAACTTGTTGTTCTGAGTTTATGCTTAAAGTCTGATTTCTGTTGATTATTTTCTCCAAAATTTCAGATATACCTCATATTAGGAAGAATTGTTTTCTTTACAACTTGTGGTTGCAGAAAACTGTATTGCTCAATGATGTGTCCCCATGACTCAACATGAACCACCATTTGCAAGTTATGCTTTCTCAGGCCGAAGGTCACATTTCCAATTTCTTCTCAGGTAATGATTCTGATCACGGGAGCACACAAGGCATTTGCTTTGTACAAAGCTATAGAGGAAGGTGTGAACCACATGTGGACAGTGTCAGCGTTCCAGCAGCATCCACAGACTGTTTTTGTTTGTGATGAAGATGCCACCCTAGAACTGCGTGTCAAAACTGTGAAGTACTTCAAAGGTGAGATGATCAGAAAATCCCAGTGCTTCAATTACTGTGATTTACTCCTGAAAAGCAAAGGTGTTTGCAAAACAGACAATTCAAAGTAGGCTAACAATGCTGATTTTGGTCTTTCTATAGGGATGATGCATGTGCACAACAAACTTGTGGAGACACCTGAGAAGAACTGAAGAGATTTATTTTCCAAGCTGTGTGGATTGTTTTTAAAGTTCACTTCAGTTATTTTTCATTTGGAGAGAGATTGTAGGGCATCAAGCGGTGCTTGGTGTTAACTTCTACTAATACTTGTGTAATAATCAGGTGCTGTATGCCTTTTAGATTTTCATGTGTCTGTACAGCTTTATCTCTCGTTTGTTCTTTGTAATAAAGTGCATTCAATTTCTATATCCTTCTTTGTCTGTGTGGTTTGGGATGGTGCTGAGGAAGACATTATGTTCCTCCTGTCACATGACAACACGGAACAACCAATGTTGCCTTCAGGTGATCCTTGTACAATTTTTGAAGAAGTGGTCGCAGAGTGTCATTAAGAGAAATGAATCTGATTTAAATGAATATTGAACAGGTTGGAGGTACGCTCAGCTTGCTGCAGCGGTAGGATTTCTTCTATTATGTAATTTATCAAGCAAAAGTTCCCTTATTTTTGTCTAATATCACAGCTGTAGGAACCAACTGTGAAGCCGAAGAGAAATAAATTCTCAGGCACATGTTTCTTTTACCCGCATTTACACCGACATAAACTAGTTCATTCAAGTTTTCTTTCACTGGTAATGGAGACAATTTTAGGTACAACTATTCTGATTTTTAGTACATCAGAACGGGTGTTTATCACACCAAAGAGCTTGATGCGCTTGAAAAAAAAAAAAACTTGGTGATTTTCAAGATTTGCACCGAAAAAACTACGATGTAAAATCAAAATCAAGAGCACCATTGCTAGTTTGGATCCTGATTATACACGTTGTTCAAAACTTCAACGTAAATGTGTCCCATCTAAGTAGTTTACTCTTACAGATTCAGCCATGTGGGAGTACCTTCAGAAATTCCGACAGTCTTTGAAGGCAGCAGTGTAAGATCCTGCTGCCGTCTGGGCGTCAGGAGGAGGTGGAGAAGGAAGGAGATGGCCGACAAGTAGTCAACACTAACCCTAATACCTCTTTGGCGAAATTCCCTGTAAAACGCACCGTCACAGCTGAGGAGGGAAGGAGACGTTTCAGACTTCTCACTCCTCCGCCACAATGGCAGAACAAAACAGTAACGTCAGATACCAAGAGGTACGTAACAGTTTGCTGGAGCACGGAAACGTAGCTGAGAGAGTTAGCATCAGCTACAGCTACAGTCTGGTCAACATAAGCCTGTCAGTGAGAGGAAACAAGGGACTACACACAGGTCTGTTTACGGCTAGGCCTGAGTTTAAGAGAAATACTTACAGCTTACATCAAAACGAATACCTTTCATTTAAGCGCGTTATTAATTCAAGGAGATATTTACGTCACCTATAGTATATGACCACTGATATGTCATTTCCATTCTCCATAGCTAAGCAGAAAACTTTAAACCTTTGTGTGAACAGATTGTCTGTGTACATACCCTTTGGAGAATGACACTAACTAACCAGACAGTGGTTTATAGGGTATCGAAGATAGTTACACTGTTATGATTGTTTGATTTGATTAGATAATGTGTAAAATCTCAAGTGTAATGTGTGTAGTTTGATTTTTTGAAAGCAAAGTAGCTTTGGGTATGTTTTAAAATGTATTTTTTGATCTTAAAGCAGCTCATCCACCCTATATGGAGACAGAGAGACATGTTTTCTACAAGCAGACACTTGTTGCATAGCATTAAACACCACACATGTGTAATTGGTATAAATTCAAGGGTATTAATGATGTCAGTCTATTTTTATTTTACTTTTTATTGTCACATCTATTAAGCATATATTCTTGTGTTGATCATAGCTTGTGACAAAAGCATCTGGTAGATGAAACTGTAGAGTTTGTGCCAACCAAGGGCCCAACATCCTCCCATAGCCTCATTTTACACTGTTTACACAAAGCTGTGTATAAACAGCAAATCCCTAAGATGACAAGTTCAGAGAACAGACTACAAGTTATCTTCTTAGTTCACTTCAGATGTTTGTTTTATCCAGAAAGTCTTTATATAAAAAATTGATTATTTCTAGACATTTACTCGGAGTACAGTCAGACAGTAATGTCTTAATAGTCACCTCTAAAGTACTGTTTCCTTGGTTAAATTCAGCAGAGAATTCCTGAGCTCTTTCACATCACTTTGACACAAGTCATGAAATTTTGTTTACCTTCCCTCAGCTGGTGAACGAGGAGGAGCCCGCCCAGCCGTCCCAGGAGGGCCCTGCCCAAGACGCACCACCACCCTACAGCAGTGTTGCTGCAGCAAATGCAGGTAATGGTCAATGAGCCCCCCCCCCACTCCATTTAAAACAACTAAGATGAACACAAATGGGAAAAAAATGTTATAACCTTGAAGAAGTCAGTGTTGCTGCTAAAGTACTGAGCGCGAGCATGTGATAACATAAGTTAAAGCAAGGCAAGTTTGTTTATAGTGCAAATTTAAGCAGCATCATACTTCAAAGTGCTTCACATAAATATACAAGTGATAGTTGAAAAAGTCAGCAATACAAATTACAGCAAACAATTGAAAATCTATTAAAAGAAAACATTTTGATGAAAAAAAAAGAATAAAATTGAATTAAAGAAGGTCAAAATGTACGAATGCAGATTTTAATATATTATAATGAGCGTTGCAGTGCATGGTTATTCAATAAAATGGGTAGTTAAAGCAAATTTGAAGAATATTTCAGTGCGACACTTCTGTGGAGTAATGATTTCAGCCAGTTCAACATACAGTAGAGACTGTGCGGTGCTGTGTCTATAAAAGTACTCTGCTTGGTTAAAAAAAAAAAATGTTAACATTCAGATAAAGTTTCAAAATGTTTAAAAAGAAAACAGTCACTGCTGAGATCTGACAAAACGAGTTGGAGTGGAAATGCTTGTCATGCCAAGGTGTATTCTTTGAATGGGTGTGTATAATAAGTCAGTCATTGCTCATATTCGTCCTGTCTTGTAAGTTGCTGAAAGATTTATGTTGGAGGTAATGGTTTGTGTGCTCAACGTTTAGAAAGGTCTGATGTTTCTTATCTCACGTCTTATGAGGGCAAAGGTCAACACGTTGCATAAGTGGGTGTTGCCTTGAGCTCCTCAGGGTGAGTCTATTGATCTGGTTCAGTGCAGTTTCTGTTTGGACAACACAAAGGAGCACTCTGGCGAGCTGCCAAACGACCCAGATAAGGGCTTAGCTTCTAACAGACAGAACATTGGCCATAATGGGCTGACATACTACCACTGTCTCTGTTCCTGCTCTGCTCTGGCTCATAAGTCTCTGCTGCTGCATGTCACGCTGAAGGAAGTGAAAGTGGATCTTGCCTGTCAGCAACCAACCTCCCATAAATGCTGCCTAAACCAGCCCAGAGTATGAGCAATCAGCATTTTAGATACAGATTTAAAAAATAACCAATATATTCTTTCTTGAATAGCTCAAAAAGGAGAGCATTAACACTTGAAGGTCCAGTGTATAGAAGGAGAAGTATTTAGTGCTATCTAGCGGTTTGATTGAAATGTTTCCTCGGGAACCCCTCCCACTTATGAAACTCCTGAAGTGGCGCTGACCTTTGAGCTGATAAGATCCTGGTCTAATCCTTTATACGTCAACCTTTTACCATTGAAACGTCTATAAATATCAATTATTTTGTGCTCAAAATCCACCACTCTCAGCTTCTTCTTCATCCTCATCTTCCAGTTGTGGCGGACAGTTGGGAATATGGACCAACTGAGTTTTTATCATTGCTTTTGTGTCTCTTTGTTTCATGCACTTTTTTCAACAACAGATGCAATAAAAAATGTGGTTGCTGTCTAAGAGACTTTTTGTGTTGTGTAAAATATGGAAAAGTCATCAAGGTTTTGCAAAATAACTTTCAGTCACCTTTTGATGGTAGTTTCGATATAAGCTGAACTCATGAGCATGTTTTAGGGTAATTAAAAAGTCAAATCATAAGTTCAATATTTATGTGAGTTAACCACTTACGCTTGTTTCTCCAGCTTTTTTTGAATACAAGGAAGATGGAGGAAGATTCCCCAATCCCCCATCGTACAGTGTTGCCACCACTCTGCCCTCCTACGATGAAGCTGAGAGAAGCAAAGAAGAAGTAGCCGTTCCCCTGGTCACCGGAAGAGTCACGGTACTCTCACTTTTCAGCAAACAAGAAAAAGGCCTATCTCTGAGATTTATTATTGTCATCATGTACAGTGTTAGAGTTTCAGCCAAACATCAGATAAAAAAAAACATCCATTATTTCTTTCTGTTGGAGCAGGAGGACGACTTTGTTGCCAGGGATGACTTTGAAGATGCTGACCAGCTGCGAATAGGGAATGATGGCATCTTTATGCTGACTTTCTTCAGTAAGTGCTGGTTTAGAAACTAAACATCAGGCTGATAGAAGTGAGAATACTCTGAATTTAATTTATATCAGACCAGCTTGTAGGTCATTAATAGATTTTTATATAATAGTAAAAATCTGGTATATAACAGGGTATCTGCAGGTTTCAGCAATTAAAATTGAAGACTTTTCAAGACCTTTTATTGTTGCCTTGAATGAAATGCAAGATTGAAACACTGAAAATTTAGGCGATGGATGGGGGATTGCACTGCGTTGAAACCTAAGAATAGCTTGTGTGTCACTCAATGACCAGCGAGTATTCAGATAATTCACATCAGCAATTAGTAAGAAAGTAGCCTTTCTGCATCTCTTTTTCAATAAGTCCAGCAAGAAAAGAAAAGAATATGTAAAACAGTAAGTAGTTACAGTATTTCTCATCATTTTTCTTTTCCCCATCACCAGTGGCATTCCTGTTCAACTGGATCGGCTTTTTCTTGTCGTTCTGTTTGACCACATCAGCAGCCGGCCGCTACGGAGCCATCTCCGGCTTCGGCCTGTCGCTCATCAAATGGGTTCTTATTGTTCGGGTAAGAGCCGTTTCATGAACTATTACAACAACAACAGGTCCAGTTCAAGTCAAAGATGTGCTTCCACATGTTATTAGTCATCTTTGTGTGTTTGACTAACAATCTGTTCATGTTTCTTGGAATCATCTTCCAGTTTTCTACATACTTCCCTGGTTACTTTGACGGGCAGTACTGGTTGTGGTGGGTGTTCCTGGCTCTGGGTAAGTGCAGAGAAACTGAAAATAATGAGTGATTCTATAATTAAGGGTACATTTCATTTCCATGGGGTAGACTTACGAATTTTACTAAATATTGATCTCAAACAATGATCAATTTGATATCAGATCATTTGGGTGATATTTCACTTTCATTTCGCACAGAAAGTTGCAGTTTTAGCACTGTCCGATTTCTTAAAAGTCAAGGTTGCCCTTTAAAATTAACACCAGAATACATGTTTTTTTTTTCTATTTTCAGAATCATTTTTTCAAAATAGTCATTAAAACATGACAAAACTTTTTAAAAACTGTTTGAATAATTGATTTACATGAAATTATCCACTTCATATGTGTTCAAGAAATCTATGCTGTGTTACAACTGTTACCTGATGGGAAAAAAACATCAGCCTGTAATAGTTCACTTTAAAGTAACATGACTTGAACCATTTTAAATCACATTATATTTAGTGGGAACCTTGAAGAAAGTGTGGTTTGTTTTAACTCTACCATCAATATTTCATCAAAACATTTGTCTGTACATGGTGCACTTTAATTGTTGGTCAACTGTGTTGGCACAGTTTCTTGTGTACTTGCTTTAGATGTTAAAATGAAGCAAATGTAAAGAAAACGCATAGAAATTTGAGGTGACAGAGGTCAGGTGGTGACATGCTTGAGGTCTGTAATTAGCACAAGGGCCAAAAATGGAGGAAATGTCAACTAATTAATGAACTTAGTACATCCTACTATGTAAACAAATAGAATAAAAACACATACAATTTTCACTTTTTGGCATACCTGTAATGTACCCTTAAATACAGAATCACTCAAAACAGAAGCATTTCTGGAATGACAGCCCTGTAATTATTTGATGCTTTGTGATTTTAATCCATGTCATGGTACCTCTTTCTTTGACAGGCTTCATGCTGTTCATCAGAGGATTTGTTAACTACTCCAGAGTGCGTAAACTGGCTGATCCCACCTATGCCACTCTTCCCCGAACAAGAGTACTCTTCATCTATTAGAGGTATGTTTTATTAATCCACTTTCATAAATATATTTGTTATTGGACACAGTTACACACATACAGAAGTTTAAATAAATGAAATGCACCCCACATCCAGAGGCAGTAGTGGATTTGACTTCGATCACAGCCCTTTGATCGTTTAATCGTTTGGTTGTACCATAGTGTTAGGAAATGATGCACAGATTAGCCACTCACTCAGTGCCAGTATTTGTACAGAAGCATAACCACTGACATATCTTAAATATAAAGCCAATACTCATGAATTAATTTGTACATCTTCTCTTGACTTGAATTCAGGACCTTTGATGTTGAAGAACTGGACAACACAAAAGTTTAAAATGAAGACATCTAACAAGAAATTGGACAGTCATGTCATAGATAAAGGCAAGTGTTGATAATATATTCAGGAATTATATCACCTGTTTTTATTTTGTTTTGAAACTTTATTAATGAAAATGGTTAACAGTAATAGTCCCTTAATGTACTCATTAGTGGCGAATGTTAAGTGCTAATTACATTTCTGTCTGTAATGTATAAGTATTGCCTTATATCATTTGGTGGTAGCGTACAAGCATGCATCTGCCCTGAAAGTAGGGAGACTCTCATGTTGGTGACACTTGAAGCCAGCAGGTTTTAACAAATACGCACTTTGGTAGATTTGCCGTAGCATGCTGCAATCTTAGTAATCTGCTGTAATTTCACTTCATGGTTTTATTGTGACATGAGGCGGTTTTTACACTCAAAACACAAGTTCTCATCAAGCTGTTAATGCTGGTACACAGATACTCACCTCTTTCTCTCACCTGTTGGCTTTAAGTAGTGTTGCCCTTCTTTTCAGCCAGGGGGGGGCAGTGTCGGCTGCTGCTGCTCTGTTCGTTTATTAAGGGCATCATCATAACATACATGCTTGTAATTTAAACAGTGTCAGTGGAGTGCCCCAGATGACATCAGTGTGACAGATGTTTTGATTTTTGCCTGTTAAATGTTTTTGGTGTACATTAAATCAGGTAATTCTCCACCCTTGGAGTATGATTTTTTTTTTTATCTTTGATGACCCAGGAAGCAGAAGGTTATAAATGTCAAACCTCAGAGCAGGTCAGCTGACAGAGGAGGGACATCCAAGTTTGGGACACTTTGAGCAACCAAGATGGGTTTTTTTCTGCACATATGAGCAAATTTTCTGGTTCATACCCTCAAAAAGCTCATGTAGATGTGAGAGCCTGACCTTTCCATGACTCTGCAGTGAGTCAGTGGCGTCTCATCCTCTGTGATTAGAGAGGAGACTCTCTGCTGTCGAGATTTCAGTTGTTAATCGTCTCCCTCAGATGTTTGGAGCGAGTTATTTGAGAGCATAAAAATAACTCAGATTCCATTTTCAGGTGGGATTTTTGCCCTAAGATTCAATTGGCAGGTGGAGAAAAGATTTTTTTCCTTGAAGACCATGATTCATAAGCTGTAAGATGTTAAATCTATGTCAAAGAATGTTTTGTGCACAGGTGCACTTTTAGAAACACAACCAATAAAACCCAGAGGATGTTCCCATCGTGACTTTCAGACCCAGACATATAAAACCAGGAATGAATGATGCAATGCTGCAGGATGTAGTTTTTTTGTTCTGTTGAGGAGTGAACAGCAGTTCTTTTACATAACTTATGTCATCAGTGGAAGGATTTCAGCTGAATTTAGGTCTAGTCCTGCAAAGTGAACTGTTTGCTTTTTCAGTTAACTCCATACAATGGCCATGGCTTTGATACAGACGCATTACGCTTCTTTCTATGTGATGAAGAGCTGAACCCTGGGGTTATGTTGATATGAAACTGTACAGACAACATTTAGTGTTAAATAAATGTCACTTTTAATGCCTCATGTCTGAGTTGTCTAGATTATTAACTGCTGTGCACACACAATAAATACTCTTCACTGCTGTTAGGGGGTTAAGGCACAAGGAGAAAAGGGTGTGACATTAAAAAGATTGACAGCTTATAGGTTTCACACATGGACGACACCGTGTGGCAGCTCAGTGTAACTGTAATTTTCACAGTGGCACAGGCTTAAGCTGCTTGTGGCATCACTTCACAGCAAAGCACAGATTACAGAAAGTCAAACTAGAGAGGAATTTGAGCTCACAACTTTAAACCAGGCCATCATAATAATGTACCACGTGTAATTACATGTTTTATGCTACATGTGACTTCAAATGTACTCATCCTGTGCCAGATTTATTATACCATTATTGTGTTTTACTGGTCATTTATGTCTTCATTTCAATAAATCACTGCAAGTTGAGCTCAGCTGTCCTTTTCTACTCTGGAGGGAAGGACCCATTACCACATCAAATAGGATGTTGTGTTAGTATACAGACGATGTCATGCTCAGTCTCTCAGCTTTGATGTGTTAGTCTTTGGTTACAGTGAGTACGTGGATGAAACAGTAGTTGGTCTCTTCCTGAACAACAATAACAAGCACTCTATCAGCGTTTATAATACCTCACTCGTGCTTGATCCTTCGGTTCAAATGGCAAAATAAGGTATTTTTGTTTCAGCAAAATCAAACCCATCCCGCAGTAGTTTCACGTCTTCACTCATTCAACTGTCGAGGCAGAAAGAAGATGGCCTTCTGTCCGATGTGAGTCCTTGGACCCAGTTTGGGTTTCCCGTTCTTTTTCAGAGCTACGTACCAGTTCTCCTCCTGATATTTCTGAGATTGATACGTGTTGTAGTGATTCTCCTCCAGCTTCTCCAGGAAGTAACATTCATCCGTCACTGTGGGCTGAGAGGGAGAGAGAAACAGAGCAAGTGGTGGGATAGAGGTTCATCAAGGCTGTATGATGGTGAGTCATGAGTATTAACAATATTCAAACTTTAGAGTCACACAGATCAGCAGGTGAGCTGTTGATACTTACTGAACTGTGTAAGCGACCCTCACCACTCATGGCCAAATATCGTCCTGCTTCTGTTCCTTGGATGATGACCACACCAATGTCTACTGCAGTGAGCTTCAAAACAACTGAAAGGAAGAGACAGTTCAACAAACAAGTCAGAGACCAAAATCTATAAATACCAGATTTAAGCAGTTACCCTCCAGATGTAGTCAAGTTCAGCAGCAGTGTTTTCTGTCTTTGCTGGGTGTCTCCGAAACGATAAACATCTCTCTAATACTACATATTGTTTGCTTCAAAATATTCCTAAGGTGGTTATTTGAAGCATATTTTTGTTTTGGTCTTAGATCATTTGATTCACATTCACACCTGGAAAAATGGGTCATTTTTAACCTGTGTGTGTAAACTTGATGTAATCATGCAAAACCTATTTTTGTTCATAAAATATTAGGGTGCATGGAAATTATGGTGTGTACTCATCAAAAACAAGATGTTGAAGAGAAACTTGGAAGATTAAATCAAAAGATGGATTGATTTCAAAAGAAACAGCAAAGAAGCACTCACCCAACATGAACTCAGATGGAAAATTAATGCAGGTAGTTGTATAGAAAGTGTTTTTACTCAAAAGTAAGACCAGAAAGAATCGAAGAAGCATGTATTTTGATCATAAACAAGTTAATACTGAAAGATTAAATGAATTTATTGCAAAGATACAGCACATATAAACTCAGTCTGGTCACTTTTGACCCGTGTTGTTCATCAAAGGGTTAATGATGATGAATTTTACAGCTTCTCTGAAGAAATTTAAAATCTTGATGCTTATGATGCAGGTAAGGATTTAATGGGAAAAACTGTTAAACATGAAGCCAAAGACTTGTTCTATGTTCACCCATTGTTTAAGTGAATAAACCTTATCATAGAAGTAGGCCTCAACACCGTTACACACATTTTCATTAGAAGTCTGCTAGTTGTTTCTGTGCATTCCTATTTTATTGTCCATTGAGTCAAAAACCATACACATGTGTATACTGCACTGGGGTGATCTCTGTTCTCCAAGCCTCCCTATAAGCCAGATTTCACCTCCCTCACTGACCGTGCTCCTGTGAAGCTGACACACCTACAGACCTGCAGGGAGGGACGGGCTGGTTGCAGCCTGCAGCTCTGACCTGGCACTAAAATGCGCAGTGCGCTGCAGCTGGCTTACTGTGATCGTCCCTTTCCTCCCTCTGGCCCTGGACCGTCCCATCGGGGAGGATCTGGAGGTGATGTCCGCCATTCATGCAGTAGAGCCGGGTGAGCCGCCTGAAGTCCCGCCGCAGGCCGCCGTCCGCTGTTTGATCCTCGGACACAAACGTCTCTACATCCGTCATCCTGCTCAGAGGAAGAACAACTGTGGATCAACGGGAAAACTAAAGAGAGGAGGATTGGATTCAAGTTAAAAGTACAGACAGCCCTTCCTCGCTTGCAGTGGTCAGGTGTTTACATGCGCGTGGACGAGCGCACAGATGACACTAGCGGGTAGATGCGCGTGTCCGTTTCCAACCTCACAGGGAAAATTGAAAGAGCAGTCTTTAAAAAATGTGTGAATCCTCTTCTTTTTCTCTTGCCCCCACTTTTTATTTATTTATTAATTCGAAAAAATAATGCTTGTGTATTTTTTGCAGAGAGTGTACATCCACACAGCTGAACCATAACTACAGCTAATCTACATCTGACTGTGGTACCAACTGCTTTAGCAGGAGAGAGATTCCTCATGAGACTAAGTGCATCATACAGACAGCTAAACACTTTCACAGCGACTTAATATATAATACAACATATTAAATATTAAAAGCTAAGTGCACTAGAACAACTACACAATTACCATTCAGGACATTTCACCTAAGGATACAAATGTCGCATCCACCATCACTGGTGGACGGATGTGTATTTCACTTATTCACTTGTGTCTTGAGCATTAACATTTTATCCTGCTTCTTTCAATTTTGGGTGTACATACTGCTGAGCCAAAAAAAAAAAAGGAAAAAAAAAAGATACAATCATCTCCTTCTTTTGGGTAAGGTGGAGATAGGAGAAAGTTTTTGGTTAGGAATATTGGATAAATAAACATAAAAGATATATTAACTTTAAAAAAATAAATAAATAAACCATCTCTTTGAAGAAGCAATAAGCTCAGATTCATGGCAACCCATTTCCCCCCAGAAAAAATTATAATAATAAAATAAATTGGAAAGTTATATTGACTCATTATCCTGTACTTATGAGATATAAAGTCATAACTTTAAGGTAGTAGCTCAATCCAGCTCAACTCAAACTCTACTTATTGAGCATGTTTAAAACAACTTGAGTTGACTAAAGTGTATTACAGTTCAAGCAGCACAAATGACAAATAAACAAAGTACAAGAAACAGTTCAAGGATATTTAAAATAATGCAAATATGTAAAGAAGAAAAAAAAAGAGAAGACGCCAAGATAAATTAAAATGGGGGCACAAAGGGTCAGTCACCTTTGATTTTTAGTCTTGTTTTAAACTTTCATTATGTGCCACCAAATTTTCATCATTCTTTTTTCACCGGGGGAAATGATCTTTCATCCAGACTGCATTCACAATGAGAAAACAATCCACCTCCAATCATCAGATTCTGATTTGCATACTTTTGAAAGTAGGGCAGTGCAGGAGGTCACCTTGTTTATAAAAGCTCCACCTACCACAGACAAGTCAGGGCATAACTCGCTCATTCAGTTGGATCTGACCTTTTACCAAGTTACACTAATGCTAGTCCTGATCATGTCTGCATGTTGAACACTATCTGTGTTACAGAGGAAAAACTGTTTTCAAGGCCCTGTAAAATCCTGTGAGCAGTAGATGCTTGTAGATTACTGGTGTGATTCAAATACATACAGCTGTGCATGAACGCTATATTACAAGACTTTGACAATTAGTGGCAATTCATATTTTGCAAGACAGCAGAGTGAACATTCAGGTTTAAGTTGGCCAATCTCTATCTTTTTTCAATTCAAGTTTTTAAATTTAATCTCTTTCATGCAATATTTTCTGCTTTTTTTTTTTTCCCTTTTCAGGATTCTTGTTCTTCTCCGTGAAGTTGAGCTGGAATACTCGGTTCCACTGTTAAAAGCCAATCAGATTAAAAAAAAAAAAAAAGTTTAAGAATAATGCACACTTTTATGTATGGGCACATAAATGTAACGAAGAACATCTTTTCTCCCAACCTAGACATCCACAGAGCAACCTCCCAGAAATGAAAACAAGAAAACAGCTATCAAATAAAGTCATGAGACAAAAACTTAAAGTGTCTTGATAAAATAACCTGTAATGGTCTCCTTTTTAAGTAAAACAGACAGGAGTCAGAATGGAAAAGCGCTTTTATTTGATGAACAAGTGTTTGGTGTGATCATGAAAAGTGTCTTACATTGAGCCTACCGGTTCCACTGTTCAGAATCATCGAGTTAATATCATGGCAAACATCAGCATACAGTTCATTGTTTGGAGAAGTACCACACACAGACACAGTTCGACCTTTAATCAATGGAGGAAAAGATCAACTGGAGCCACACTACAGAGGAGAAATAATACAGAGGGTATAGAAAAACTGTTATTGGAGACAAATACACCACATATTCTTTACAATGGATTATATGTACATATTCATTTTTTTAAGCAAAACATTTTTTTTTATTTTATTGAAAGCATATACCAGTGAAACATGATCTGCCCTTGATAATTCTCAAAATGTCTGCATATGTTTTATACAAAATAGATTTTCAAACAATATTTGGGTAGTGCAAATCCTTTTAGATTCAAGCTGGTTGATTACTTTCACAAACAGTTTTTTATTTTGTGTGAGTGAAAAAAGACTTGACTCCTATTCCTATTCACAGTATTACACAATTTGACCAAAGCCAACATGTTAGAGTAAAAAAATGTGTCTACAAGAACAAAAATCAGACAACTGTACATTTGTCTTCAACTTTAGTTCACACTGACGAGTTGAATTTGTCTGTGCTTGCTTTGGTCACCTTGTAGTCAAACATCAAATAGGCTTTAGTTTTGTGAGTGTGATCAGTCGTGGTGGACTGATCACCATGTGACGGTGTCTGCTTCCTGAAAATCTGTCCTGCAGAAATAGTAAGAAGTGAATCTCCTGTATGCAAATAGCTTATCCTGGGAAAAAAAACACGAGGCAACCACATTTTGTAATGTGATGGAGATAGAGTATCTGTTGTTTCTATTGCATATTCAGATGTCCTCCTCAAAAATGTACAAGGAAATTCAGATACATTTTTGAGGAAGAAGAGGCAAGTGTGCGATTTCTTATAAATATATTCAAGCTGTTTGAATGAACAGCAGCAGCAGCAGAAATTCGGATATACTGAATGTGAAAGTAACCCATGAGTAACCCCTTTGCAGTTAGCGAAGATGATTTTTAAAACTATTTTGAATAAACATGAAGAAAGTAAAGCGACAGGTATTGTTAATCTGAGTGTGAAGGATGACGTGGCAGCACATTCCTCTCCTGTATCTGTCTAGTGAACTTTTTGCCTGACAAAAACAAAACATAAGGACAGAGATTTTTAATAATCCCAACGTTTGGTTCTTCAAGTAAGAACAAAAAAGACATAATGCGTAAATCAGATTTCAATAACCTGAGAAAGGGAGCCATTTAACATCTATAATAAGAAGCGCTTATTTTCTTGTTGAGCAATTTTCCATTTTTTTATGCACCATCAAACTCTTTGTAAGTGCTCATTTGACATGTTTTTCCAATTATTCTAACCTGACAAGGCATCAACACCTTCAGTCTGTCAACATCGTTTCTCTTCAGCTTAATGAGTTCCCTCCAAAAGGTTCATGTTCCTGTCAAAACCTGGACCCTTTTCTGAGGGGAACACGCAAAATGTTGAAGTTGTGAAACACTCAGATGACGACGAGCTACGCTGACAACTGATGAAAATGTTACAGCTTATTTAAGCCTGTTTCTACCTAACCCAGAGAGAGGGGGTTCATCAGATTTATTTCATTCTGTAAGTGCCCTGTGTCATAGCTATCGTTCATTTAAAAGCTCAAGGGATTAAAGACTTTTTTTTTTTCTAGTTGTGAACAAAGCTCCAAAACTGGGACTAGTCTCCTCTTCCAGTTCAAAAAGTGTCCAACTTCAAGCATCACTGAAATCAGACAAAAACAGGAGTTTGGCACTGAAATAGTTCCCAGAGAACAAAAAGGAGCCATTGTGCCCACCTCCTGAGTCATTGACATCATACGTTCACTGTGACAAAACGCTAATAAGTGACTGATGCTAAGTGCTTTTCAACATTGGGGCCGGACTGAATAACACCAACGTGTAAATGTTCGACAGATACACAGACACTAAGACCAGGTGTCTACAGACTTTCACATGAGCTCAAGCAGAACTCTGTGGGACGTTTTACCGTGATATATGGCAGTTCTTCACCAAATCCACCAAAGTGCTGCAAGCTAACGTACAGATGCTTTACTTCAATTGATTAGTTTTACATTTGGAAAAAATGAGCTCATTCACTTTCTCGTCCAGAGTTCAATAAGAAAACTGAGGCTTGGATGTGCTACAGTTAGTAGCTCGTTAGCTTGGCTTAGCATAGAAACTACAAGTGCAGGCAGAAATCCAGCCTGGGCTACAGTTTGAAAAAAAATGTCTGCTTAATGGCAGCTACACACGCTCTCGTAGATTTTACTTTTGGTAATCTTTAATGCATAAGGTAGGGGGAGGTAGGTGTCTCACACTTACCTCTAAAAAGAAATGTTATTCTTTGTCTCAGTATGGGGAAAAATTATGTGTATATATATATATATACACACACACACACACACACACACACACACACACACACACACACTTTATGCTGGCTGTTTGCCTATGTATCTAGTCTAAGCCAACACTAACTTACCACCAATTTTAGCTGCAAATACATGCAGCGAACAAGTCTACTGGATCAGTCTTCTTGTCAACCTGACAAGAAGGAGAATGACCTTTTCCCAAAATGGTCAAATATTCCTTTGCAGCGAAGCAACGATGCAAGGGCTCTAAGTTATTGATCATTTGAACAGAATCTGAACGAGCGCATGATTATACTGTCTTAGCGGGATCATCAGTGGCAGACTACAGTTTGTCAGTTTATAAAACAGATCGTAAAAAGTGTTTTAAAAAGGACGGCCGTTTTCCAAACAGAAATTAGATGTCCTGGTTAATTAAAAAAATGACATAAACTTAAAACATAATGAAACATGCCCTCTCTTCTATGATTGGTAGACGCAGGTTCGCTAACACATTCCATTATTAGACTATCAGGGTGGGAGCTGGGGCTAAAATAAACATCACTAGAAAAGTTCCCTACTACCGTCCATCTAAAGTCATACATTACAGCCGGCTACAGTTTAACAGTCTTTCTTCACAGTCTCTTAAAGCCTTTAGGATACAAAGTGCTCACATCGCACTGGAAGAGAAGGGTGTGCGGGGGAAACGTGTGACAGGAAGGAAGCAGGCTTTGATAAGGGTCGTTTCTACACAGAGAGGATGGACCGAGCTGCCACTTCTAAAGATAAACACAGCCATTTAGAAAAAGGAAAACTTTAAACTGCATGTAACATAACGAGAACAATCAACAAATGGTAGACCGTGACGAGTTCAAGAACACGCCTTGGACACGTAGGAAGAAATGACTTAGATGATAATTGAAGTAAAAAAGGCACATTTTTTTCCCTTTATAATAGACGTGTGTAAACCTGGAAGAGGTCAGCATGTGGGAGAATTAATCCTCTGAATGATGCACTTTGACAGTTCAACACATTTGTTTCCTATGTTCACTGCATCAATCAAAGCAATGAAATATGCTTATTAAATGACTGGGAAACAGCTATTTTCCCATGTGACTATAAGTTTCTGTTATAACTGCCTATAAAAACTAAAAGAGGAACATACAGTCAAAAGCCTACTTAAGAGCATGTTATTAATTAAACGCTACCTCCTTCGGTAACGACAACCTGTAAAATTGTATAAACTGTCACGATTTGAAAATGTAGAAAATACTATCAGAACCAGTACATAGATATTTGTTTTATCTATTCCAGATATTGTTCTGTGTTTGAAGGTAGGAAACCTGAGACGACGTGGATGTTAGCCTACTTCTCTCTGTGATTATCTCTTATCTTACAAACAATTCCTACTTGTTTTGTAGATGGCTCGACTGAGCCTCCGTGCTCAGTCGGCTCTCTACACAAACACCCCCAGTCTTTACACAAAGTTGCATACTCGCTCCCGAAAACATCGCTGACTCCTCGCCTCAGATCCTCAGTCCTCTCATCTTTGCTCCTAGAGGGAGGGGGAGGTGGGGGAGGTGGGGGTTGGGGTAGAGGGTCTGGTGGTGAGGTGATGTGGTGGGATTTTTTTAAGGCAATGTGTCTGTTTCAGGGTAGAGTCATCTCTGGTGGAAGAGGAGGGGTTTGACGCTCCCGGCCTTGAATTTTGGTAACTGGTTGCTGATGATCTCTGCCAGCATCTCTGGGAACTCCACACTCAGGGATTTATTCACAAAGGTGTAGAAGCAGAAGTTGAGTAGTCCACCGACCAACTGCACACAGAAAAGAGGATTGTGATCAGTACATAATGGCACACATTCAGAAACTCATCAGTTCATATATCGAGGATAATCTTAATGTTGTGTTTCATAACATTAAGTATAGAAACAAGGAGCTCAAGGTAATATTTGTCTTTAAACCTATTTTGGGACTGAATTAAAAAATGTATGTCATTAATTACCTCGTGCATGGAGTCCAGTAGCTTTGTGAGCTGATAGAAACGCTGCCAGTTTTGACTGGAGTTCTCCTCACGCTTCACAATGGCTTTCCCCAGCTCCTTTATGTACGACATCCGAATATCATCAAACACCGCCTGGCTCTTCAGGCCATCTTTTGGCACTACAGGAGGGGGAAAAACAAAAGGTCAACATCTGGGAGAAAGATGAGGGAAGTGCTGCTATGATGACGGGACTTAAGTGCGTAATACAAAGCAGGAGTGAGTCTTCATGTTTCTTTTTGTAACACCAACACAACGTGAAAGGCTGAAAACGCTGCTGATTGATGAACAACAAGTCATCAATTTGATGATCCCCTACTGATATTCTACAACAGATGCAGGAATAAAACTTACAGAAGAAGCAAAGGAAACTTTTCAAACAATAAGCTGTGTCTGAGTTACATCAAATTAAAGTTCCAATCACGTTTTTAATTACTGAGTCTTTGTTTTCACCTTTAATTTCCATCAACAGATTAAGCTTAGGTGATGACATAAGGTGTTGTGTGGGCCTGAAGATAGTCAGTGCTCTTGAGTGGTGAGAATGTGTGTGTGTGTGAATTTTTCCTGTTAGACTGAGGTGGCTTACAAGAATTCAATTCTAATTCACAATCTCTGAATGTCAGCTTACATGTTTGGAAAGTGCAGCACTGTGCATATATCAACATTATCTTTAAGCGTTATGGACAGTATTGGATTGGAGTAATGGCTTTGTAACGATTGTGCGCAACCAGCGCCATCATGGAAATGTGATGGTGGAGGAAGAGGTGCTTTACCTGTGCTGAGCAGCAGCAGAACCTTCATGCACAAATACTCGTCGTGGGAAACTTGCAGCCTGACGAACTCGCTGGAAATTTTCAGCATCTGCTCGCACTGGTCGGCCATGTAGGGCAGCTTCATCCGCTCCCTGGTGGAGATAGAAGGAAGCGATTAAACAGCTTATCCTGCTTTCACCTTAAGTCACCGTTGATTTATAGGTCTACCAGTGCAGTCTCTATCAGGGAGATGAAGCAGCTATCTGTAACATCTCTGTAGATTAAATGTTCAAGGTCTTACTCCTGGATCCTGCTGTAAATCATTCTTCCAGAAATGAGTTCAGTCTATTAGCTCGTTGGAGCAGAACGTTAAGAAGACAAGTGAGTGTCACCTCACTGATGAAGTGATGCTGTGGGAGGAAAGTTGTAACAAACTTGCAAAAGTCTTAAAATGTGTGTGTAGGAGCTGCTCATTCAAGTGAGCAGACAAAAATCATTAAAAACAAACTTCAGAGTAACAACAGATTCTTCCATTATTCATGACAACAACCAAGATTTTAATCAAAGTGTGAAAGATTGTGTTATGGCAGACTTTATAGAATGAAAGTATCCTTACGTACAAAGAAAACAGGCTGTAGATTAAATTTGTTTTCAAGGCTGACTGACGAACAGAGAACAGCTCATTATCAGACACTAATTATGATCCAATTAACGCTAAGCTCATGATTCTGAAAAAAAAAAGGGTAACTCAAAAGGCCTTTTGCAGCCTGCAGCACGGTGGCTGTGCCGACTGCTCACGACACTCAGTGGGCTGTTTACAAACGGAGTCATCAGGTCCATAACAGAGATCAAACTCTGATTCCAGATAACTGCTGACTGACACTCGGGATTCTCCAGAGATACTACAAAGCAGAGCGGAGAGCTGTGCCGATCAGTCAGGCAAATAAAACCAGGGATGCCTTTATCAAGATCTACAACATCAGACCACAGGGAGCTGAAAACTGGTGACATTGATACGCCTTCATAGGAAACATTCACAACAATATGTGAATTTGGTGTTGACTGATACTCACTCATTAATGACGAGGTCTGGTGCAAAGCAGAGCATGTTGCCGTTGCACTGCTGGTAAGACCTCCAACCCAGACCGAAAGACATGAGGAAGAGCCAGGAGCACTGCAGCAGCGTCATCTGGTCGTCCAGGTGCAGATTCCTGAAACCTGAAGAGAAGCATATGGAGACACAGTGTGTGAGGAGAAGATAATAATAACAAATAACCAAGCAAAGAAAAATATTCTTCCATTTTTCTATCAGAAAAATGTCACTTCAGTTCTGTTTTATTATCATTTAGTCCTTGTTTGAACCCTCTGTCCATCACTTTGTACACTCAACAATACATTTCTACCTCCATCTCAGCCAGCTCTACTAAGTACCCACCAGGCAGAGCCTTGGCCCACTTGACAGCAGAAATGACCTGCCTGCCACCCAGCCTGTTCAGAGTGGTCATGAGGCGGGTGGAGGTGTCAGGCAGGGTGCTGTCGTAGCCGGCGAAGATGGTGTCAGGCTCGATGGCTTTCAGCAGAGACAGCATGGTGGGAACGAGCTGAGGCATGCGCTTGGGTACAAGCGAATGAGCCTCGATGGGAGGAGAGGGAGTCAGCTCAGGCGGGTTGCTCTGCTGGGCACCCTTTAAGCGGTTCAGCTTCTTGGTTTTGCGTGCTAGAAGAAGGGAAGAGTTTGAGCGGATAAATGCATGAATGTGGATGGGATGTTACAGAAATCAAGGATAAAAAGCTCAGTGTCGTGGATGTGGTGAATTTTTACCTTCCAGGTTCATTCCTGCCATCAGACACTTGCGAAAGCGGCAGGCTGGGCAGTTCTTCCTCCTGATCTTGTCTATTATGCAGTCGTTCCTCCCAGCACACAGGTAATTATGCTGCCCTGTGGCACACAGAAGAGGAAGATTAATCAGTTATTTACCTTCACTGCTGCGACAAACACTCCAGGGGGAAAAACTAATTAGACACATCACAATCCTTTACTTTATTATGATCACGCCTCAGACTTAAGCTCTTAATTAAAACTGCATTTCAGCAAACTCACGTAACACAGATTAGTGATCAATGAGCTAATCACAGGCAACGCATCAATCAGTGAGGTAGTCAAAATGTCGTCCTACCTTCAACTGCTCGCTTGAAGAAGACCTTGCAGCTGCCACAGGTGAGCACGCCATAGTGGCAGCCTGAAGCTTCATCCGAGCACACCAGGCAGATTTTATGAGTCCCACTTTTTGCCTGCACAGCGGGTACGACTGTGCCCTGTTCCTGTCTGGAGGTGAAACAAAAAGGAGAAATGTCAGAATATTCAGTCACTCTGCAACAATTCCCTGGGGAGTTCCTCAAAGAGTGGGTCACTGTGTTGTTCCTTCTTCACAGTGACATCTTTGTCCGCGGTGCTGTACTCTATCACTGATTTACTGGTGATGGCAAAGAGGAATCATGAAAGTAACTCACTGAGGTAAACATTGCGGGCTGTAACTAGGACTGAGCAATTAATCGCAAATGAGATTAAATTGCATTATTCTAATCATAAACGGTGCAATATTTCTTTGACCTCAAACTGGTCAGGATATCAAACACAGTTTTTTGGAGTAGGTATTTTATGATCTATCACAACACCCGTGTTATTAAATCAAAGAGCCAGATCTTTAAAAAAATACCTTTGCAAGAGCAACAATTTTTGGCTGTGAAAAGCGGCAAAAATGGTCAAAAAGCAGCAAGAATTTGTGAAAATTGTGAAAGTGGGAGAAAACTTGGAAAATAATCAGAAAGTAGCAAAAATCATCCAAAGATCTGAAAAAGTGACTAAAAAAAAGGCAAAAAGCAGTCATGACTTGCAAAATGGTATTGAATGAAATGAACAAACTTTTCAGAGGCCTGACATTTCTGTTAATGATATCCTTTTTTTTCAATGATCTTATATAATATTTTAATTTTTGAGACAGAATTTTGGGTTGTCATTATCTGAGAGCCATAATCTTCAACATTAAACAAAGTAAGGGCTTGAAATAATTCAACGACTCTATATATTATTTGGATTTAACTTTCTGAAATTAGTGACCAAAAGTATTTTCACATTTTCATGATTTTCTAATTTTTGAGATGTACCTGTTCATGCAAATAAAGTTTCTTTGGAGGATTTTTTTTTTCTTTTACAAAAATCCTAGCTCTTTCTCTCATGTTTGTATTTTTTTTACTCAAAACAAGTATAAAAAAAAACCCAATGCAGTGAGAACAGGGAGTGACATCTCTCTTCTTTTTGTACAGTTCTTAATCTGTGTTTTTATTTATAAATCTTTATAAATATGGTGCTCTTTTTGAAGAAGATGGGGGGCCTGAAGGTAAACTACAATTGTAATATAGGGAAAAATGACTGCAATAAGACTATTTATGCAAATCATTCAGCCCAAGTTTTAACACAGCAAATCATCATGAGTTTGATATCATCGTAACATCTACATTTTCTCTCAACACAGCAATGACTTTACATAAACTAACAAATACATACATGTTCTAGTCCTAGCCATACATTTGTAAAAGAGAAATACTGTATGCGTGGTGCTCTGCTCACGCCTACGGCTAAAAGGATCAGCTCAGTTTTGGGAGTTCAGCTGTAGTTCAGATTTACAGCACACAAACTTTAAATAAACAAAGCACACAGATACACTATACATACAGACAGACAGCTTCTCTCAGCACACTCAATGTGTCCCTTGTGCTTACTTTACCTCAGCTTTGCATTCATGCCACATCATGAGAAGAGAAGTAAAGCCATTGTTCCTTTTTTGGGCCTTCAAAGCCAAAATTATCTGAAGATTTGCGGTCACCTCCTAACTGCAGTGGTTGTCATAAAACAGGCCTCTGTCTTCTTTGATTGAAAACGTTTCCAGACCCAGTGGATGACACGTGCACATTTGTAAAGCTGCCACTAGAGGGCGTCAAGGCTCTGCAGCATCCACGCACCAAAGGTCCACACCCCCTTTCTTACCCAGTGGCAACAGCAACAACACCACCCACACTAAGAGGAGGATACTAAGTCTGTGATCGAAAAAACTGTGTCAGGCTGTGCATGTGTTCACAGGTCTGCCACCTCAACCAAAACAAACACTTCTGTTTGATAAGAGCTGCTCTGTACTGTCACGGCACACACGCACGCAAAGAAATGCAGATTTTAGCCAGGGAGCCAAGTTCACTCCTGGTTACACAACACATGGGTATAAGCATGAAAGCGGGCCAGGCCCCTGCAGTCAGTGGGTGTATCGGGATGGGGAGACCTGAGTGAAACTTCAAAGCAGCAAGTCCAGAGGCATTCAGCAGCTGGAGATAACAAGATGAGGCAGAGAGCTTAGAGCAGGATATCCTCTCATGACAGGACTGAGAGCTTTCTAAGCACCGCTAACAACATACTGCGGTCAATAAGTCTGTCCATTTACCTCTTATGGCTTCTACTCAAGACAAAAGTGTGCTGAAAGTCTGTGGCCTCTCATTTCCTGAGTATCTTTGTCTGCACTCATCCAAGCTCAGCTGAACATTAAACCCTGGATGTCTACCCCAGAGTCTTTTTGGTTCAAGGAAGGCAGTGAAAGTGCAAAGCAGGGTGTTCAGAGAACGACTCCTCCCAATCCACCTGTTAGAGGTGAAGCACAGGGCACACCTTATATAAGATACGCAGCGACGACGTCCAGAGAAATCCAGCAAACCAGCTGCTTCAAATTCATCAGACTGCCTCACTCAGAGGAAATTCAACATGCATGCAAAGATATTTGAAAAAGTTGAAGTGAGACAGCCAAGATGTACCAAAGGGAGGCAATGAAGAAGTGATGATCCAAACGAAATACACATTTATCAGCTGTTCAAGATGTGAAACCAAGGCGAAAGAAGGACTATTTTGATTATAGCTTAAGCGGAATCAAACAACTTTTTGATTTAGTCCCTGGGTGGAAACTGTGGCAGAGTTTTTGTGGTATTAAATAAAAGTGTGATTACCAAAACAACCAACCCTGTGATCCTTCTTCTGGAGTCAGTCGTAAACAGTAGACAAGAATAAACATTACCAAACTGATCAACCATAGAGGATTTAAACTTAAGGGGGCTGACAGTAATGTGATCCAGACACTACAGGCACTTGATCACATCACTAAGGCAACAGGGCTGCACGATGCTGAGAAAAAATGATGTTATATTTTTCTTTTCCTGTGATATATATTGCAATACTTTTTAAGTTCACTGGTCACTCAAACCCCCTACAAACCAATCATGAGTGGCAGACAACACAGCTAGCAGCTAAGGGGTTAACAGAGTGAATCATCCAGCAGCTAATGGGGTAGGTATTTCCCTCAGGAGTTCCTCACAAAGACTGACCCCACATTGATTCATCTGCGTCATCATCATTCGAGAAGAAACCCATCTTTTGGTTGCGTCACTGTACACAAGATGAAGGCAGACATAACTTTTCCATGACAGTACACTGAACGTGAGCAGGATGCACGCTTCTTTCACTGACTGAATGGGCTGTTTTCATATTGTGGTTTCACTGGATTCACAGTGAGGGGGCGGAGGACATGAGTAATATATTTCTAGTAATGTTGGAAATGGAAAAAAAAAAAGAATATTTAGTAAAAGCAGCCAAGCTAGGAACTAGGTTTGGAAAATCTCTATTTAGGTAGAGCTCTGAGAAGTTTGGGCATAAGACGTGACATTTAACAACTGCTGATCCATGTGAGCAAACTTTCTTTGGCGGGTTCAGCAGGGACTGCAGGAGATAGAGGTGGGGCAGGTCTCCAGTCAGTGCAGACAACTTCCTCACAATGCACGACTCTGGACTGTGAATGGAAACTCAGGGAGGGAAAAATGCCACCTCAGCACAGGCCGGTCCCACGTGGCCAAAAATGTGACTCCGGGGTGTTTTAAACACTTATGAGGTGAAAATGAGTCCATTTTGTTTACAGCTTGATGCTTTGCCCCGAGGGTGCTAAAAAGAAAAATAACTCCGCTTAAAGATCATTTACAAGAAAAACCATCCAAGAGAATGTTTCACGGCTTCAGATGAGGCTTTATTCAGAATTTTTGAAAAAGTAAGCCATCTTTTATTCATTTAAATCAACACGATGAGTCCATCTAAATGTCCCCTGTCTGCTATAACTGAGAGATTGCCAAAATAAACCAATTGCTAACATTTTTCCATTTATTGTAATCACAATTTATGATTATTTTTAGGTTTCTGTCTTATGTGTTGATAAAAACACATCTTGCAAAACACTGACATTTGCATAACAACATCCCATAACATTTGTTTCATTGATGATCATGACTGCTTTTAGCCCATTTTAGTTACTTTTCACTTCTTTTGGACCATTTTTCCTTCTGTCTGACTATTGTTGCCACCTCAAACATAGTATTAATGCTATTTCTTGCTGCTTTTGCCACTTTGACCATTTCTACGTACTATTTTTGCCCCTCGTGACTGATATTGGCCCATTCCAGTCACTTTCATTCTTTTTTTTTTTTTGCTGCTTTTGAACCTTTTTTTCTGCTACTTTCTTACTATTTTGTAAGTTTTTCTTCCAATGTTTGCCCCTTTCACCCATTTTTGCCACCTCAAACCTATTTTTTATTGCTACTTCTTACTGTTTTTGCCACTTATCATCACTCAGATTGTCGTTCTTTCAAAGCTGGTCTTAATATTGCTCTTCCGTTGAGCAGGGTTGAGTAACACTGGTGAAGAGCATAAAATATCCACTGCAAAAAAAATGCCCAGCCCACCGTTTACATCCAAGAATCCTCCAGGAATCACAAATGACAGAAGCCCGCTTGAAGGGACACAATATGAATACAATTCATATAAAAGCTGCTGTGATGATGTAACCAGCCGCCATCTGTCACACACAGATTTATACGGGATTTTCTGCACATACTGCTGAGGCGACACAGATACATACAGTAAGGACGCACACACAAACAAAAGGCCCTTTCACCCCAGCAGGAGGGTGTGGGAGGAGGAGGAGGAGGAGGCGGAGGAGGAGGGGGATGATGATGATGTCAGAGGGTGTGGTGGGGTAACCAGTTTGTCCTTCGCTGGCCCACGGGGATGGTGTCAACATACTGGCTTTACCGGAGAGCTTTAGGCTACTGGGTCAAATCCAATTACTGCAGCCACTATCTGTTTCAAGGAAAACAAAAATAAGCCTGAGTTTACATCCCCACCTCCATCTGTGTGCAAACCCAGTGATGGTTGGCAACATTCAGCTCAGCCAGAAGACGAGCTACATTTCTGTTTTCTTTTTTCTTTTGTGGGCTGTCAGGCACAAAACAATCAAAACTGCAAAGCGATGTGGAGAGAGCGAATTTCCTCTTTTCTGAAACCATCTGTTGAAATGAACCACTGCCATCGACAGGAAGTACTCACATTCCCTCAGAGTTTATTATCGGTCAGAGCGCAGCCACAAGTGCAGAAGCAGAGACACCCTGAGATGGGCCTCGGCTTCAACAACAGCCGTACTGAGGAAGTGAGCTGCTTACGTCTGTGGGAGCGTAATCAATCAGCTTGGGTTTTAATGAGGCAAGCCACTTCACGCACTTACAATAATGCCAGTGGCCCAGTGCCCTGCTTAACAGTTTGTAATCCCCTCTCAGCCCAGAGTGTCACGAGTAGCTTTGCCCTGCTCTGTATCCCTCAGGTTCCTGGTCTCTTCAGTAGAGCTGAACGATTTTAGAGAAAGATCTAATCGCGATTTTCTGGCAAATACAGCGATTTCATTCATTTTCAGAAATAAAGACAAAATTCTGAGACAAAAAGTCAAGATTTTGAGATGAAACTTCTTAAGTTTAAGAAATCAGTTTAACATTATATGGAAAAAAGTACAAACTTTCTCATTCAAGGTCAAAATTTTAAGATGACAAAAGTCTCAGATAAAAAGTCTACGTCTTGAAATAAAGGCAGTTTTTGAAATCAAAAGTTGAAATTTTGATATAGAAAGTCAAAATTCTAAGATTAAAGTCAAAATTATGAGAAATGAATACAGAGGCAAAAAACTAAAAAGAAGATTTTTCGATAAGTTGTCGAATTTTGACTTTTCGCAAACCCTAACACCTATTCCTGCTTTTTTGGCACTGGACTTTTTGAATGTATTTTTAGTAATAAAAACTGAAGAACAAAAAGAGCCATCTTTGAGTCTTAACTTTTTAAAATGACGGCGTGCAAAATATCCTTAATTAAGTCAAGTTAAATTTAAAAAAATCAACAACAATCCCAACGAAAGAAGGATCTTTCCCAGCCGTCTTACACTCAAGACAGGTGTGTGTAAAACAGCTGACATAACAGATCCTGGGACAGTCAGGAGCAGGAAAAAAAATCACGGCTTTGACGATCACATGATCACGATGTCTGAAATTGCGATCTCAATCAAAAAACAATAAATCGCTCAGCCCTACTCTTCAGTCACACAGATGAGCTCCATCAGTGCTATCACACCCTTTATTTATGGGTCACGTGTGTTTATCCTACTCATTCATCATCTACTTGACCTACTTTAAGCTGTGTCACTATTTGTGACTCATCTCATATAAAACCAGAAACAATTATACTGTTTAATTGCCTGACTGTAAAGTCAAGATCCTATAATAAAAGTAAGACACCGAAAGGATCTTGAAGACGATAGGTAACAAATAACACCTCTCAGAAATGAGTATGAAAAGAAGAGGAGAGACAGAGCAGAAGGAAGTGCTCCTTCCCCGAGGTTAAGAGCCACCAAAATAGAAAGGGGAACTGGTCTGCACGCTCTGAATCATTCTTGCATGCAGAACAACAACACCTCTTCCAGGAGGGAGTGGAGAGCCTGGGCTGGACTCCTCTGAAATATCAGCCTACCTTACCCTCAAATTAAACCAGTTATAGAGGTAATACAATGGAGAGGCAGTGAACACATGTCAAGAGAGTTTCTCCACCCAAAGTTTTGGCTGATGACAGGGGTCCTTAAAGAGAAACTGTTCCACGTGATTCCGTGGATGATCTGTGTCACTGCCAACAAAGAGCAGCTGTCCCCTCCTTCATGCTGTATTGACAAAATAGCTTCAGTTATAGCAACATTTTGTGGCCTGACTTCAAACACCACAGGAGGAGACTAAAGCTAACCTATGGCTAAGCAAAAAAAGATCTCCCCAGGTTCCAGTTTCCATATTAGTTCCATATTAAGAGCCTTTAATGACTTGTGTGTGTAGGAGGTGGCTTCCTGCCTGTGAAATGAATTGAAGGCTTCTTACAGCTACAGTGTGCATTACCATAATTCCTTTAGCTGGATACAGTGGATGTGGGAGGAACCCACTCCCAAAGTTTGGGCTTTGCTGACTTGACAACTGTGCACAAAAGTAAGAGGGAGGGGCAAAAACACTAAGCTGTATCCTCTTAACCTCAACAAGGAGTGCAGGGATCCTTTTTAAGCCTTTTTAGTGTCAAACACAACAAAATCTAAATAAAGAAAAGGCAAAACTGTGGTTACAGGGGAATGCCGTAATAATGTGAAAGCGGCTGGAATGGCTGGCATCTGATCTGGTGTGTTCGCTCGGCGCCAGCTGTGGAGAGGCGGGAGGGAAAGTAGGTCAGGAAAGTGAGAGCTCCACAGCAGCGCTCTGTGGTCCTGGCTGCCCAAGCACTTATGACACACCCACATGCACACACATGTGCACGCCTACACACTCATGCATAATACACAAAGCCAATGCACACGTATGCCACATACACACATGCACGAGGAATATCACGGAGGTGATTTACAGCAGCTGAAAGCTTCTGCTGACACTCAAGGTCCGTGCCCTCGGTTTGAGGAAGCAAAAACAGGACGCAGAGAGAGAGAGGGACCAGTGAGATAGTCAAAAAGGTGAGGGGTGTGTCTGAGTAAAACTGTACTGAACCCAGTCACAAACAGAGAGCTGCTGCTTTCCATACACTAAATATACACTTTGTATAAATAAATAAAGCTATAAATACATACAAACTACTCATGTATCAAACCAGACACAAAACCACAGCTGAAACTTCTAACAGCTGAGACAAACAGAAACTTTAACAGCACCAGTTAAATCTTTGCTCCCTCTTCGGCTCAAACTCTACAGCCAGTGTACGAGCGCAGACCTTCAGGTGGAGTTTTGGGCGATTCTCCACCCTCCTCTGTTTGCCTTACATCATTATGAAGAAACTTACACATTCAACAAGTAGTTTCAAAGTCCACCTGGCAGCACGGCTGTCACACACACACAGCCCTGCAGAAAGACAAAGTCATAACTGACACTGATAACCTTACGCTTGTATTTATGAAAGTAGGTAGTGATTCCCCTTACTCCTCTTACTCAGCACTATCTGCCTGAACAAGACAGAGAATGAAAGTTTACTCCTAGGTAATAAAAAGAAAAACTTCATTCATGTCTTGAATGAATGTGAACTGGAATGACTTCCAATGAATGACCTTCTATTTGTGTAAAAACCTGAGCCACACATTGCTCACAAACACGCAAATAAAGCGAACACAAGATGCAAAGGCAACAGAAAACTGCTTTGTTCGACTGTGAGATGTGAGAGCAGCTCTTTTCAGTCAGACAGCTGTGGAACTCATGCAAACAAGAAGCCCCCTACAAATGTCACCGTGCCTCACCCACAGTGTTGTAAAGACTTTGCAGTAAGAGAGCAGAGGGGGACACAAGGGGCCCAGGCTTAAGTAAGCAGCAGTATGTATGGCTTAGTCACTGCATCTGACCCACAAAGTGAGGTGACCTCAGTGGGCTCAGCCAATCACAGGCAGAGGAGGAAATACCATGCCTTTAAAAAAAACAGTTACATAACAGGCTGGGCCTACATGAGCTGAGTGATTATTAACAAGAAGATGCAGGGTCTGGATTTATCGCTCCCTTTGGATGTATATTTCCTGAAAATGCATCTCGTTATCGATAACTTCCATTCAGACCAGTCTTTCAAAGGTTGAGGGTGTGTATTCAGGATGGGAATTGATAGGATTTTATTGACACTAATGCCTCTATCAATCTGATTCTTCATCAATTCCCTTATCAATTCCTCCCCTGAATTTTCTATGTACTGCAAGTAGGTCTTACAGGCTTTTGGAGTCAACATTTTATTTAGTTTTTCAGGATAATATGAAATTGGTCAATGATTCTGCATCTCTCTAGAAAAAGTAAATAAAATTCTTTGAATGTGGTCACTGGGTCCTCAGTCTCTGGATGTAAATAAATTAAAATAAGTAAAAAAGGATGTTTTGTTACATTTTATCTACTGAAGCAGGCCACCTAGCAATACTTTGCACCTTGAGCTTGCCGTCCTCCGTTCAGAAAGTTGGAATGAAAGTATTTTCACATTCAGATGTAAAAGTATTGTTTACAAGGGGTAATGGTGATATGAAAGTGATGAAAGTTAAGATTGTTTCAAAACAGTAGTTATTTCAGTGTAAACTAACCAATAGCATATCAATGTAATTTCCTGTATATGTTAGCATCAAGCTAGTGATGTTTTTTTAATATTGTTTTTGATACATTAGGCGATGTATGTTTGTACGTTTTAGTTTTACAGCTTCTTTAGTAAAACCTCAAATGGTAAATCCTGAATCAGAGTTTTCTTGGGAAACTAATTCATCTACTCTGCTAAGCTAACTAAGGCAGAATAGTCCACGTAAGGTCTGGTTGCTGCACAAGATGAACCGTTAAGGGAATCACTAAGCAAAAAGGCTACTAATGATGATGGACTGAACCATTTCTAATCAATTCTTAACAAGAACCAGTTCTCCGTTCCCATCCTTCGTGTTGTTTTCCAAAAACTGAACAGTGCATCCTCATTGTGCAAGGTATATGTGAGAAAACTGTCCAAATCAAATAAATAAGACAGAGCAAAATAGAGACAAGAAGTAGAACTATGACAGGCAGAGCTGTGTGGGAGTTTGGAGTAGCTCTGTTTGACGTATGTAAGCTGTACATTAACCACAGTTTGATGCAATAGGGCTGGCAAAGTGCAGAGCAGCAAACTGTGAGGCTTCAGAAGATCAGTTCTCGTGCCACGCAAGGTCCTCAGAGCCTCAGCATGAAGCAGCAGCAGCAGCCCAGTTGCGTGAGAGGCTGGAAGTGACAGTGACCTGATGCAAACCTGCCTAAAAACTAGCAAGCTGCTGCAGCGCAGCACCAGGTGAGCAGCTAAATGTCACAAAGGTCGAGGCTGAAAAAGCACTGAATGAAGGCTCAATCTCTCTCACTACAGAGACTCATACACACACACACTGAAATGCTAAGTTTAGACACTGATGAGGCAGTCACCAAACAGGCAAACACCCACACAAAATCAACCGAGCTCATAGCACATGCACACACATTATCCTGTGCTTTCACACACTTAAACACACCTCAGAGGAACACAAAGACAAGGAAATTAAAGCCACATGTGAAATGAAGGTGAGGTGTATCTCGTGTCTCTCTCCATCTGTTCCTGGTCAACAAGCATGAGTGCGACTGTCAGACAGTCATGACGGAGGAATCAAGCTTTTCTTAGAATAAAGGCACACACCAGTGCTCTCGACGAATCGACGCCCTTATGCTAGCGTGCTAGTCTTTGGGCTGATCACTCCCATGTCAGATACTATGAATCAGACAAGTGTGAATGTAAAGGAGAGGCACACAAAAAGCCTCTGAGGCATGTGATGCTGTCGCACCACTGCTGGTGAAGAATTTCCATTGAGCCATTTCATGACTGGATCCCATGGCCATGTTCACAGCTGAACCCATAAAACTCCACAGAGCAGCACAGATAAACTGGACAAAAGACACGCTGTGGGCCTGAGTGGGGTTGGAGTACTCTGACTTGATACTCTATCTTAACATGTAACTGAAAGAAATCACAGCAGAAATATGTTGCACTTTAAATCACTCATTCTCATCCAGTTAACAGTCTCTGTCTTCCTGCTATTAGTGGAGACAGGTGACCCACAGATTTATATTGCATACAATGAAACTTCAAGTGATCACAATGACCCCATGAGCCCTCATGGAAAGAGGTTGGGCCACAAAGCGATTAAACTTAGAAGTAAAAGATATTACAATTAAAAGCTTGTTCAAAGATTAAAAAAGCTGAACGTCTGGCTGGTATAAAAGGGGAAACACCAGTTTCTGAAACAAAACATCCCTTCTTCAGACCAATGCGCTTATTGCTGCCGCCCTGTCCTGCAGAGTCTGCAACCTCACAAAGCAGAATTTTAGGGTTAAAAAACCAACTCAGGGGTTAAACCAACCAATTTTGTCTCAGCCCAAAGACTCAGTTTCAAATCAAGCTCTGTTGCCATGGAAGCCAAGCACCGCAAACCAAACCTGTAAGAAGCAAGGTTTTTTTTTATGTGCTTATCAAAACACTGCTCCTTGTCCACCTCCTCATGTGTCTACATGTAAGGAGGAAAACAGAGTGACCATTCCTACAGAACCACAACAAAATCCACAACACTCCATAGGTGTCAGTTTCAATGACTAAAGAAAGATGTGTTTATAGACTGGAGAGGATGCGTTTCAGACATCAGAGGTCTCTTGTTTATCTCCTCATTATTATCATGCATACCTTCTTTCATTACGCTTCAGACACTTTAACCCCTCTTACACTCTATTAAATCTTTCTGCAGTATTTTCAGATGACAAGCTATTTATAATGAATCTTTACTCCTTTATGTCAAAGCACTCACACAGTGGAAAATCCTGGATAAACACCACCAGCTGATAACCTACTTTGTGAGAGATATCATCCAGAATCAGCTGTGTTTGATTTGTGAAACCTGATAAAAAGTCTGCGTAAGAGGAGTGTGAAACAACACAAGTGAGGCATGAAAACTAACAAATACTGTCAATTTGTTTTCAAAAGTGTGTGAGAGTGTCTGAGAAATGCTTCATACAGGTCATTCAGCTCTTTGCATGAAGGGCTGACTGGGGTTTTTCTGAAAAGAACTATCTTGGTCTCTGATACAAAGCCGTGTCTCTTCCTGAACCTTTGTTTACCACACTCAGGTAACAAAGGCTTTCAACAAAAGCCCACAGTAATACCAAAACCATTTCCTGGTGCATAGAGTAATAAACAAGAGAGCTATAAAGCAGAGTAAACAAACAATGAGCAGCCTTCAGTTTGAATTGACAACATCTTTCTTGTCAGTGAGTATCTCTAAGCCACACACCACCTTCACTTTGACATTTCTCTGCTGAACTATCACTCTCAATATAGGAGCCACAAAATCTCTATTTTAAGCATCAACATTGTGTTCATGCAAGATGAGCAAAACAAGGTCAGTGCCACACAGACACTCCTGTCTCCATAGACACAGACACAGTAAACAACACAATAAAATCCAGTGGTCAGCTAATATCAGGTTTTTATCAGCTGATGCTGACAATTAGAGCAGGTCAGATTGTCGATATACAACACCAATATCACAGTGTCACATTTGATTGAGGAAAACTGTTTAACAATAATAAGATCCATTTTTCCATGTACGTTCATGTCTACTGCACACACTTATCTCAGCCTGCTAAGATCAATTTAAAGACAGATTTAAGTCATAAAACACAAAAGTAATCATGGTAATGGATTTAGAAGATGACCAATATTTATGAGAGGAGCGATATGAACCTGCATGATTCTTGACATGGCTGGCCTTAGTGTCTGCAGATATTCATTTCTTTTTTAACAGCCCATGCTATAGGACACTGCTGCACTGTAAGAACTGAAATCCAAGCAAGCCATTGTGTCTTATTTTTTGTAAAAATTCTCTGACTATTCTTGATCTGAGCCACAGTCCACCAACAAGTCCAGAATAACATCTTATTTCAAGTTATTTAAAGACAAAAATAAGGCCTCAATTGCTTGTTACAAATCAAAAAAATCTGCAAATGGGATAAGTAAAAGAAATTACTTCTTTTACTAAATCTGAAAACAAAATTTCAAAAAATAAGTAAAAGTCACAATTATGATGAAAAAAAATCAATATTTTAGATAAAACATCAAAATTTTGTTTTTTATCTAATTTTCTGACTTTTTATCTCAAAACTTTGTCTTAATACAGGCGAGAAAGTATAACATCTCAAATCCAGTTTTTACCATTTTTGTATTTTTAAATGGCAGAAATAGGCGTGTATTGATTCTTCTAAGTTGCTGTCCAAAAATTTTATTTCTGCAGCACAATGTTTGGAAAATCTGTGACTGCGCATTTTAAAGACTTTCAAGCCACAAAGACCAGGAAGAATGCCTCTGATCTCCAAGCAGAGGAACTTTGTTTCCTTTTGTCGTATGACAGAACAGAGTCAGATATGGCTGGGATGAACACAGACACACAAGAAAAGGTTAGTGAGAATATTTTTCCTTACTTGACAAAGCTGACAGTGACAGAGGGAGAAGATGAGAAAGTCTCAGAGCTCCTGTTGTCCCCGGCAGCAGCCAGGCCTCGGTTCCAGGGAGCACTGATGGTTGTGACTGGGAGAAACAGGTTTGACACTGGTTTCTGACTCTTTTGCTGCGGAGCTTCGCTGCTACTGGAGTTGACCCCAAAGTGGAAGCTCTGTCCTCCCGAGGTGCTGACCCCGCAGATAGAGATGGGGTTAGAGCTGGATATGTTTGTGGAGGTTGTCCCGCTCATTTGGCAATAACTCTGGCCTGTAGATGTCTTCTCCTGCTTAATGACGCCTGGGGTGCAGAGCTGAATGAAGCCGGCATCTTTCTCTTTCTTCACCAAAGCAGACAAAGTGGTTGTAGGGGTCAAGGAAGCAGTTGTGGACATGCTAGAGCTGGGCTGATCTGGACTTGTTATGTTGCTGCCATTGAGAGCAACAGAGGCTGCCCCACTGCTGTTAACACTCTCAACCACAGCGGGCTTCATGTCCCTCTCTGAGCTTACATCCACAAGCAGAGAATCGTCTGCCAAAGAGGACAGGAAAGCATCATCTCCTACATAAAAATCTGAAGGGGAGCCTGTCAGCTCAAAGTCTTGGAGCAGGTCCAGAGTGTTGTCACAAAACAGTTTCTGGTGCACGTCTGCATCTTTCCCGATGTGCTCGAAAGCATGATCGAGGTCAATGGGATCCTGGTCTCCTTTATCCATGGAGAAATCCTCTGTTTTCATGGGGAAGAAGTTGGGATCTGATCCCCCAATAAGTGAATCCATGGAGGATGGTGTAATGTCTGTAGTTGTGGCCTCCAGCTGAGGCAGATTTTCCCTCAAAGTCTGACGCCCAAATGTAAGAGAAGTTGGTGTCTGGAATAGAAGCTGCTGCTGCTGAGGCTTCTGATCTTTACTCAGGCCCCTGGACTCTGGGTCATCAAACAAGGTGCCGACGGTGGCAGTGACAGAGGTGAGCTCCTCTGGAAGGGGGCTGTTGCTGAGGCCGTTCGGCACCTGTCCTGGCTGCATCAACTGGCTGGATGGAAGAACGACAGATGTGGCAGAGGTGATGGACATGGCACTGTGAGGAGCCACTTTCAACAGACCTCCCTCCTCAGGGCTTTCAGTGTAGACCAATTTACTTAAATGGTCATCCCTTCTGTATATTATCTTCTTCACTCCTCCTTTATCCATCTTTTATTTCGGGGGGGGGGAGAAGAGATCAGGAGATTAACAGCCTGTTAGGTACAGTGCGTCAGCGCCACATTAAAACACAGTTCACAAAACTACTTGATCACGCTACAGTCCACTTGGACTTACATTGCTTTTGGGTGGTGCACATGCAGAGAGTATGCAGCAAACATTATGTCAGAACACGAGTGGGGTAAGTTGCCAAGTGTGCCCCCCCTGCGCGCCCTTGATAGCTAACGACGCTAAGGGGAGCTAACTGTGGTAGCTATTCACATTTACGATTAATTTCATCCACCAAACTCAAACACTGCTGGATCCTGTGACTCGCTGTGCACAAATAAACCCCACATTGCATACTTTGTGCCACGTATCATAAATAGGAATCTTAAATAAATATCGTTCGCTTCCTGCTAATGCTAGTTAGCATTGTGGCTAACGGTTAATGCTACGTGCCTACATTTCAGTCGACTGTCGTCACAGTAATGTTAGCCTGCTAACAAACACAGCCCGTTTAATTAGACTTTTTGAGTTCAATATGCAACGTTTCTGCATTTAAAAAAGGTTAAAACTTATATCGGTTGCAATCTAAACAAAAGCTCATATTTACCCTTCAAATGACTGATTGCTGGGATGTGTCCACAGGTCGTCTGTCAACATTGTTTTGGTTGAAAGTGTCAGTCCACAACACGCAACACTGACTCAATGTTTGTTAACGTTACTCCTCATGCGTGTTGTCCTTGCTACATGGCTCGATAAAACGACTAAACACGACACGGTCCGAGTGTTTGACGAATCCACTATCTGTAGGAGCGTTGTGGCTGTAAATTGTCTCGCAAACTGCGTAAAACTGGATGAGCTAGGGAGATTTGCAGCTAGCCATTAGGAAAGTAGGCGCTAACGTCCAGGAAAAACATACAAAATGGAGAACTGAGGAAGCCAGCCCCATGGCAGAGCTGTTTACAACACACAGCGCCACCTGCTGGTCACTCTGGGTAACTGCATGCCAGTGTGTGCTGGAGGTCAAGCTCACACTCACGTCAGGGAATCGAAAAATCAGGGAATCGAAAAATCAGGGCCTCTTAAAGACAGGATTGAAAAACTAAAACAACCTAAAAATCTTTATAGAAAAACTGTGAATTCAAAGCTTTGATCCGATTCAATATTTTGAAACACTCAGTTGTCAATCAATGTAGAAAAGACAACATTAATATTACAGCAATATCCAAGGACAATAATTCCTTCAAATGTTTGTATAATTACATACACATTGTTACTATAATGACATGATCTTCATTTGAATAATTTATACAGTACACTATAAAATTAAATTTGCCTATTTGTTATCTAATCCTTTTATTCCATGTCAATATGACAAAAGATTACTTATGTTTTATTGTGACACTTAAGAATAGGTTTACATCGTCTCAATTAAGAAATTTATTTCAACTTGGAATTCTATGTCCAAATGAATCAATTATGCATTACAACTTGACAATCGCCTTAGCCCCTCTCAGTTGATTAGTAAAACTACAGCTTTCAAGTTTTACCCATAATGCCTTTGCGTATTGTAACCTAAAAGTTACACCCTGAGTAAACAGGAAATACAATGCATATGAGAGCCTGCTGTTCATTAATAAGTTGTGTGAGGGTACAGTCTGTTTGAGTCTGATTGTAGAGACTGGCAGGCTGATCTCCATGGTTCACAGATCTTTAGAGTTTAATTGAGGTTAAATAAATTAGTTATTTTAAACAACTACTTGAGGGAGTCAAGTTACCTAACAAGTCTGAGTCACTCAAACTAAGACAAGGGTTGAAACATGACATCTTACACTGGCTATACAAAAACAAAAAGTTGCCACCAAAAAGAGGTTACACACGAATTTTTCGTTGGACCGCCAGTGCCTTAAGTTTTGATTACAGTTCACATTCGCTGTGGGATTGTTTTGACAAGTTTCTGCAATGTCACAAGATTCATTTCTATCCAGTGTTGCACTAATTTTTCACCAAGATCTTGTATTGATAATGAAAGGGTCTGACCACTGCACAAAGTCCTCTCCAGCACATCCCAAATATTCTCAATGGGGTTAAGGTCTGGACTCTGTGGTGGCCAATCCATGTGTGAAAAAGATGTCTCATGCTCCCTGAACCACTCTTTTTCAGTTTGAGCCTCATGAATCCTGGCATAATCATCTTGGAATATGCCCGTGCCATTAGGAAAGAAAAAATTAACCAATGGAGTAACCTGGTCATTCAGTATATTCAGCTGGTCAGTTAACCTCATTCTTTGAGCACATGATGTTGCTGAAACTAGACTTGAGCAACTGCAGCAACCCCAGATCACAGTACCGCCCCCACAGGCTTGTACAGTAGGCATTGTAAGAAGAGACTTGTACCTATTTGCTTAGTTAAATTCAGGTGGTGAATTTTTGGGGCCAAGCAGAGTATTTAAGAAATAATGTTACAAGAATGAAGTTGTCCTTAAATGTATTAATCCCACTGCAACACAAAAACAGCACAGCAAAATGTGCAAGAGCAATCTGGTCCAAGTGAACATTAGTAACAGAAGCTACTCATCAAAGCATCAGCACTTGGCTCCTCTTTCAAAATTGTCTTACAGATGCTCAGCATGAAGGCCACTCTGTTATGCAGCTGTTCATTGAGAGAGCGAGAGAGAGTGATAGAGAGAGAGAGAGAGAGAGGGAGAGAGGGAGAGAGAGAGAGCTCTGTGGCTGTAGTGGAGAAGGCAGAATAAAACGATATGAATGGACATTGTTGTCGTCATCCTAGTGACAGTGGAGCTGGGCACAGTCAGTGATATTAATTCTAAACATGAAAAACACAAAGGAGGCACCAGGTTAGCATTCAGAACATATGTTTTATTGTATTAAAACCTTAAAACGCAGAGATGCTGAGATTTTTTTTTCTTTTCTTCTTCAAAGGATGTTCGAATAAAATGAAGTTGAGTCTCATGTCTACTGGACAAAGAACACATAATGAACATGTTGACATGTTACTTTGTCCATGTCTCTTACTGCACTTGCTTGAGTTGTACAAGAGTGCTGAACATGCTTAACTTGTGCATTAAAAAACAAATGTAAAACCTGTTTCATAACCAGCAGATTACAGATGTAATGTGTGACCTTTTGACCTTGCATCTCTGTGGGATGCAAATATTTTTTGTATTAAACTGGGGTTAGATTAGTTGAAAAGAAATTCTTGGGTCTGTTCTTCCTGTTTTCTTTGTTGGCTGCACAACATTAATAAAGCAGAGTCTAAGATCAACCAATGTTGACTTACCAATGTGTCATTATTCCTCGGCCTCTTGCCTGGGTTACTCTGTGGACTGTAATACAAGATTAGGCAAAAAATGAGATTGTTAGTTTAATGTCGGAGCAAATTCAGATATTCTTACTTCACGCTCAGCTGGGACCCATATTGTCTTACATTATTCATGCTGAAGTTGCATGAAATTCAACCCTTTTCTGAAAGATAGAATCTAACCTGGGAGCAGCACACAGACAGGAAATAAAGCAAAGACAGGCGGCAGGGAAAATGGCTCTAATGGGATGATGAGTGAGATGAATAAGAAGCAGGGTTTACAGCAAGGGAGAGAGTTGTCCCAGAGCAAGGTTAGTGAAAGAACAAGTCTTTCTGTTTTACAAATCCAACACTAGGGATACACATGAAATCACGAAAGGTGACACAAATGGGATTCTCCATAGCCACCATTTGTTTTTCATAATTACAGTAATGTGCATAGATATAAAGGTCACACAATCCTCAGAACAGCACAATATTACATATAATTTCAGCAGCATGACACAAAAAAGATCAGTGGGATGCTCAGTGTAGTTATAAATCCCCACTGTTTGAATCCCACTCAGTCCCTTGTTGCTGCTTAGCAACCCCTCTTCAACACAATATACTCTGAATTAACAGGGTAAAAGTGTGACCGCTGCCTCCTCAAAATCTCGAGTCAAGGGTGCTCTCCCATCATCGACGCCTTCTTTCTGCACCACAGCAATAAAGCTTCTGATTTTTGTACAGCAGGGTTTCAAAACAGCACAGAAAACAAAGCTGAAAAGCAAACAGCAGATACAAAAGCAGTCTGAAACCCAGATTAGTGTCGGTGCTGCTCGGGCTCTGTGAGATGTGGGCAGCACAGATAAGAGACCTGACACTTCATAAATAGAACAAACAGGCTCGTATGGTCTCCCTGTATCACATGATCATACACCTTTGGATGTGTGTTATCAGGTTAAGTTCCCTTGTTAGAAAGCCTACACATTTCACACGCTCATGACCTAAATACAGCTGAATTTACCCACGATGCCATGCATTGTTGAGCCTAAAACTCTGCCTTACATCTCACATCCAAACTGGATTTTCCACCCTCCAGTTCTTGGCTCCTCTGTGGAGTGTGCTGATGGCTTTATGACAAATTCTCAGAGCAGACCCTGAGCCACAGTATACACATCTCAAACCTTTGTGCCTTGCTGTTTTGATCCAGTATGAAGTGATTCAGTCATGAATCCAGGTTTTGTTTTCAACCTCAAAAAAGTGGATAACCTGCAAAGAAAGTCACATTTGAGGTGGCAAAAAAATAGACTTAAAATCATGCCATCCATCAAAAAACACAAGTGTTAGACATGAATAATTCTACTCAAAGATATGTCTTATCTGTTTATTTGCAAGTCAAATGAGTGACATTAGGCAGCTGAGATCTTTTGTGGTGCTGAAATAAGATTTTGGTTTGGAAGAGGCAGAAGTGAGTTAACCTTTCTGTCAGGTTTGGGTCCTGACTTGATTTCAAAAGTTATTTTATCATAACTTTTGTTTAGTTTCATAGAATTGCTTGGAAATTAAAGGGATGGTTCCATGCTTTGCTATTTGCATGTAAAATTAGTTATTACTATTTTGCTATATTTTGTGTGTCTTATGAAAATTTATTGCATCTTGCTTCCATTAAAAAATGAAATGATTTCAAATCAATATCCTGCCTACACTTTATCCTCTAAAGACCCAGGGTCCACATATATGGATGTAACATTTCTGCCTCTCAGACCCATGATACTTCATTTTTTAAAACCTTGACCCATTAACGACATTTAGGAACACTGTCCACATCATTTTTGACGACATCTCAACATTACTTTCATTTCAGTGAAAGGATGAAACTGTATAGTTATGAACAGTAACTCTCATAATTGAGAACAACTTTCTAACTAACTTATGATACCAAAGACATTGTGATAACACATTAACATATGCACCTCTAAAAAAAGATCTAGCACACCATATACAACAAAATGAATTGTTAGATATATTTAAAACACCTTCAGTAAAGGGGAAACAAAAACTTGAAGACAATTTTACACCTTGTACTTTATGAGGAGTCAGAACAGAAAGTGCAGAGTGAATCTGAAGCCAATACCAGGGTTAAGTGGAAGCAGGAATGTATCTGTCATGATTTAAGTTGAACTATTTCTTTTTGGATACTGTTATTTGGGCAGAATTGAGACATGTAGCTGTTTTCCATGGATCACCAGCTCTGTTCACGTGGAGCTGTCACTGCCGACCACTCTCCGAGCAAGTCACTGCATGGGACCTAACCCCTCACCCGTCTCTTGGGATAAGCGCGTCAGCTAAAACCGTTAAATGTAAATGCGAAATCCTCAGTGAAGACTCAGAAGAAGGGATTAAAATCCGCAACGTTGGATGTTTAAAAGCTGAATCCTCTCCGCCAGCTGCACAGCGCCCGCGGTGAAATCAGAAATTCATGAAAAACTGCACAGACGCAGCCACATCAGTCCGCGGCGTGATGATCGTCTGCAAATGTCATTTTCCTTTAAGATGATGTAAGACACTACTTCACGGGACCACTTTCTCCCTCTCTCTCCCTCTCTCTCTCCCTGTCTGTCTCTTGCTTAGCCTGGAGCAACATTATCTTTAAGCTTCTGCCAGACCTAACGCTTCCGCACTCAGCAGTTTGGAGAGATGGGTGCGCGCTGGAGTTCCGTCCATCCTCCTCTCCGAAAGCAACCCCAGAGCATGTTTCAGCATCCCACTTGTCACGAGGGACGCTCAGAAGCAGAATAACGGGATGCAGGCGCATTTTTCAGTTCTTCTTTGCTTGAGGTGATTGGACTTGGGGCTAGGCGCAAGACGACAAACATTTCCACTGAAACTTGCGTTGAAAAGAAAATCAAATCACTTTTTTGATGGACAATTTCAGCGTGAGGTGTGGATTACGTTTCTCCGAAGTCACACTCATGAGCCCCCACGCTGGATGCGTGTAACAGGATGCGCTCTTTGGTTATGATCATCGGATTCGTTCACAAGAGAATGCATCGTGGACAGGCACATTTACGCATAGGTTTGAAGGCTCTTTTGTAGGCACACCTTAGAATACTTTGTCATGAGACTCAGGATGCAAGGACTTCAGCTTGAATCAGGATTTTGCTTTGGGTTTGAGGGCATCAGCGCCATGCACCTGCACCCCTGAACTTTTGGGACGTTTGCGCTCCGAGACTAGACTCAGATTATAGAGCACGAAAATGGCATTGAGTGAAAACTGCAAAACGCAACCTGCAAAAGAGCAAAGCTTGGTGCAAAATCCTCCATCGGATGTAGTTGAGCTAAATGTGGGTGGACAAGTGTACTACACTCGCGTTGCCACTTTGACAAGCATTCCAAATTCCCTACTTGGAAAGCTTTTCTCGAATAAGAAGGAGTCTTCAAATGACTTATCCCGGGACCTAAGAGGACGTTATTTCATTGACAGAGATGGTTTTCTGTTCCGGTATGTATTGGATTACCTTAGAGATAAGCAGGTCGTCCTCCCTGACCATTTCCCAGAGAGGGGAAGGTTGAAACGAGAAGCGGAATATTTCCAGCTGCCAGATTTGGTGAAACTTTTAGCATCCGAGGAGTCAAAACTACTCCCAGACGATATATACTACAGTGATTACGACGACGTGTCGCTGGGCAGTGACCAGAGGTTTTATCCACCTTATCCTCTGGATAGGAGGTATGGCTACATCACGGTTGCTTTCAAAGGTGTTTGCGCCGGGGGTGGCAGAGAAAGTCAAATTGATATCAAGAACAAAAAGTTGCCGAGGATCTTCATCAGCAGCAGGATCGGCTTGGCCAAGGAGGTTTTTGGAGACGCCCTGAATGAGAACAGGGACCTGGACAGACCGCCTGATCGCTATTCCTGCAGGTTTATCCTCAAGTTCAGGCACCTGGAGAGGGCTTTTGACATGCTGTCAGAAAGCGGCTTTCACATTGTGGCCTGCAACTCGTCTCTGACTGCGTCTGCCATCGGTCATTACGCAGACGACAGGGTCTGGTCCAATTACGCACAGTACATCTTCTACCGTGAGTGGAGATTTTTTAATTTTTGCACTTTGAGTAAACTGTTGAGGGAAGCTGCGTTTTTCTTTGCAGTAGACTGAAAACAACTTTCAACAGCTGTTCATGTAAAAGTTATTAAAAACGACGAGCTGTTCCATTCCATAACACATTTCCCATCGCTATGTGCTTAATAAGTAGAGTATTACATGATGTGCATTGAAATAGCTTTGCTGATATAGAAAAAAAAATGTTGTTATAAAGTTTAGCCACACTGTTTTCCAAAAAGAGAACCCTTTTAATTGCCTCTAATGGTCCAGATTCAAAGGCATTCTGCAGGAAGTGATGTGTCTTGGCTCACACCACCAGGAGGCATGCTCGGGTTACTTGAATCTCTGCAGCTCTTGCAGTAGCTGACGTTAAACTTCTGTTCTGGATCCGAGATAAGAGGCAAACTTGCCCACAGGCCTTAGGCGGGTTGAGTCACAATGCTGCTACACTTCAAGTACACATGCGTCACGTGGAGGCACGGGCTACCGCTCAGAATCTGATGGCTTATGAATAATATAGCACCAGTGGGCAGCAAAAAATCCCATGAATGCTGCTGCATATTCTTAGCATCATTTCTTTTTCATTCTTAACTCCAGGACAAAGTTTGTTCATCGGCAAATATCTTAATTAGCAGCAAATATGGTTCACTCCACTCTTTGCTTAGGGAGGAGTTGGACCATATGGCCTATTAAAAAGCACTTTGTTCATTATTGTGAATAGCTCCCTTTGGAGGAGAGGGAGAAAATCTAGTTGGAGGGTCAAGGTTGTGGGTGCAGAAAGAAGACATGACATATGGTTGGCTAATGATAACCAATATTGTTGCTAATTATAACAGAGGGGTCTACCTCGACCTGCACGAACTCTCATTTTCCTGAGTCACACAGAACAGCATATGGTCGAGGTGTTACCCCCTTCCCCATCAAGAGACAGCAGCCCAGGACAAGACTTGGAAGAGTAGGAAAAAGCAGGCAGCTCTGCAATAATTAAAGCATACAAAGATGCAGAGTAAGAAAAGAACAGAGAGGAGATGATTGGAGAGGGAAGGGGGATTTAAGGAAACAAGCTGAAGAAGAAGAAAGAGGCGAGCAGATGGAGGAGAGAGCTGCGGAGCAGGAGGGATGAGGGAGTAAAAGTTGCATGAGACCTGGCCATGGGGAGAAAGAAGTGAGGCAGAAAGAAGAGGGCGGGAGTGAGAAGCAAAAAATAGATTAAAGTAACTATCAGACAGAAAAGTTCATTGGGTCTGAGGCAGAGGAGCGGGGCAACATTTCTGAGAAGAAGGAGAGAGAAGATAAAGATACTAACAGGAGTGTGAAGAGAAAGATCCAGTCAAGATGATTGATGGTTACATCAGTGACAGACATGAGAGCTTTGGCTTCACAGAAGAGCTTCTACTTTGCAAACTAATACTGTAACCTGATTCTGAATGTGGGACACCAGCAGGCCCAGGGCAGCTTGTCCTAAGCTAAGAATGCATGTAGACAAGTGCACCTTTGGGGGGGAGCACAAAACAGATGTGCTTTATTGTTGTTTGTTGTTTTCGGCGAAACATTTCTCTGCTCTCTTTGTACCCCCTCGCCTCCCTCTCATCCACTCACAGGCTCATGTGGAGAGAAACAGAGAGGCTGTTTTTGTTCTGAATGTAAAATAAGTAATTCAGAGCAGCAAACAAATTGAGAGATTTTTCTTGCGGCTTGTCAGTTCCTTTAGGCTCATCCATGTTGCTCTTCTTGTTAAATGTGTCTCTTGTTTTCAACAAGCTCCACTGAGTCTCAGTGTTTGTGTGGAAATCATTTCACGAATAGAAAAAGTATTTAACCATTTACATCCTTGTGTCATCTGAATAAACAGTTAGATGTCGCTTTACCTTGTAAAGTCGAGACACACCACTCTCAGTTATTGTTAACCACACCTGTTTGGGAGGACACATGCTCTGTGTTCCTAAAAGACCAAAATAAACTTTTCACTAAAGCAAGGACGCTCACCTCAGGAGGCTGCACAGTTTGCACATTCATCATGTAAAGGACTTTTTGCTTCTGATGGCCATGATGAAGAGGTTGTACTTGACAGGGTGACTTTTAAATAAACAGCTTAGCCAGAGAGGGATCAATGCAAAATGATCACAAAAAACACACCAGAAGAAGTGTTACTGAAAGTGGAAAATGGTTGGATTAAAAACATACAGAAACAAACAGAAGAAGATTGACTATTTTGTATCCACTAAATACAAATCCTCCTTCAAACAAGGTAGAAAAAAAAACATTCAAAATCTAAAATTGTGAAAAGAGTTACCTGGTACAAATGATTTGATTTTATTATCAAAAGAAAAATGTGGAGATCCTGAGAGGAATTTTTAGTTGGTTGTGAAACAGGTTGATATAGATATTAAATTTAACCTACAAAAGTCGAATAAAGCCTTTTACACTAATGCACTGGACAGATCAAGGAGAGCCTGCCCCTGAGAAGCTCTTTCAGATGTCAGGGATCTTTCCTCTTCTATTTTTTTTTGGGGGGGGGGGGGGGGGGGGGGGGGGGGGGGGGGGGGGGGGGTGACATGGGGTTGTCTAAGGACATCACAGGCAACAGTGCGATGTTCACCATCAATCCTATTAAAGAAGTAATTTGGGTTTTTTTTGGATGATTACAACACCCATCATTTAAGCAGATCTCAGCGTTTTCTCAAGCTGTCAATCTAAAACATGGGACACAAAGATGAGCAGATGATTTATTGTGTGTTAATATGAAAAATGTATTTTAATATGTTATGTTTTTAGACATAGTAAGAGTGTAAAGCATACATTGAGTGGAAAAGCGTAGGAAGCAGCTCCATTACAGGCATTGAGTTTCGACCAGTAGTGAAAGGTTTCAGGATACAACTGTCGTCAATCACAACAAATTTTTCATGAAAAATTCTTTCTGCCTCAAGGGCAATTTGGAAAAGGTCTCTGTCATATCAGAGTTAAAGTTTCCTATGTATGAGCTCAACATACAAAAAAAAACTGATTCTGAAACTGAAATCTAAGCAAGTCACTATATCTTACTTTTGGTAAAAGATATATTTTTTGAGCCACACTCACCAGACCAGTCCATCTAATTATCATGTTTCAAGTTATTGAACAACAAAAATGCCTGAATTGCTTGCAACAAGTGAAAAAAATAATCTGCCAGTAGGGTAAGAAAAAAAAGGTTTAATTTCAAGAAACTTGAGAAGCAATATTTTTTTCCTAGTGACAGATTTTTTTTTAATTGTTGCACATGATGCGGCTCATTCAGATTAGCAATGTACCAATGATTTAGGGGGATCTTACTGAGTTTTGCATGTGTCAAAAGGCAAAAAGCAATAATGTTGGTTTTTTCTGTCACACCATTTAAGATCTGTAAATGCTGCCACTGGTTTGGTGAAGGAAATAACCAAGACAGGCACATAGAGTTCACGCAAACTGTAGTCTCTGGTCATAATAAACTAATAGCATTCTAGACAAAGTGGAGGTCAAATTCAGCAATAAACTAAACCACAAGCAAATGTCAAGTTAAAGTTTGAGAAACATTTAAAACAGAATTTAAAAAACCCTGAAAGTGGAAGCAGTTACAATTATAGATAAGAAAATGTGACAAATCGAAATGAATTTGTGTGATTTAAACACTTCAGTCAAAGCTTTCTTTCATTTCTTCAGTTTTTTTTTTTGGCAGTTATGAGACACTGGCAGGTAATGAATCTTACAGAAATGTAGGTCATCATACACGATAAGGACGTTCATTTTGTTAGATTGTTAGTGTCAACAGCTTTACTGTACTGATTAACAGCTTTCACCTCAGTGTTTGGAGCTGCTCTCCTGACAGGGCTTCATCTCCGGGGAGAGAGAGAGATAGAGAGAGAAGAAACTGTGGGCTAATTAAAAAGCAATCTGTGTTCCCAAAATATTTCTTCTCATCCAGTCATCCAGGGTGGAGATGCAATATAGAGAGATGAACCGTTTTCACTTTGAAAGGCAAATGAAAACACATTCATGTCCTAAAATAGGAAAAGGTTATGTCAAACAATGAATGAAACTCAGCCGTCATCGTGGACCAAAAACACTCTAACCTTCTTTGACATTACAGCTTCAACATCAGTGGTGGAACAAATCATTAGTGAGCAGAAGGAGTGGGAACATCAGAGATGATTTCATCTTTTTCCATCTGAAAGAGCCGTGCAGAGGCCTTGTCAAAAAGGGCAGACATGCACAGCGCAGATGGAGAATGATTATTCCTGCCAGGTGTGCTCTGTTAATGTAACTGTGCTCTCTTCATTTGAGCTCTGAATGAGATGATGTGTGGCTATAATGGCTTCTGAACAATGGCCACAGGGCAGCAGGGATAGACAGGGGAAAGTAATCAGTTACCAGGGTGTAGTAGGGGCAGAGATTGGGCCGTCCCCTGGCTCTGACTCGGAGAGGCTGGTTCTTTCTCTTGCAATGCCTGGAAGAGATGGATGGTCCTCCAATGAACAACTTGTCTTAAGAGCAACGGGGCAGAAGGATGGTCAAGAGAAAGGCATGAGAGTGTGCTCTACTTCAGCATGAGTAGAAAATCTGGCTCACCTTGAGAGCAAGTCTGAGTTTATTGAAAAGCTGCAGCTGCAGAGAAAAAACATCTTTTGAAATCAATCACACAGCATGTAGTAAATTGTGCTGCAAGCCTTCCAAGTGATAATGCTTGTTTTCTGAATCCAGCAAAAAGATGTTTTATAGACGTTTATGCCACTTTAAATCCACTGAAACTAACTTGCACAGACATAAAAAAACACACAAAGGAGACAAACTGTTGCAAAATTTCTATTTGTTTCTGTCAAGTTGCCTTGTTGCCAGGCAACAAGAGCTGGTAGGATTGTAAAATTCCCAAATTGGGACCCAGGGTACAAAATAATAATGTTTTCATGCATGAAATAGGCTGATTCACACAAACCCTCACACATTTTCTGTTCCTGCCTGGCAAATGTCTGACTGTAGACTCACAGATCACAGGTGTTTGGTGTGCCCTTGAACGCACCCTCAAGGAGAGTTTTCCTCAAACTCCCAGCTGGTAACTTCATTACCAAGGTGAATGATGATGCAATTTCAACAAATAGAGACACTCAAATAGACATTGATGGATTACCCCCACAAATCTCAGAAATACTTTTCTTTACAGGCCTGCAAATTTCATTGAAATTAGGTATTTTTATTTATTTGAGAATTTCCCTGAATTCCAAGATAATTGGATTAAAATAAGAACGCAACTCTTTTGAAGTGTCTAACCCTGAATTTAATTGTACGTAAGTCACATTTGGTAAGTAACTGTTATTCACTAATTTCATCTAACAACGTTAAAATTTGGGGAAAATTTCAAAGAAACAGAACAAAAACATTACTTACCAAATGACTTGCAAACAGTTAAATTACTTTAGAACAGTTACATTCTAATTTTCACCCAATTGTCATAAAATTTGGGGATAATTTCAAATAAATAAATGCTTAATTTTTTGTCTAACTATTACCTTATTGCAGTGAAATTTGCAGACCTGTAAAGTAAAGTGTCACCTAAATCTCCAGTTTGTTTGTTTATTTTTTATTCCAGTGGCTAATTTTCAGTCATGATTAGAAAATGTCTCCCTTTATTGCCCTTTGTTCTCTTATTTCTGCACTCTGCTGTTGGAGACTTTTACTGTCTGACATCTTACACCCTTATAATCTCTCCAGAGACACCTAATGGATACTTGGATGGTTTGAACTCACTTTGTGGGAAGAGCGGAGAGTTTCCTGAAGACGGGAATTCCAAGTATTGGTACGCAGGAGACTAGTTTCGGCCTGGCTTTGTTGTAGGAGGAAAGACAGTTTTTGAAATGACAGGGTTTACAAGCTTTGCTGTACATACGTGGGAGAAGTTGTGAGTAGAGTTCGCGTGATGGAGAAGTTAAGAAAGGATCGGATGAGACCATCTACTGCTTGTCTCAGTGTGACACGCACATTCTTTAGATGTCACTTCCTGAAAATCACCTACTTGACAGGGTGAGGGACCAGAAAAGCCCCTCCTGTTTCCTGCAGCCTCTTGAGACATGATTTAGGTGATGACAGGAGCTTGGTGAATGCTCGGGACAGCTACTCTCTCTCTCTCTCTCTCTCCCTGCTTTTGTTTCATCAGTGCTTGTGTAGAGCAGACCAGAAGAGGAGAAGGAGGAGGAGGAGGGGTTTGTGTCTCAGGGTTGGGGTGGGAAGGTCTACAGGGACAGGCTGATATAGACATCTCAATCCGTCTGCGTTGCTTGTTCATCTCCCCCCCTGTCAGGGAGACACTCAGCAGGCCGACACCCTCTCACATGGGGACCAGCTTGTCATCACAGATCAACCAATAAAGCTGTCACTCTCCTCAGGATAATTTGGACCCAGGCTGTATCAGGTCTTTGAGAAAGTAAACTGTGTCCTTGAATATAAAGCCCATCAGGACTTCTTTGGTTCCCCGGACTCTTCTTGCTGCTGATGTTGGATGTTTCAGCTGGGTGCAGATCATTAATAATGACACATCCCATCATATGCAGATATAAAAACCATCACTTTATGCAGCAAAAGGTTAGCTGAAGCCACATGAGCCTGAGAACAAACTGCTGAAGTGATACTCTAACAGAAAAAAGGGGAATGGATTTCCCTTTCCCTGTGAGGACGGTCACTGCATTTGCAAGACAAGCCTTTTTTTCTGCTGCAAGGACACGCTGGCCTGAATTGTGAGCTAACAAGCATGTAAACTACACTCTTCCTCAGGCTGTGGCTGAGTCAGAAAATTATTTGTGTAACTGGATATGGGAGCTGAGAGTGTGTCAAAGATCAGAGCGTTTCTCCTCTCATACGAGCTTAACTCCCTGACTCCCTGCATGAATATGCACATTCAGCACGTCAGACGATATTACCCAGACAACACAACTTTTTTCATCAAGCTTATCGAGACTAAAACTCGTTTGTCCTATTTATTTTGCATCATGACCAAAGTTATGGCCAGGGAATATAATTGTGCTGGAATCAAGCAGCAACTGAAGCATTTGAAGACGACTCGCAGCATCCAGCCTTGCAGAATTTTCTTGTGATTGGGGAAAAGAATGTTTACTTCGAAAATTGAAAAAGTCAAGTGGGCTTTTTTTATATACTCTGATAGCCTGGATGTAAATTTATCTGTCTTCAAACTTGCTTTCATTTATTTGGACTGAGGGCACAGTTCACATCACTGTAGAGACTCAGAATTGAAGAGTAGACAGCTTGGGGTCACTGGAGTATAAATCTGAAATAAATTGCGTTATGGCCTTCTGGTTATGTGCAATAACAACACAGAGTTGCTGAGTGATAAGTCTTTCTTGTTCATCTTTTTTTATTTATCTATTTTCCTGCCTCTTGACTTTCAGGGTATGAAAGTGTCTGTCAGATAAAATGACTGAGGCATCGAGCTGCTATGCCATTAAAGAAATAATCATCAGACACCCTTGATGAGTCAGTCCAAAGGCACGGGTGAAAAAAACAAAAACCAAAACAAAAAAACGCTCTCACTGTCTGGCAAGAAATCCAATGACATTTGGATTTGAGCTCGTCGGAGCCCTTTGCCTTCAGTCCCTGTCATGTCCTACTTTTCTGCCATTTAAAACCTTTTAATGCGTAAAAATGTGTCATTTTAACATAATATCCAGACAGTTGGATTTTCATGCCGCTCTGATCTCTCTCAGGCGTGAGGACGAACATCCCCGCTCCCTTCATTAGAGCTGGAGAGGAGTTGAGGATACCCCGAGTGACACGCCTGCATCACTCCGAGCAGAACTCCACTCCCTCTCTCTATGTTATTTATGAGACGAGCACAGCCCAGTCGGCTCTGAGGACCAGTCCTTTAATGCAGCTGGAACATGATCTCTAGACAGGCTGTATGAATCTGAGAAAAACTCATTACAATCAATGGCTTCCCTGAAAAGACACCAAAGAGTGTAGTATATACCCACTTGGTTAAACGTGTCCATAAAAACCGTATTTGCCTGACAAGGCTCTTTGTTGTGTCCTGCCCTGGCTTTAACTGGAACATCTGAATACAAGACCCAAGCATGTAACAATATCCTCACATGAACAGATTTATTTCTGCATCATAGACTAAGCTTTACATTCAATTGAGACAAACTGTTGTATAAAATAGTCTGCAAAGCTAGGTGCCTCTCAGCCTGTCAGTGGCTTTAATACAATTCATTCCACTGCACAGTTTAAAAATTTTATGATGCTATTATTGGTTGTTGGCTAGTTTCCTAAATGAGTTGCCCCTCTGGATGACAGCATCCATCCATTTAGAAACAACGCTCAGCCTCCCTCCTCTTCATCCTCCTCTCTAAAGCGCCGCATCCATTTGCCTGGTGTGGCCTGTCTGCCAGATTCAGCTAGATTCATTTTCTGCGGGGGGAAATTGGTGCGCTGATTGGCCTCTTTACTCATGGATTAGCCATTAAAAAGCTGTTAGTGACTCTCTCACTATCTGCTCAATGCAATCATTGCACCAGAGATAAGGTCATTACTACAGCATGTGCAGAGAGGTTAAAATCCCTCTTGAACTCTGCTCGCTATAAATTGGTGCATGCACTGGAAGGAGGTAATGGACAAATTATTGCTCCCTCTTAGATATCATTGCTGTTGAGTCTGTATCATCACATTGGAAAAAGCCATTAAGAGCTTTTTAAAGTCAGTGTACATTAGTTTGTTTCTCATACACTGTTGTTAATATTACAGCAAGTGCAGTTCATTTCTACCTTGTATTACTACGAAACAACAGCAGAGTTCTGGGGAATTTTTCGTGAAACACAGTTACAGGGTAAACTGTCTTCACTTGGTGACCTTTACAGTCACTGCAGTGTGGAGCAATATTTCTGCTTGATCATTACAAGGAGGATGTAAGAAGTTGCAAGACACAGACGCGTCAGGAGACTTTTTTTGACAAGGGTAACCCATGGACTGTATAATGAATGGATGTAGTTCCTGCAACGTCACCCGTTTGTTTCTGAGGCTGAGTTTTGCAGCAGAACAACTGGCGTGGCCATATTTGAAATGGGACAAGTGAGGAGTGCCCAGACTCACAGCTATTGTTTGAGGGCGAGCATCAGTTGAAGGATTGCTGGTTGAGGCCGTGGATTATGGACAATGATGTGATGTATAATGATGTAAAGGGAGAGATTGTCTTTGTCTCCCTTTGATGAAGACAAAAGAAAAGGCAGAAAATGAAAATTGCTCAATTGCTTCAATCACTTGTGGATGTATCTGTGTGACTGGATAGGTGGGTGTGTGGGTGGGTGTGGTCCGAAAACAAAGAAAGGAAATAAAATGTATTACAAAAAACACTCAGCATGTGATGAAGCAGCAATTATTCTCCCATGTGCAGCCTTCTGGCTGTAAATCCCAGACAAAGACGGACGAAACTCAAGTGATCTAATACTAGGCCACTATCTATCCACTGTTTTTTTTTCCACCCAAACTTTCTGACAGGAGGTCAGGACACCTGCAGCTTCATTTATTCACTGACCTAGTTCTGTTACAACCTGAGACAAATTACACTTTACCTGCTTTTTCTAGCTTGTTGACTCCCTAAAGGTAGAACACGCCATGTCCTCCTCACTAAGTGATCTAAAAAACATGAGAGTAATACAAGATTTAGTTTTAGTAGGAAGCTGTAGCTGCAGAGCAGATTGCTTTGGGTGAGGGTGAGGTCTTATTGGAGGCAGCACAAGACTATGGGGTTTTCCTTATCAGAGGTAGAAATATGCAGGTCCCTCCAGCTCTTTGGGAATTAGCAATCAATTGTCAGAGCCAATAATGTGCATGTTCTGAAATCTGCAACATCCCCCCAGTTGCCCTCACACACTCATGGGATGTTCCTTTAAAGGCGTCTGTATGACATTGAAACTGCTGCGTAGGCATTCGTCAGAATTTGCTTGATCAGTGAAACTGCTACTTTTGATTAAAGCTTGAATCGTTCTCTGTACACACCACCAGGACATTCGTTTACAGCGCGCCTCTGCATGAAGGTGGGACTTACTGTAACACTGCTTGTGTTTGTGTGTGTGTGTGTTTTCAGGGGGGCCCTCAAGGTGGATGTCCTCTCACTGTGACTGCTGCTGCAAAAGCCACAAAAGTGAACGTGAGGGAGAGAGTGGCACTTCTGTCAATGAGCTCTCCACTTCCTGTTCTGAGACCCAATCTGAGGCGAGCTCCCCTCAGGGGACTGTGATCTGCGGTCCTGTGAGTCGGCACTCCCACATCCAAACGCTTGACCGTCCAATGCCCAAAGGACCAGGTCACATGATGCAGCAGGCAGAAATGCGCCGCAAGACGGATGGGCTTCGGGTGAGGACCTTTGGAGTCAGAGAACGAGAGGCCGCAAAGAGAAAAGCAAACAAGGAGAAGATGACCCCGGAGCAGGAACTGGAGAAATGCATCCAGGACTTCCGGCGCATAAGGATTCCTGATCACTTTCCAGAGAGGAAGTACATGTGGCAATCAGAGCTTCTGAGAAAATACCGCCTCTGAAAATAAAGCAGACGACAAAGAAGAGATGGAAGTATCATGTCAACAACAGTATTATCTACAAAGGCAATAGACAGCACCCTCTGAGACACACACTGAATTACACAAAAGGCTACTTTCCCGCCAGCATGAGCAGCTGAGCACACAAAGTACAAGGCAGCGTGAGTCCTTGATTTGTCGTGTATGCACAGAGTTGTGTGTGATATGCACATGTGTTAATCAGGTTACTCCTGTTGGGGCTTACATCACCACCCCTGTTCTCACTTCTGAGAGCCGGGAGCCAGTCGCACTCAAGGCTAATGTGTCACTAGTTGAAGCAACAAAGCAACCTCAGGGGCAACGTCATTTTAACTCATCGACTTATCACTTACTGTTTGTGTTATTTCCCACAATAGCTGTTTTTTAAAACATGGATGTACCCAGATGGTGCTGTGAGTTAGCGATTAAATATCACGTTACTCCACTAATAACACATAAACTAATCGTAGGCTTTGGTAAAGGCACTGCATGTCATTTCACCTTTAGCATAATTATGCAATATCGAACAAAATTTCAACTCACTAGTCTGTGTGATGGATGAAAATGGTGTGTAATAACTGACTGTCAATTCAATGAGGAAAGCACTGCCTAGATCTGTTTGCCATTGTAAAATTTTTTGTCCAATGTTGTCCATATGTGTTGGATAGATGATGTTGTGTAGGTAGAGTATATAATGCCAATGAATATTTGACTAATCCTTGATTGTAAGTGTGCAAAAAAAAGCAAATAAATGGATTAGAATTGTATATATGTCAGTGGATGTTCTTATAACTATTAATCAAATAATCAACAATTTTAACTTTGACCCCGTGCACTAAAGTAGACTCTCCCTTAAAGACGATGGCATTGCAGCCATTTCTAAAACTGAGAGGCGTTTGAAGCTTCAAACATCTCCACGCATTGAAATGATTTGCACAGTGCTATAAAAAGAGCTAATTAGGAGGATGTTGAGTTTCCCCTCAGTTTTTGGTGTTCTCAAAGCCAAAAAGCAGTGGATCAAAGAGGTGAGGAGAAGATTAAATGCTATGTTAAGATACTCAATTAATCACTGCAGATGTTAGCATGTTCAGCTAAAAAGCGACTTTATACCAAGTGAAACTTTTAAGGACGAAAGTTGCTTTTCCCTGTAATTTTGAATTTTATTTTGCAGTGTAACATGTTTTATCAAGGATAGTGTCAGCTGGAAACAAACAATGTGACCCAGAGACAACAGTTCATTAATACTTTTGCTTGGTTAGTTGGTAAGAGCTGCTAAAAACTGCAACAGTTGATGATAAAATCAATGTTGAAGCTTCAAATGATTTTACACACAACAAAACAACTTTCAGGTGCAGTAGAAATAAACCGGATTTAAATTGAATTCAGCATTAGCTTTCTATGTATGATGTCAGAATCAAAATGATTTTGCAAATTCAGAGTTTGGTAAGACATTTAACAACCACTCATTTTCACTATCCAACCAAACAGCAGACCCTCGCAGACCTGCATCATGCATCAAATGATACAGTTCCTTTGTAAGCCATTTGAATTTGTTCTTCATCCTCTTGAGAGGATTGGCGAGAAACACGGAGAGAACCAGAGCTGTGCGCCACAAGCACCATTAATAGAGAGCACTATTTATAGAGAGCAGTTTTCTGCAGTGTCGCCACATAGGATCTGAGAGGAGCGAGGCTTGGGGACCTTATTTCTGCAACCCAAAAAACAACCCAAGTGATGATAGATGAAGAACTGCATCCTCCTCTTGGGACAGTGAGTGTCCTCTGACACGGTTTCAGAGGAAAATTCTGATAGGATGCAAAGATGTGTTTTTACTCCATATGCTAACATTACATAAAAACAATGAGCTCTGAACTTTCCACCAAAAGAAAAAAGTATCAATTTATATCTTTGTCAGCTCATGAATCAGTGCAAACGACCTCAAATACACAACAGACTTTGGCCTTAAACCGTACATTAGAAAATTGAAAGTGTTGAATAATCAGGTTTTTCAAGTCAGTATTCACTTCCTGTGAGTAGAGATGTGGTTAAGGATGTCAATGGATTTCCAGAAACTCATGAAAAAAGGAGCATTAGCTTTTTAATATCCCAGCAGAGAATAAAATGGTGAAAACCTGAAAGGGGATTGTAACATAATAAATTTGTCAGGGATATAGTGGCCGGTCTTCCTCTCCTCTGCTCAGCAGGACCATATCTCTTCCCCTCAGCCTTCTTTCAATAGGAACACAGCGTGAAATCTCTCAGTTTGAAATCCAATGCCCCTTTCCTCGTCTTTGAAAACCAGATCCGCTTTGGATTCCATTTCCCCTCACACTTAACACAATCTGAATCCTAATAGCCTGATGAAAAATCAATGACTTCGGTTTTGCATATCAAATGTACTCAGTGTCACAGTGTAGCATAGCCTGGCCTGGCCCAGGTGACCTTGCTGGCCTATCCCACCACAACACCTGAGCACTGCCCCTGCTTCCTTTGTGGATCAATATCCTCAGATCTTGGCCCCGGTTTTACAGTCTTCACAGACGGTCGATAGCCAACATCCTCTTCTAGGATGCAAAGTAACATTAAATCTTCAATCAAAAAACATCACTGACACAGTAATCGCCCTCAGTTACCCGGCAGGGTTAGCAGTAGGCCTTATATTTCCCACAACAGCTTTCTTTAGCATGAGACAAATCCGATGGCGTAATTACAACGCTTGTATTAGAAAATAACTGCAAGCCTGAAAACATGAGTGGGAAGATTACCCTGCTTATTAGATGTTATGAGTGGAAAAATGACTGTTATTAACACGTAGAATAATGGAGGCGTGATGTTAAATCTAGCAAACAGGGTTAATGGTGGTATTATTGAAGAAGAAATTAGGGTAATTTCTATTGAGGCTGACACTTGAAATAGAAACAGTATAGAAATTCACACTTGAAATCCCGTCTCTGGAAAAGAACCCAGACTCTTTTTCTCTCTCATTGGGAGACAAGTTTCTGCTGGCAGCACGTCGACATAAATATCCAGCACCAACATGTTTTTTTGCTCACTCATCTAATTTTAGATGACTGATATCTCCAAGTTTTATAGATGCTGGGGAATGAATGGAAATGTGGCTTATTAACTTACAGTGAAACCCAAGATGTGTCTGCTGAAATTCACATCTTTGATATTTATATTTCCTCACCAAGGAAAGGAGTCATTCGGCTGGAGTCAGATAATGATGGTATGCAGATGCTTTTACCTCAACTTTTCCTTTTTCTTATGGATCAAACTCACAAAGAATTGAGATAAAATACACAGTAGTTTGATTACGTTTTATTGGTCTGTTCTATATCGATGAAAAGTGTTTGAGTTAATTTCTGTCTGAGCTATGGTAAAATGTAAACCTACAAACTGTGTGCTCTTTCATCAGGAGTCTGTAGGGACCTAGTTAAAGATACAGGAGCCAATTTGCTGCCTTGTGGCACTTTTGAGGTCTCTTTCTGGCCTGATTCTGCCAAGACCAACATGTAGAAATACCTGCAGAACAGAGTGCAGATTAATCAAGGAGAGGAAGAGACAAAATCACAGATAGAGACATTTTCTTGTGGAGGGCAGATAATATTTGATGGAGAATTCTCCACGTAAAGATATAAACATGACACCCACTGCCTGTCTCCTTTCATCTGATCCTAACCTTGTCTTTTATATGTTCCTTTTCTCAATTTGAACTTTGCCAAATGGCTTCCTCTCTGTCTCTTACTCTTCACCATGTGTGAGAAAAAAAATAGCACAATTCACTAAAAAATTGGCAGCTTTTCATTTACGTTGTCTACCAAATTATCTCATGGTTTGACATAAAGAAATAGAAGCACCCCACCCAAAAAGAAAGAGAAAAAAACAGTCAATCAAGACGTTGATTGGATAACTTAATATTGGTTGTGAATTCCCTGTTAAACCAGTTTCAATACAAAAATTAGGGGTTCATCACAACAGAAAGACAAAACAGAACTAATGCATTTTGGTCATATATATTTATTTTTTTAAATTAAGAGAAAAATTATAATTTAGGAGGACTGGGTGTCTGTGAAATAGGTTATATGAGAATAAATTATAAGTATAGATGTGTTTCAATTTTAGGAGTTAAATTATGAAATGAACTCAGTGATTATTTAAAACTGTGTAGATCCCTGGTGAGTTTCAAAAAACATTGAAAGATAAAATAATAAAGGATTACAGTGCAAAATGTCTACAAGCTGTAATGATTAAATGTAATAACCAAAATTAACTCTTGTTATGCTTTTTCCGTTTTGTATCACTGATAATCTGGATTATTTTATGGATTTTATAGGTTTGGCAAAAAAAGCTTTGACTTCAGCATACTCTTTTTTTTTTAGTCACAGAGCTTATTTATTTGTTAAATTAATAAGAATGAACAAACAGATGAGACAACCAGACCCAGGTGAAATGGACTGTATTTAAATAATGTTTTTCTAGTTTTGACACACCTCACTTTCACCCATCCACACTGCATTCACGCACTGGTAACAGAAAAAAGGAGGAAAACTGACTCTGCAGCTGGGAAATGAATCCTTCAATGAAACAAATAACTAAAAAATAAAAAAGGGTTTGACAAAAAGCTAATCCGGGGTGAGATATGGCAGTGGACCATTTACTTAAAAAAAAAAAAAAAAGAAAAAGTCCAGATCAAGTACCAAAAGAGTTGGTGACTATAAGCAGTGGTGCCATCAGAGATTTTGAGCTCATGTCCCACCACAAATGATATTTAGGGCCCCTGACAGTCATGTGCCTTTAGAAGAGAGCTAGCTTCCCCTTCCTTGCAAAGAAACTCTGAACACAAGATTTGCTGATTTTTACTGTGTTAAAAATGAATGTGTGCAAAAAACGTTATTGCTCTTCTTTGATGTCCAATGCAGAAGAGTCACAAGTTAGTAAAATGAAATCAAACATTAAGAAGACAGAAAGAATAAAAAGGATGACTTTGATTAGTTTGTGTGGCTTAACCTCAGGTTTGCACAGTCTGCTTAGTTAGCTCATAAGCTTTGGTTAAGAGTCATTGTTTTCTGCATGAATAGATGACACAGAAATTAAAGAGGCATTTTGTCAACAAGGTAGTGAGAGAGCCCCTTCACAACACCCAGGTGCACTTTTACTGTGGGCACACACACACTCACATACGTGCAGACGCACACACACACACACACACAGGCTGTAATGACAGGTGTCAGTCAATAGTGCTGAGTTCAGCAGGCATCGAGTCCACACTGAGTCTACTTTCTCTCCTGTGGCGCCCTATCTGCACTCTCAGCTTGCTGCTCTGGCGCCAGCAATGAGGCACAACACAGAGCACACAATCTTTCACCTCCATACACACCACTGCTGCATTTAGTTAGCTATCTGCATTTTGTGTTCTGCTCCTAACATTTTCAGATATATATCTCCAAACTCCTGTGGGATCCATCCAGCCTGCTGCTCTGCACTGAAACAATGTTCTGAATCCAGGTGCAAAGTCCTAATTGGGCAAAATATCCAGCAGTCCTGAGCATGCGGAGGAGACAGAGAACTACCTGCATGCTCACCTGGGCTCCCCCTGGGATAAGGAGTGCACCAATGGGTGAAGAATGGTAGAAAAATGGGGGTGCAGTGAAGAACTAACTCTCTCCTCTTGTTACGAGGTCAGTGAAGTGAACTTGACACTCTGCAGCATTCGTGCAGGTGTGCGTAATGTGTGTTTTTTTAAAGCGTTCAACTCTGATTTACAGCCAAAGTGTCTTCCACTTGTCATTTTCCCCCTCATTACCTTATCCCCTTCTCAAGGACTGCTCTGGAGAATATACAGGCTCAATTAAGCCGTTCTGACCGGAAATCCCTCTGCTCATAAATCACCTCCGAGGGCCACTGATCAGCTCTGCTACACCACTGTGTAAAAGTGGTGCATGCCGCTCAGCAGGGCAGAGGCTGTAATAAATCAAAGGAGGAGTACAGAGTATATTGCAAAGGATAAAATAATGTAGGACATTGTATCATAAATCTGAAAATAATCACTGATTGGGGTATGCTGTGATATCAGACAATGAATAGCATAGGACAGGTAAATAGTTATGGTGTTACGAGAAAAGGGACAAGGACTTCCTCACCTCCTTATTCACAGCCAGTCAGTTATGGGGCTGAAGTAACGTTCGGATGTCTTTTTTACTTAGAATTTTAGAGTTTGTCTAGACGTCATTATACTGGGGGAGTCAAAGATTTCACTCCTCAGCAGAGCAGATTTGTTCAGTCAAAATGTGCTGCACTCAGCTATCGTGTCAGCCCATTAAATAATCAGGAGGAGAACACTGTCTCAATTCCTCCCAACATTTTCACAGTGCTGTTCAATTAGAACTGCATCCCAGAAACTATACCTCGAGGTGTCGTTGCTTTATAAAACATCCTCAAATAGCTTCAGAGCACTTTTATTTAGCCATTTTTTGCATATAGGCAAGATAAAGACTCTGTTCACTGTTAATTTCTTCCATGCCTTTTAACAAGGGCCTTGGGAGACAGCCTGCTCTGAATGCATTACAGGGCTTTCGCTGCATAAGGAAATAATCTCAGTATTAAATTTGAGCGTTCAATTTGACTCCAAGGCACAGAGGGGGTTTAATGAAAACAAATATTTTGCACGACTGCGTGATGTGAACTTAAAACTCCCTGATTGAACATAAATCATGATCCAAGGGTGGGACGTGTCACAGAAATCTGCAGAAGTTTGTGTGAATTGAAATCGGTTTCATATTACAGCCACTCACAGCAGGGAAGGGACTGAGTCATATGTCTCTACCAGTCTGTCTCAGTTTTTTTTAATACAGTCCAATCTATTTTCAGTGATGATCTGTTGTTTTAAAGAGAGTAAGGGTCCAGCATCAGTCAAAAGCTGAGTATTGATGCCAGATACATTTAGATCCACTCATTAAACAGTAATATTTCCTCTGGAGACATTATTGCATCTTTGTCTTCTGTCCCAGAGCTGCAGGATACATTTTGTGAGGGAAAGCAATCGAGTATTTTTACAAATCCATGTGAATTATGCATGTAAGAAACCCCTTATATTTCCGATGCAGTCCCAGATTAATCCCTCCAGAGATTAAATGTTGGACCCAGATGGTGGATATGTTGCATCTATGTCAGCTGACCTGCTAACATTGCTGTGATTATCAACAGTGCACTAAACATATCGCGACAGATTACTTTGAAGCAAATCAAGACAGAAAATAAAAGAATCTGAGGGTAAACTCATACAAACATCTGGGTGTTTGTTTCATTGACTTTGAATAAAGCAATGTGCCTCACTAAGACAGTATAAACAGATCAATAACTAGAACGAAACTGGTGAAATAAAGATGCAATGCTTCAGCTTAAGAAAACAGAGCCAGTGGAGAGACAAAGAGACACAGAGTCTTTATAAACAGTGGCTTTAATAGAAGTCCTGACAGCTTGAAAAATAGTTTGAAGAATGTATTTCGTGTTTTTCTTAAGACATTCAATTTTCCCCCACTGCAATATTATTCCTAGAAGTTTGGAGAAGAAACTCTTTTCAAGCTTCTTGCTATGAAACAAAGTCGAAATTCAATGTGATTTAACAATAGGCAAACATTCCCTGCTTGCTTAAATCTCCAAGTGCATCTCAATATTTATGTTGAGGAGCGTTTGGAAAATACCAGGCTACGTGTGTTCGAGGCCTCAAGCTCTGGTCATCACCACATTTACTGGCAGTTTCTTCATTTACTGGCTCATTTTCAGTTTTTTTCTTTTTCTCCCCTCATGTAACCCATGTTTTCTCTTGTTTTTTTTCGATGCCTCACATTGTACTTCTGCCTCCAGCGCCTCACCACTCACTGGTTGACCTTTCACCTCTTTAACTCTAAGCCTCTCAACTGCCCACTTCATCCGGTTCTTCAAGTGCCACTTACCCCACGACAAACATGCCCTGTTTTACACATTTCCTCTATCTGCTCTCAATAAATTCTCTTTTTTCAACCTCTACCTGTACTGTGAATATTTGGGGTACAATAAAATAACATTAGGAGATTCATTTTTTTTTTGAGAATGAAACATTTGATTCATTTTAAGGGCCAGCCCATATATTACTGCCATCCTTTGTAGTTACAGTTATTGCCATGGTGCCAAAAGAGGTGTTACTAATCGTGCTGTTACAACCAAAAATTTTACAGCAATTGTAAGCATAAGCAGTGCAACATGTTTGATGGTAAAGACCCATCAGGGAGAGGATGGAGACAAGATCAAACTCTAAAATACCAGGATGATGGAAAGTTAGATGTCAGAACCGAATGATATCCTACGCCACTTGGACTATTGATATTGTTGTTGGCAGGTTAACTGATGTTAGCCTCCACCATGACTCAACCATGGACTGTATAGTGAATGAACAGCATGGTTCTGCCGTTCGCTCTTGCACAGCTTTGAAGCCAAAAAAACCCTGTCAAAGGTGCTGCCATCGAGCAGCCAGAGTCTGCATAGAGAATCTGAGAGGAGCTGGGTGACAGAAGGAGCAAAAAATAAAAAAATCCTTCAAAAGTTAAATCTCTTTTTGGCTCTCTCTCTCTCAAAGTGTCTTACTGACCCCCCAAAAAACTACACACAAACAGCAACTGCCAATCATTGTAAATGTAACTTAACACCCAGTTTTAATGTATAATGACTATTCAAAATACATCTCACAGAACAAAGGGGACTTGAACACAGTGCAACCAAATAATATCGTCATATCACTGCAGCGTAAGTATGTGAGAAGTATTTCTACAAGTTGTACGTTCTAAAGTTTTACCACCTCTCACCTGAAGTGCATGACAAGACAAGGTTTCTGACCTATACTGGAGCCAGTCACCAGGGGGAGCAGTTTTTGGGGCAACCTCAGTTCAAGCCAAGTGTCATGGTGTCCATGATTTTTACAGTCTATGGATTCAACCACTGAGGCCAAGATGTTTGATTCATAAAAACTGTGATTACTGGATACAAGGCTTGGCAACTTACCTTCTTTACAAATTTTAGCCTCTAAACCTACAAACAGGATCAGTCAGAATCTAGTGTTAAACAACAGAATGTGTTTATCAGCACCCTCAAAAGTTCCCACACAGCCTGTTCATAGGTTCATAGAGTAATTCTTGGGAGCATTAGTCTTCCCTATGAATACTCAGATAATAAAACCTTATTTCAGACTCAGGTAATGGAGGTGTTACTCTGACTTCGACTTGGACTTTTTTAAGACCCTAGTGGGGTCACTATCATGCGGGTGACTGGTAGGTATGCCGCATCATGCACTATAGTTACAGTTAAGAGTGAAACTTTTGATAAATCAACTCCATCATTAAGTACACTGAAGCCTTCTGCAAACAGTAGTTCTTAGAATTTAGTCACCTCAGTATTAGATATTAAGTACTTAGGTCCAGATGGTAGAGAACATGCAATGAATCACACGGGCAACATAGCTTTATATTTCATGGCGATCTATCGAGAAATGTCCCTCAGAACATTTCTCTGCTTGAAAACTTTGTGAAACTCTTCAGAAGTTGCTCACATTTTCCCCAAAGTGAGTCAAAACTGGACTTCCTGTTTGCACAGTCCATAGTAAAAGTTGTTAAAGCTCTGGAGACCATTAGGGTTAGTGCATATTTTCACAAAGCTTGCAAACCCCAGAGAAAGGCAGCTAACATGGCTAATAATACAATATGAAAAGAAACCTAAAAAAAGGTTTAGGAAGGTTGAAGGAAAACAAGATTGGGATGAAAACTGTATTTTTAAAAAATTTCTTCTAGTGTCATGTATCTTCTGTTCTTAATTTTAGCCTTTTTAGTTGGGATGTTTATGTGGTAAAACAATGTAAAAGTGCAGAGGATTATACAGCAGATGTTGTCCTTACTTTAGCAATGGAAGTGTTAAGACCCCTGCACTCTCATTAATCTCTATTGGCCTGTGTCACTGCTCGGAAAGAAAGGCCAGATTACTCCCATCCCCGGCCTCAGACTCTCATTCAGCCTCACACTTCCAGCCATTATTCAGCCATCACAGAAACGCCACAAAACAAATGGTATTTACCTCAAAAGGCTATTTCACCCCGGGCTGGCAGAAAGGGAGTGAGGAAGCCGAGCCGGGGCAAAGAAACTGGGGGAAAAAACAAGAGTTTGAAACTCATCATGGAGCTGCAGCACATTCACTTCCTCTGCTAGTGTGAGGCTGTCATCTGTCATCTGAGAACATGACAAATGGCTGAAATGAGCTGGAGAAGGATTTGACACAGATGTCTGACATCACCACCTAATCCTTCACCACACTCTGGAAATGCCGCCATGGGATGGACTGGATTGCCATGGCAACAAACTCAAAAATAATCCTGCCAGACCCTGAAAGCCTGTGTGATTAGGTTTGATTTTGATTGTGGTATTATATCACAGCCTACTTCTGCACCAAAGAATGACTGATTTTCTAAATTAGGGCGATGTTAATTAGTCACCCTCATGACAACAGCCCACAGACGATCACAGGCCACAATTAAAGAGCTCGACCTACAAGCTTCTTACAGAGCTGAACCAATAGAGCTTAAAAGTAAACGCTGATTGCATCTACAACAGCATGCTTTGGCTTTTGTTTTCAGTCTCATTTTGCTCAGGGAAATATAAACATCTGGCCCATGGGGTCCTTTCACAAGAGATGAGTTAGAGAGCAAGACAAGTCAAGGTCAAAGAGGAAGAAAAGACGAGTGGTGATACCGAGCTGCCATATTGAATGTTTGTGTGATAAATCCACGGTTTGGGTGCCAGCCATGAGTCAGGGACAGGCTGCTGTGTGATTAGCTTAAGATAAAGGAGACAACAGAGCAGGCCAAGAGGGATCACAGCTCCTTGAAGAAATGGTGACGAGACTTACATATGCCCAGCTCATCACAGGATCCTGATCTGTTATTCAGTGGAAAAACAGTTCACAGAGAAAAACCCACAGGAAAAAAAAAAACTCTCAAGTATGACTGAGGGTAAGCAAAACAGTATCTGAATTTTACTACTATGAGAGTGTATGTGTGTGTATGTGTATGTGTGTGTGTGTGAGAGCGAGAGAGAGAGAGAGAGAGAGAGCCTCTGGCAAAAGCATGAACCCCTCCGAGGGGCCTGTGACATTTTCAAGTTTGGCACAGCGTACAGATTATATCCACGGTTCAACAGGAGTCAGGATCTGGCCCCTAGATGGCATTAAGTGTCACTTTAATCATTTGTGACACACTTTTAATCACTGCCATTACATCATACTCCATTTACCAGCGAATGCCACAGGATAATGAAGAACTTTACTGGTAATTTAATATTCTAAACTTAAATTTCAACATTTTATACATCTATACTTGCCCTTACTTGTCCTTCATTTTCCAGTCACCTAATAAAAGTTAATTATGTGGACAGTAATTTAAATTCAGAGCAGTAAAAAAGATGTGTTTCTCTTTAGGATGAGCACGGACAGCGCTGAAGCAGAAAAATAAAAGAAGATGTTGCATAACCCAGTTTTAATGCTCCGAGTCTTTGGCCAAAATTGATACGGAGCAAACAGTGTGGCACATGTATCTGCCGACTGAATGGGAATTAGACACACACAAAAGCACATCAAAGGGTGTGATTGAGAGGGTTTGTTCCACAGCAGATGACTGAAAGAGAGTCGGCCAGTCATTTCAGACGTGAATTACTTTCATCATCCGCACACATACTGCAGGCCATAATAATCATGTTACCACGTTTACTTTGCGAAAGAGAATTTTCCTGTTCACAGAGTCTTGAGGGAGGATAAATAGAGGCAGCTTCTTTTCTTATTCATAGACCATGGAGCGTAGTGTGTATGTGTGTACAGACCAGCTTGGTTTCCATCCTTCATGGAGAAGAGCCAGGTTTTTCTTTGTGAAGCTGCTTCACCTTTGAATTGATGCTCAGTAGAATTAAAAACACAAAACCCAGGGGCTTGTTGCTCTTCTTGAAAGATGTGGCTGGAAGCTTTTTATGAGTTTCTTCTTGTCAACAACTGTTACGAAAAACCCAACATGGCTTCATCTACTTCTGCTTTCATAGATTTTCAACTGAATATGCCAATACTATCCCTGTGGTTACCCATTTCTGTCCGTTAAAAAATAAAAATGTAAACTTGGCCTTGGTGAGATTTCTTTTGGGTCATATGAAGTAAAAAAGTTGAGACAGTAAAGTGGAATATTTTAGATTAAAAGTCAAACTATAAGACAGAAAGGGGATATAATGAGATAAAAAGTGGGCATTACAAGATAGACGAAAGAATTTTAAGCAAACAAAGTCAAAATTTTGACATAATGTCATAAATTGTGAAGAAAGGTGTCAAATGTTAAGGGGGAAAAAAAGTCAAAATTATGAGATTAAAAGTCAAATTTTTTTAAATGAAAAGTCAAATTTTGAGGTAAAAAAGGAAATCATGAGATAAAATAATCGAAATTATACGATGAAGTCAAAATTATGAGACAAAGTCAAATCTTTGAGATTAAAGCCAAAATTTGAGGGGAAAAAAAGGTCAAAATTTTGAGGGAAGTCTAAATTTTGAGAGAAGTCTAAATTTTATTTATTTATTTTTTTCATCCCAAAAGATAATGAAATCCAAATTCTGAGATAGAGAAGTAAAACATAAATTTAAAAAGCCTATTTTTTGACCAAAAGTTGAAATTTCGAGGTAAAAAGCATAAGTTTTTGAGGTAAAAGGGTGTCATTATTATTATTTCTTTTTACCCATGAAAGTGCAGTTCTATTGGACAAAATCCCTTCAAATCCAGTTTTTTATTTCTATATTCTTAACTGGTGGACATTGGCTTTTGTATATCCTAGATGATGACAATTCAAGATGCAAATTCCACTAAACTGGTCTTAGTGTGTTTTTCAAAGTCTAGATAGAGGTTAATCAGTGTCCTGAAAACAGTTTGTACAGAAACAAACTTCCCACTCAACATAACTACCAACCTTTATCATACAGTTTAAGCTGCCATTACACAAAATGGCAAAAGGTAAAAGTCTGTAAAGAGTTGTCAGATCAGTCATCCTGTTTTCAGGTCTGTTTGTGAAGAACCACAGAGACACTGGCTGTTTTTCTAAACCTCCCACTTCACTAACAGTGTTTACTGACTTGGTTAAAATTTAGAGAGAAGTATGTGAAGAACAGTAAATTCAGCAGATACCTAAAGTTTCCGGATCTCCAGCTGATCAAGCAACGGGTCAGTCTACCTTGCTGTTTCCCACAATGCACGGCGCTGTTTGTCTTAGCAGGTGGTTCTCAGGTTTAGATGAATTACTGTCACCTACCGGAATGAGTCGACATTACAACTACAACATATCAAAGTAATGGTCCATGGTCCGTGAGATTAAAGAGAGAAACACCAGAAAATCATCTCACTTAACGTCAACAGGTAATGCTTCTGCAAAATTCATTCAAGTTCATACAAACCGCCTCTTAACTTTTCCCCCAAAACGATCAGTAGATTGAACGGAGACAGTTTTTCAGTTAGCAATAAAATAAGATACCATCCCCTCCAGATTTGTTTTTAATTAATGATATAACATCTGGTATAAAATTAAAACTCAAATATGATTAATTCTACTTTACTATAATAAAAAGACAAAAAACGTTTTAAACATAAGATCACTGAATTTGATGTTTTCTGAATGAATGTGAAATGTACACTGAAAATTAATTAAAGGACCAAAAACAAAAAAATATACAATTACTCAAAGGAACTCCTCGCTGAAAAACAATAACCATTTCTTCCCAGCCTAATTCATTTCATTTTCATTCACCTTTAATTTAACTTGTATGTTATTGTATTGTTCCTGTATCTTCACCCCTGAGTTTATATAAAATACACCATCTGGCATTTCTTGGCATATTAACCCTTTATCATCCAAGTTAAAAACAGGCCACCTGTTTTATTTATTTATTCTTTTCTGTCATTTTGACCTTGAAAGATCTGAAGGTCATTTTTTGGAAACTTATCTTGTTTCAAGAAATGCTAGATTTTTTTTGCCAGCCGTAATGGTCCAAGAGTGTCTGTAATGAGAACAGCCTTTATCAGCTATTATATGTGATTGAAACATCACTGCATGTTGACTCCTTTGTAGTTTTTGTAGCACACAGATATCACAGCAAAGCTTATCTTGTCTTCCTCGAGGTTTAAATTTTGTCTCTATCCCAAATGGATGAGGAGTTACAGTAACTTGAAAAACATTGGTAAAATGAGACTCTCTTGGTATTCAAAGGGTTAATAGCTGAAATGTCCAGATGCAACCATAGTTTGTTTTTAAAAGAATCGTCAGCTGCACTTTTATTTCCCTGCATGACATAACACCAAACAGACCCAACAGAACATACTACTAGATACTACATACTACATACTAGATGCAAAAGCAGTAGGCAGTTTGCAGTGCCTACTACCTTCTACATTCACATAGGTAATAGGCAATTAGGGAAACAGCCACTGTCTTTACTTTGCTCAAAAACTTTATGGACGACAGTGAGAAAAGTTTGGCCTTGTGTTGAACAAATAAAAATACTTAGATGATTAATTTATGATTGTTTTTGAGTCACAATTTTGCATTATAGGTAGAAAAAAAGCTAGTGGCATTGACTGATGCCAGATGAGTCTTTTGCTTTGTTCCAGTGAAGAAAAGTATTTTTATTATGATCATGGAAAGAGTACAAAAACATGGCTCCAACTGCACAAATCACACTTGATGTCACTCCAACCTCTGAATCCAGAAACTTTTGGCATTTGCTTGCACACTTTTCAAGTACACCGTTTCTGATATGAATATGAAGTTTCCACTAGGTTCTTTATTTTTAGGATGGGTATAAACTATTGTGAGTTGCTTATATAATTGGACAAGGACTCATTAGACGATGCTTCACATTGTCAGTGCTGTGCCACCGTGTTTTAGTTTCCCATCAGGGTGGATAATGGAGCATAGTGAGGGGGAACGGTGTCCTGTTTCAGGTCTTTCATGCCAGCACAGGGCTGGCTGTAGACAAAAGACCTGGTTCAGGAACCAAGAAAAGTAGGGAGGCAGAGAGAGAATGGTTCCAACCAGCAATCTGTGAGACGGGGGAGAGCAAGAGGACTGGCAGAGGAGAGAGGCGAGACGCGAAGGCGCTCCCAAAGGCAGCGAGGAGGCAGCTGGCTCAGAGGTGTGTGCGTCCTATTTTTAGTTTCCCACATGCACATCTTCAACTCAAACAGCTGCTGGAGCATTTGCACACCAAAAGGCTCCAGCACTGTTGTTCCGCAGACAAAAGTAAAAAACAAAAACCATGCCACAGAAAGTTTCTAGCTCAGGTGTTTCTGCTTTAATTGGATGAAGCTGAAGTCCCGCCCCTCAACTCTGGTTCCTGCTGGTTCTGATTTTATTGAGGTGGTTTCAGACAGAAGCTCAAAGGTGAGATGCTGCATAAAGTCACATTACTTTGAGAGCTTGCAGTGCTCACAGCCTGCAGTCTGACATGTACAGCAGTAAACAGTGCACATCTCATAGGACATATGTGTGGAGAGTCCCCACAGACCAAGAAAGTCAGAGGAGGTCATTGATGACGTGATGAGTTCACATGTCACTCCAGTGTCTCCTGGAAATGCATGTGACTTCTTTTTTTGGCTCCTGACAAAAGAGAATAGAGTATTTATATTCCTCCTAATGCAACATTGAGATACTTTGACACTGCTGTGGTTACAAAATATTTTATTCATGAAGTGCTTTAAAAATCTTAGAAATTTTGAAAACCAGGACACCTTCTGAAAAAAATAGTCTTAAGTTGTTACCAGCAGAATAAATACATCAGATCTTCTTGGCTGTATTTTAAAAGGAGAAAAAAATAATCAATAAATGACAGAAACACAGTCAGAACAGCGACAATAAGCTCGAGCACACACGGGCAAGGAGGCAACTTAGGGCACCACCCAGAAGTAAGAAAAGAGGTTGTTTCATTTATTTATCAAATATAAAATATTGATGGGATTCAATCTGCTGGCAGGAGGACCAGGCAGAACAAACTGTGGGTGGAAGAGCCACTAAGTTGCTCCATGTATGAATGCTAATGAAAGAAACTGGTGGATGGTTGGATGCTGCTCTGCACACATCTGTTTGTGCCTGTACATTTACAGGCTTTTAGGAAGTCATGATGGAGAGTGACAGCACACTGCAGGCCATAAACATATCACCCTGCTGTCAACTCTACTACACCTGTCATACAACAGGAGTGGACAGCTCACCTGCAGAAAAGGTGAGGTGTTTGCATACACACACAAGCACACGTTTCACAAAAAACTGCAGATATTCCAGTGGAACCAGTTTGACCAGAGCAGCGTGTTTTTCTCCTAAACTCATTGTGCAGCCTCACCTTGTATAAGGGAAGGCTTTTACTGTAGCCAGTCACATTAAAAAAGAAAAAGAAGCAACAAAATTGAGTCACGTGTACATGTACAGCAGCATCTGTGTGACAAATAAAGTTTAGGGTAGAGGATTAGTTCCCTCTGAAAGGGAGAAGTTAATTACGCTGCTTTGATGCACCTAAAGTGTTCTGATTGGTGATTAATCCCCAACAAACCACTGCACATGGATTATGCAATTTGACTGGCACCTTGTTCAAATTAAACCGCTGAAACACATCCTCGTGGAGCGCGAGGCACATCTGCACATCTCCCACAGTCAAATGATCAAACAGAGCCGCAGACCGAGGCAAAGAAAGAGGCCCGAAAAAGAGGCAACGCTGAGACGGATCACATTCAATGAGTTTGCAGCTCTCTCTGAGTAAGACAGCATTTTAAATAAAACATGAAAGCTTGAGGAGAAGGCATTCCTCCTTATACAGAAACTTGTGACAAGCCATGATATTCTGAGAGACAGCACACCCAGCTCAGAGCCATCCCTGGGGAGCCCCTTCCCTCCCCATCAGATAGACTATATATCAGAAGCATCAAACATGGTCCCTCATCCCACAACATCCCAACCTCCTCAGCAGGGGCCACACTGACCGTCAGGGCTGTAAGCAGCAGATAAGCACTTATGCACTGACTTCCTTCATTCCCCGTATCTTTAAATGGATGACAGAAGATCCATCACTCACACATTTAAGTGCTACAGGCATCAGAAAGTTGAAATCCAGAGAAACTGTCCAGACATGGACTCAGTCCTGTTTTAGGTTTCATGTTGCACTGAGTCATTAAACAGTGAGAGGACTGAGAGGGTGGGACTGTATCAACTGTGATATGAACATGTAAATAAGTCATTGCCTCTCTCTCTCTCTCTCTCTCTCTCTCTCTCTCTCTCTCTCTCTCTCTCTCTTGCTCTCTATCCCTCTCTCTGTGTAAAAGCTGTATGCACATTTTTAGAATTCCCCGAGTCTTGCTGACGTGAAGAAAGAGATGAAAGATTCATGCTTGTTTAAAAAATTCAAACAGATGTCCTGAACTTTCGCTACACAGCCATGAAGATAAATTATTTAATCATTGGATGCAAGAAAGGGAATTTCGGAGTTGAGCCTGTGAAAAAATAACATCTGAAAAATAATACACAAAAAGATGGAAGCAGAGATTATGATGCATTTATGTGCCGCACTCTTCATCTGTAGCTGTAGCTGTGACTGCTCTGTGTGAGCGAGACATTCATCAGATCTGTGAGTTTATTTATAAGTACGTTTTCAGCTTTATCTTCACCATCATTATTTAGAATATTTTTCAAATCAAATTCACAGATTCATTCACATAATACCAGACAGCTCAATCATCTTCACCTTCTCTTCTACAAAACTAAAAAGTGGTGCACAAATATGGAGAAAAGACATGTAATTGAGAGCTCATCATCATTATAAACTTTTAAAACATCTATACATTTAATTCATGAGGTTTAGTTTTCCCATTGAAAGATGAGGTCCTTTGCATGAGCCTGCTGGCTTCTTGACATCCCTTTACACATTTTTTTTTTCAAATTTTCTATTTGATTTTATGCAATTGCTCATTATGCAAATAAACAAATTAAATGATGGTATTACCCTCATACATGTTCTTCAAGATAAATCTGGTACATTTTTTTTAAATATTCATCCTCTTGGTTGTTTTTAAAGAGACAAGGATGAGAGATGATGAACCTGCAGAGTCGGTCAGTGAATGCACCAGCAGAGGGAGACTAAGACACACCATAGAGATGTAAAGCCAGTTCTGCTTTAATTTTCATTTTACCTACATACTTTGAGTAAAACAAAAAGTCCTTATTGCAGTATGACAGTCGTGAGAACATAGTGAAATTAAGTAAGTATTACCGGGCTGAATTAAAAGCAGGACTGACCGTTTAGGTATCACATCCATGTGTAGTAGTCCGTTCAGCTTTTTAAAATGGTGATCTTTCAATTCTTATTTGGGGAGTGCTCTATGATAGACTAGAAAACAGAAAAATATCTTTTTATATGTGTACATTTTTTTTTATCACATTGCCATAATTTGTCACTAAAGTTAATGATGACGTAAAATTCAGAACTGATCAGCTGTTAAGGGTTAATCTGAGTCGGACATGACGCTGAAATACGATACAGCCCCTGATGTATGATCCTTGCTGTGCTGTGGACCTTGTAGCCTGTTTGTCTTAAGTCTCAGATCCACAGGTGGGTTTTCACTCTTCCAAATATGTTGGCACGAGCTGCTCGGTGACGCCAGGATGTAAAGCTCACGCGCCTGTACTGCGTCGTGGTGTTGTCCCGTCCTCAACGCACTGCGTCATGGCGACAGCGAAGGGAAAGTTACGCATTTACTAGCCGGAGTTTATGGATTAAATCATCCCTGCAGTCATCCTCCACATGTGTAAGTAATTCAGGTTTCTGTTCGCTGCATTGGTTGGATGAGTACGGGAATAATCGTCGGTAGTTCCTGTTCATTCCTCACCTGTGCCGTCAGGTGAGCGGCTATGACACCTGTTAGCAGGCAGCGTGTAATGTTTGCTTATCTTATCTCATCCACTCTCCTTTATCTTACACCAAGTTATGGCTGTATCTTTGATTTTTATTGGTTGTGAAGGACTTTAGTCAGAAATGCAACAACTCCTCTGTTGTGGAATTTCAAACTCTTGTCTGAAGCAGATTTTCTTCTTTCTCTCAGTATGGTGGATTTCAGTCTTTCACATGCACCTGAAGCCCTAATCCCGAAGACAGGCGGCCCTTTTAAAATGGAGGAGCTGGCTCTGATGGCCTTGCTGGAGTGTCCTTTGTGTTTCCAGCAGCTGGATGTGTCAGCTAAGGTTCTGCCCTGCCAGCACACCTTCTGTAAATCCTGCCTGCAGAGACACGAGTCAGTCCACTCCCAGCTCTTCTGTCCTGATTGTCGAGCCCCTGTACCAGCCAGGACAGTGGAGGAGCTTCCCACAAACCTCTTGCTGGTGCGGCTCCTGGAAGGGCTCCAGGGCTCACAGGGGCCCAGCAGGGATGGACAGACCACCCGCTACGCAGTGCCCTTGTCCAGGAGTGGCTTGTCTGTGTGGGAGGGTAAGCAGCCGCAGCAGGAGAGTCAACACAAAGAGGGGCCAGGGCAGAATGAGGTCAGTGCTCGACCCCGGCTTTACCCCAGGCATCCTGTTAACTACTACTTAAACGTTTAGCAAATAATGAGGTACATTTTTGTCATGTAATTTGAGCAAATATTACTCTGACAGTTGCCAAAGTTATAAGCTCTACTACACCTTACTTATCTAGCATTAAGTCATGCATAGGGATATTATTTCTTAAAAATCAGCAGAGAAACTTTAAAAAGATGAGTGAACCAGGCATTGTTGTCTGCCTTTGGCTTTTAACACAAATTTGTGTTTTCTAATCCCACTGATGAAGAGCTGATATAAAGTCATATAAAGAAGTACTGCCTATTGATTTTCAACATTGCCTCCAACATCCTTACACTCCCACACAAGTTAAAGGGAGAGTTACTTCAGTATACACAGCATCTCTCACTGTCAGGAACTTGTATTGTCTCCTATTAGTTTATGTCTTCACCCTTTGTGGAATTGGACTGTGTTTCACTTCTCTGATGTACTTTGTAACTTGCTCACCACTATGCCTCCAACAAGTTTTAGGAGTGATTTTCACTGATGTGAGACCCCTTGGCACTGAAAAGCTTGATCTGACCTAGCAGACCGTTTTATCTTCTGATAAATAGTGTATGATGTGGTCTACACACTGCATTGAGAAGAGGATGATTTTCTCTTTAGAGGGTAGAGAATATAGATGACTGCAAACCTGTCTTTATTTGTCCTCAGATGTGATCTGTTCAAACCTGAGAGTCAATCAATAAAACAAAGAGCCAGGTTATCTTAGCTCTGCTTGGTAGATGAGCACTGGTAGGCATAACCAGGATTCACTAAGGTGACTACCCAATACACTTACAAAGTTTGCTTGATGTCACATTTTGAACAACAGCACCTGAACAAAGAAAAGATTTCACGACAGTCCTTCTAACTTTATTTATCCTTCATTTTTTTAATCTTTACAAGCATACAGGCCAAAGTAATTCACTAAGGAAGAAATGACACATAAAAAAAGAATTTTGAAATTTCCTTTCCGGTATAAATAAAGTATTTTTAATGTCATTAGCAACAATACATTGCAGTAAGAAGGACAGACACAAGAACAACAGAAGCAAATATAATACTAATTCATGAATAACTGCAGTGAAAACAAACAAACAAAAAGAGAAAACACATGAAGCAAATTAAATTCAATAAAACCAAAGATGAACCCAATATAAAGTTTTGAGCACAATGATAACATTTTGAGCAATGCTTTCAAATTATTCATTTTACAATCTAGATTAAAAATAGAATATCATTTAATTTCAAGGTCTCCCTGAAGACGCTTTGATAGAACTGTATGTTTAGAAAACTGCAGTTGTTGTAGTTATTATATTCTGGTTAGACTTTAAAATTTTAAGTAGTTACATGAAAGCTTCATTAAAATAAAGTAGACGGTAGAGAGTGATGTTGGGTCATGCTTCAGAATCATTACTTTCTATTGAGCAGCTGCCGACAGCAAATCTGTCTCCTAATTCAAACCCTGCAGGGATCTAAGCATCGTAAAGATCCTTCAGTCTATCAGCCCTGACACAGTTTCTATGTGATGCTGATGTTTTATTCCCCGAGGTCATGTGAGCACAGCGCTGTGTGCAAACTGTTTAGAGCATCTCAGTGTTTACTTGTAATCTTCATCTTGAGTTCAGCCAGAATTCAAAGAGTTCATCCAAATCCATGAGGGGGAGTTTGTTCTTATTCTGCTGCTAAAATTCTGTTAACGCTTCAGAAACTTCTGTTGCAAAACATTTAAAATATGCAGTTGTCCTCTGTGACCTTTCACTCAGGGTCAGTGTAAAAAAATAAAGCAAACTGCTAAAAATAATTATTCATATTAAAGCTTGACCTCAGCTCTTCAACTAATCTTGAAGGAGGAAAGGATGTGCCGTGAAAAAGAAAGTCGATAGGGACATCACACTTCATGACGAAAGTTTGAACATACAGATTTTTGTTATTCATTACTTTCAGAACCACTCACCCAGAATAGATAAATGTTCAGTCTCAACACTAAATGTTTACAGGAGCACAGTGGGCCCTTGAGAATCATAATTTCAATCCTCTGTATGAATTAAACATATTGTACTACTGACAACAAAGCTACCTTGATCCTTGATCCTTGAAAATGAAACACAATACATCAGTATACCAACGATTTATTAAATGAGAAACATGAACTGACATGTTTATGTAAATTAGCTGAGGGGATTTCACAGCTGAAATATCATGTGGCCCATCATGTAAACACACACTAGTACAAGGAAACTGTTCATCATTTCAGCGGTTTTGGCATTCAAAAATGTTATTTATCTTCAAAACAGATTGTTGTTAAAGAGCCTTTAGAGATATTTCCCTGCATAAAGAGTCAAATAACTTGACCTTTGTATCCAAATTTTCAATGCATGACTTTGATCTTTTCTTCAGCTCCAAGATCTGACCCACAACCATCGAGGTGATCCACCCGGGGAGCTGATCCTCACTCAGGGCAACAGTTATGTCCCGACACTCAAAGCGGATGAGAACTGGCACCACCACGGAACTGTCTCTGACATTAGCGGTGTGTCAGTCAACGCCGGCACGCTGCAGGCCGTCGACCAGATGCCGCCACTGCAGCTTTACCAGGAGTCTCAACCTCCAGCTCTCTGCAGGGCGCTGTTTGACTTTAACTCGGGAGAGATGAATCTTGAAGACAGGAAATATTGTCTCAACTTTCTCAAGGTCTGGCTTATCACAGCTGGGAAAGCTTTATTTAATGGGCAGTGTCTTGTACATGTACACTTGATCTTTTAAGTGCTTATAGGATTTCCTAGTCTGTGATTAAAGCTCAAAAAATGATGATTACAGGTCAACAGAAGCCTTCAGGGAACAGTGAAACTTTAAGTGAAAAAGAGAAAGATTCAGCTTATTCTACTAATTTAAATGAGTGTTTACGTTGTTGAGGCCATCTCATTTGAGCTACACTCACAGGCTAACCATCTCTGCTACATAACTAACCACAGAAACAGGGTTTGGGAAATTCTTCTATGCATTCAGTGACAAATCCTGTTATCATGTACCAAATATATTTAGACTGCCACAATCATAATTTATTGAAATCTGAAATTTTGTCCCAACCTTAAAAGTTGCTCTCAAAATATCTCATGGCAGGTAAAGCTCACGAAAGGACTGTTAGCTGACTGTGATTCACAATCAAATCAATTTATGTCTTTTTATACCTTAAAAAACAACAAGACAGCCAACAAGTGGAATGATGATCATATTATAAAGTTATTAGTCTATGCCACTTCAGGTGAAGTGATGAGCAGCAAGCTGCAGGGCTTTTTTCCCTTATACAAAGGCAAATATTCAAGATCTGTGATAAATTTAAGAATCAAAAGGGAGCAAGATATTAAAAAGAAATCTGTCAGGGGATTTGATAGGGTTAAAAAGCAACTTTGGCCTGACATGATGAGATATACCAGATACTTCAAAGTGTCACTAGCGAAAAGGGATATTGTTTACTCTCGTGACTTCAAATTGGGCTAGTAAAATGTTTCTTAAAACAAGATGTGAATCTGATTTTAAAATCTTGCCTATTCTTAACCCATAACAATGAATTGAGTCTTTATATTTAGCTTGTAAAAACTTGAGACGCCGTTTATATCTAGACTAAACAGACCAATGTGGTTTCTAATAAGCACAATTTTTAAATAGAAGCTACACCAATCACCATAAAAGTGTGCGTACTGGTTACTGCTCTGTGACTGTAAATTGCTCCCATTACTTTGTTTTACTGACTCATCGCTGAAGATGGTTTGTGGCTGATCAAACTTGTTGTGCAGCTTGAAAATATCACTCTGGTCTGAGGTTGGACCAAATGATGTACTGGTTTGCTTAAACACAAGGTGGATTAGGACACTTTTGAGAGTCTCCAACTGTTTCCAGCTGAAGGAACTCCTCATAATGCTGATAGGTAGTCACTGTTTGTTTAGTGTTCAGAGACTTGTGGAACTGGAGGTTCAGCCCTTTACTGCTGCAGCCTTTATTTCCCCTGAAGGATCTTAAGGCAGTTATATAAGGGCCTCTGCATTTGTGTCCTGTCCATTAAAGCACACTTACACTCAGCTCTTTCCCCCCAGTTTTAATGCAGATGGTCAAATGGTTTTTAGAGTGAGGCTGTCTGCAGAAAGGACTGGGCCTGCAGACACAAAGCTAGTGGATGTCACATGCTGCAGGAGAAACAGAGTTTTTTGAGCTGAGTGCTCAGTCTCCAGGGCGACCACACTCTGTTACATGCACCTGGCATTTTGTTTGGTGTTTTATTTGTTTCCCAGCTTTCCTGCACTTTGTCTGAATCCAGCTCTTGGTGTGTTTGTTACTTATTTCTTGGCTGCAGGGGGACATCCTCACTGTCATCAGGCGGGTGGATGAACACTGGATTGAAGCCAAGCTCGGGAATAAAGTTGGAATTTGCCCTTTGCAGTTTACAGAGGTGAGTTCTCTTCCACAGCTTTTTCTTCCCTTGTTGTTTGAATGTGAGCCGTGGCCTTTTCAGCATGATGAAGCTTGACACCTGCCGTTTGACACCTTGGCCTGACGGTGAAGCCCTTGTTACGAGTTAGACCATAGATGTTTTAGCTGGGTGCCATTAATTCCAGGTCACTGCCGGGGCGCCACCTTGATTTTCATTCAAATCTTTGATTCATCCGTAAATGTCAGTCCTGGGCTGCAAAGTGCTGAAGCAGAGAGCTAATCTGTGAAGCCCTGCTGTGACTGCAGCTGCTCATTAGTGTGTGACTATGTGGCTTACTCAGGTTTGCCGTGCTTGCTTAGCTAGCTGACAGTCATTTGTTTTCCTCTGTGGCTTCTGCCTCAAGGATTAACTTCATCCCTGCCGGGGACAGTTGTTCGCTCCTACCGCGGGGTCAGTGTGGTGCCTCATTCAGTTTTCTTCTCCTGCTTGTCATCTATTCTAGTGTGGATTTATTTTAATATCTCTCTCCTCCCCTCCTCTCCTGTCCACCCATATTCTCCCCTGAAGCCCCGCCTCAGTGATGCTCTTCATCTTTATCCAACTCTGTTCTCTATTCTTCACCTTCCTCTTCCCTCCTCCTCCTCCTCCCTCTTTCTGAGCCTGCCTCTCCTTGTGTCGTGCAGCCAGGCGTAAAGACACAGTAATGCTTTCTCTGCTTGGGTGGCATAACAGCACATCACTGTGGGGAGTGAAAGCATTAACCCTGCCATGTCTGTCTGCCTGCCTGCCTGTCTGTGCAGCTCCTCTCTTAGCAGCAGTCAACCCTCCCCGGCGTACTGGCTGGTACTTATGCTTCTGGCTGCCTGCTTCCCTGCCTGCCTGTCCAACAAGTTGTAGGGGTGAGTTGAGTGCTGATAAGTGGGTGTGTTTAGACAGCCGTTTTGCTGATCAGCAGGAGCAGAGGTTGACAGGAGCTAGTAGCAGGTAGCAGCAGGTTTCAGAGGATTTTATGTACTCAGGATTGACTGTTCTCTGGTAGGATTTGTCCCAAAATTCTCTTAATTTTTTTGTCTCTTTCAGCCAAACTTTGTTGCTGCCAAACTGCTGGAGGGAAAGAATCGCAGGGGGAGTGAGTCAGCAGAATTTCACCACCGTGGGGGCAAAGACAAGGCCACTGACGTTCCTAACAGGACCACCCTTCTCGGAGTCCCTCAAGCCCCTGCAAAGACACCCATCATCAATGCGTTGCCTCTCTCCAACCAGAGGAAGCAGCCCGCAGCCAGCAGCAGCAACTTTTATCAGTCCGGCAAAGGAGAGACAACAAAAATCACCACCTTCAACAACTTTAATCATCAGGGTCAACCGCAGCGTCTCTCTGTGCACGCTACCAACCGTGGTCTTTCTCACACTTCCAGAGTGAACTCTCATCACGTTAGACGCCACTCTGACTCTTCACACCGACACCTGTTACAGGTGAGTCACATGATGACACTTCTGCTCTCCTGCCTGCTACACTCAAGCTGAAAAGTTCTCAGATTTCTCTTTCCCATCGTCCTTTAACTCCAAAAAAAGCTGGCTTAGTTTTGTTTGCTGTGATTTGTGAAACAGAAAACACATGGCTGGTGAAAAGGTGGTTTTGTGTGGGGTAATTGGTGTTTTGATTTGAGTCATCGAGGGATTTAATCATCCTCAGGGGCTGGAGGGAAGAAATGGTGACACTAGGCTTTAGGAATGAATGTGAAAGAGGCATCGCCCTTGTGCTGGCCGCTGTATGATGAAGTGTGTCTCGTTCAAACAACACTGATGTAGAAAAAAACGTTAGAAATAAAAGGTCTTCAATCAGGAGTCTTTGAACATGAGTAAAAGTTTCTCCTCACAAATAAAAAGTGATTCAACAGGGCGTATGTTATTTGTTGAAGACATGTACTTTATCAACTTCTTACACACCAAAGCACTGAAGAGCTTTGTCCTCATTTCAAGCAGTAACATCCACTAAATTACACTAAGAGGCCTTTTACACTTTTTGACTCTTTTAAATGTAATTGTTTACTCTTTTTGGCTCTTTATCATTACTCACTAATATAAACTCTGACATCTGCTCATTGTATTATCTTTGTTTGGATGACCATCGCACTGAAAATGTATAAAAAGTTGTTAAACAGTGTACTTTGGAGATGCTTCAAGAATTTCGACTCGCTTTGTTCTGATCAACAAAGATGAAACTGATACACTTCTTATCAACAACATTATGTACACAGCTGGGATGAGCTGTCTTTCTTTTGCGTTGGAAACAGTGGCATAACATCCTGTGAATACTGCACAAAGCCAAAGCCAGACAGTGCCTGAGTGCAGTGCAAACATAAAAGCCTTTGCAAGGTTTAATAATATCACTGGCTGCCAACTTCCCTGCCCGCCAAGATAACGATTTCCTTTGATTGAGCTTAAATTCCACTGCTTTGCTGTGCAATAATACACGTCGGAGACTAAAAAATTATAATCCTTAAGCAGGTTCAGAGAAAAGCAGGAGAGGAAGGTAGTTGGAGGAGAACTGAAACTTTAGACCGAGATTTAAATATAAAAACAGGAAATGGAGAGGATAAGGTAGGAAGAGGTAAAGGTGAGAGAAATTACCAGAGCAATGAAGATGGCGCTGAGCTAAGAGGAGAAAACAAAAACAATGTATCAGCTGTGAAAAGGCAAAACAGTGAACCATGAAAGGAGGCAGAGAAGAAATGAGAGGTAGATGTGGTGAGTGGGAGGTTTGGAGAGTCCCTCAGTGCGTCTGCTTATCTCTCTCATGTTGATGATGATGATGAGTCACTGGTGAAGATGGTTACATAAGAGACCCTCCTCCCCTCTCTCTCTCTTTCTCTCTCTCTCTCTCTCTCTCTCTCTCCTCCCCTGCTTTCAAACTCCTTCCTCTTCACTAAGCAGGTAACACTCACTTTCACATCAGTGGGCCAGTAATAGCAGACAAGCCACGCACTTTCTTTTTAAAGGAGCAGAGGGTTCTGTCCCTAAAGCCGAGGCTGATCTCCCCCCCGACCGCGCCGGCATGTGAGCTATTCTTAGCTCTGCATCCCATCAGCTCTCACCTCTGGCTCTGCTGTTTCACACAGGGAGATGCTGCTTCCCACCAACTGTGGATGAAATAATGTGTTTTCCTGTTAATATTGGCAGGCTTATGTAAGAGCAACATTTGGGGTGAGAATGATTCAACTGTGAGAATATCTTCAAATGCAAATGATCAATCGCACGTCATCAGCTTCCATGACACTGGGCAACTTCATTTAAGTTTGTTTAAAAATAAGCACATACTCTTAGTCAATTGACATGTTATAATGAATGTTTAAGTAAGTTTAGTTAAACTCCAACTCATAGGGGCATACAATCCCAAGTTTATTAATAGAAAAAATGGACAACAACAGTACAAAAGGTCATAGGAAGTAAATAATGATAATAATCAAAAGCATGTGTCAACACAGGGGTTTTGGGCTGCTTTCTGAAAACAAGAGAAGCAAAACAGTGACAGGATGGAGATATGATTGGATGCTCCATAACAGATCTTGCTAGTTTTCTGACCCCAGTTTGAAACGTCATAAAGATATAAATCTTTTAATCTGAATTTGATAGCATGACATCCAGGACTGATCCACACAGAGGAAGTTTTGAAATGTGGCACATAATGAAGTATATGTTTATCATTTTGACAAGTCACTTTAGTTTTATATTGTTCTTGCTTCAGGTACTTCAAGATCATCAGCCATTTCATTTAAATGCCACTGTTAACATGAGTTTTTGTTGTTGTTGTGTTTGTTTTAGTCTGTCAATCAAACAAAAAGGTCCAAAGAATGATTCATCTTGGGCTCGAGGAACTTGACCCCACATTTTTGGCATTTAACAAACCAAACAATATCATTAATTATTATGGAAAAAAAATAACCAAGTAGTTTCAAAACATTCAATACTTGCTGTCCAGCTACATAAACTTGATTTTTATTCATCCATCGTCATCCACCTACACAGTGTTTTTTACTTATTCTGCCAGAAGACATCTTCAGGCCTGTGTGGGCAAGTGTAGAGTGCTCTTCATTAACATCCCTCTCACTGTTATCTTCATCGCAGCTGCTCAGGCAGATTAATTTTACCCTTATTTAAAGGTGTTTAAGAAGAATTTGACCCTGGCTGAGAAGTTGGCAAAAGCTGGCAGCTGTAGCAAAAAAAAAAAAAAAAAAAAAAAAAAAAAGCTGCACTGAGACCAGAAACTTTCCATCAGTCAGCTCAGAATTGTTCCAAAATATCCACAACATGATTCACACAATTGATACCTGTTAGATCCTGAGACTGATATAATACTATAAAATCACCAAAACCACCCACACTTAAAGATAATTCAGCAATAAACGTTGCATTAGTTGGCAGTATATCTTTGGTACTCAGTTGAGAGCAATCATGATCATAAAAATCGATGCTGAATCGCAAGTTTTGATAACCCAGAACATTTCATACAAGGATATTCTCCACCTCAAGCCATTTTATTACTCAATAAACTTGATAAATTTATGCAAGTGAGCATTTTAAATAAGCACTACCCCCTATGAATTAAGAAAGTAATTACATATTATATTCATATTCCTGCTGTTTATACAAATGATGAATTTTGGATACACAGCACACACACAATACACAAGCAAAATTGAAATTTAAGCAAGTGTTTGTCTAATTTTTAGAAAAAATTCTCTAAATAACTTGAAATGAGCTTCAACTGACAGGTACAGAAAAAATGTCTTATTTCAAGATACTTAAGACCAAAATGAGGTCCGGATCATTCTTCACAATTAAAAAGAAATTTGTCAACGGTATTAGAAAAATTTTCTCGACAAGTTTCTTTTAACTAGAATGATGTCTCAATGCAAGAAAACATTTTCCTTTCACCGTTCACAGGTTATTTTCACTTGTTACTAGCAATTCAGACCTCATTTTTGTCTTAAAATATCTTGAAATAAGACATGTCTCTGGATAGTCAGGTGAAAGTTGCTCATGTTAAGTCTCAGGAGACATTTTTGCCATAAATTTCAGTTTATTTTGCAGTGTATGATCTGATGAACTGCACTTCATCTGAATTAAGATCAAGCTTAAAGGATTTTTTTGACAACAGTGTTGCTGCTAAGAAGACTGTCATGTTTTCATCATCGTTGATAATGATACCGACATGATGTGAGCTAAAAACAACCGAAATCTTACCACCATGCTTTGTGTGGCTCCCAAAATCCTTACATAACTGCTGAATAGAGTTTGATGACATCTTGGCTCCACCCAACTTCACCCTGATTATAGGTCTAATGAGCCTGATTCACTGAAACACGCAGGAGAGTGTGTTACACGGTGTTCAAATGAGCAATATTTGTTGCTTTTTTTGTACCTTGTGTCAACTCAAAACCTGTCTTCCAAGTCCTGGTTTGCTTAACAATGATTTTCTTGAGAACATGGTTAACTGCTTTTGTGTTGAAACAGATAATCCCATCAATATTTCTGAAAAATGTTGGATGATGGAATGGCTAAGCCACAGATGTATTCATGACATTATCCAAAAGATGATTTATATCTTAGTTTTTCATTGTTAATCAAAGAGCACAGAGCACAAAGGCTAATTATCTGTTTAACAAAATCTGCATAGCTAGAATTAGATTCTTGCTCAGATTTGTGGTTTCATAAACCTGCTTTTTTTTAAAGATGACAATGGGGAATTCAAAAATTATGTCATTCAGTTGTTATTGCCAAAGCCACACCCCCGAAGCACATGGTTGTGCTCTGCAAAAAAATGATAAACCAAGTTTTACAGCAAGTGAAGTAAAATGTTACAATGTTACTATAAATTACTCTTTGGATTGCTTTTTTTTTTAGATCTCAACTTCCCTGTACAGAGTTTATATTCATTTCTTAATGCCTTTTTAAATCATAACTTTTTTCCTCAGTCAGAAAATGTTGACTTTCAGGCCAATTTCATGCAGTAATCAGTGCTGTTAGGAAGAAAAGACAGCTTGGATACATGAGGTCAGACTCTGAAACACTCTTAGCTTTTAGAATTTAACTATTTGACTGATCTGTGCCATGAAGAGGGATTGGAAAACTCTATTCTGGTTATTTTTTACGTTCATGGGTAAATAGATGAACTTTAGATATTGTGGTGTTTCATCAGCAAAATATCAGAGTAAATAAAGCATCAGTGAAAGGATATATGTAATAAATAGACCCTTATGCTGGTAGTACAGGGGAGAAATACTTAAATATTTTGGTTGTACATAATATCCTCCAAATTTAGAACTAAATTCAATCAAAATATGAACAGGCTCAAGCTTGCAGTCTGGTTTTCAAATGAAGATGAATGAAGTGGATTAATGTTTTTGTTTAATTACTCTTTATACATGTTTTGATCAGTATTAATAAAAACACTTCGAGCCTTTCTGTCAGAGCTTTGGTTGTGTCATGCAAATGGTTTCTGTTGGACTGTCTTCACTGGCAGGAGTGCACCAGAATTTGCCATAAATATTCTGTTGATTGGCTGATTTATTTATGGCTTCTGTCTGCATGAGTTTGCCACCCATTAACAATAAATCAGACTTTTATTTACTGCATGGCCGATAACCACAGCATCCTCTCCATGTAAATATAGTTACTGCCATTGGCGGGTCACTGCACCTGGCCTTTGCGTGACAGCAGCACAACCAAAGCACTCTCTTTGAATCTGATGAAACACAAACCAAAAATAGAAAAAGGACACAGAGTAATAAAAGGAGCTAAATGATTTATTACATGAAATGATGAAAGATCAGTCCATCTTCTTGATGCATTAGAAAACATTTTGAGTATTGCGTTGGTTGCACTTTTAGCATAAATTGACTATATTAAAGGTTGATCAGAAAACATACATGACAGTGATCTTCATCCATGCTTTCAACTAAAATGGTGAGCTTTTATGTCTTCGGGACATTGTATCACTGCAGTATCTTGCTTTGCCACTACCTCACAGCACTGCCTTTGATAAGTGTCATTTTGCTGATAGGCATGGTTGCTTCTTGGTTAAGACTTCTTTTGTGCTTCTCTGTTAGATTGTGTATGCTTTTCAGCTTAATGGTGGGAGAGCATATATATATAGAAGCCTGCAGGCCAGCAGTGAAGCTTAAAGCTGTCAATGAGTAGTGCTGTTAATGGGTTAGGCTTAGTAAGTCTTTGCAGAGATAACAAACTTGGGCAAATCAAATCACGACTAATCGTATTATAACTTTTTTATGAACAACTGTGATGCATGCATCCAACTGAAAGGCAGTGTTCAGTTTGGTAACAACATATTTAAGGATTAATTTTCACACTGTCATCAACAGTTTTTAGACACACCTCGATGTCACTCCCTGCCAGCCACTGGCTGCGTCAGGCCTGACTCACAGCCTGCTGACTTCCCGCCTGTCAGACTCTGTTTGCTGTCCGATCAAAAAAAAAAAAAAAAAAGAGAAAAAAGGAGACAAAATGCTAAAGAGGGCCTGACAGCTTGTTATTTATGTTATACATGTAGAAAACCTCTATTTCATCATATCTGTTGGAGTAGAGCTGAGAAACATGACTGATGCAATTTTCATCACAAAGAACATGAGGAGTTATTGAATAATTAAAGAGCGAGGAAATAAGTGAAATCAGATGTTATGGCCTTGGCAGTCTCCTCGTGCCAAACCGAATTAGTATCAGGGAGTGTAGAGTGACACATCTGAGACTGTGCTCTTCATCACTATTGCCACCACGTTAGCTGGGGAAGGGCTTGGTTTTGCTTATTTAATAAGGATGATGATATAAATACAAGTGTCACATCATTGTTACTCTTTCTGAAAGAGTTATACCAACTCTCAATGACGAAAAAAATCTCTTCAAATTATATTTTGAAGTTTGCCTTTGGTTAACATAGCTCTTGATATTACAATCTATGCAGTGCATGCCAGTCCTGGTTAGTGATAACACTTTACTATTTACCCTACAACCTTGACCCTAATGGTACCACAACCCAGAGCTTGAAGAAAGATGGACAGCAAAATTCTCTTCTTCATTTGAAGTACGAAGTGTTTGTACTTAATAGGATATGCGTCCAACAAAATGTAGTCAATACTCTCACTGAACTGATATGAAGCTTGATTCAGCACTGCAAACTGAAATCTAAGAAAGTGTTTGTGTCTTATTTTTAGTAAAACATCATCTTATTATTCTTGATTTAGCTACATTCAACTGACAAGTCCAGAAGCATGTCTTATTTCAAGATATGAAAGGATTAAAATGATGTCTGGATTGCTTGTAACAAGTCAAAAAGATCTGCCAATGGGATAAGAAAAAAATGCCCAAGTTTCTTGAAATTAGAGTCATGTCTTGATACAAGAAATCTTTTTCTTTCCCCATGGCAGATTTTTTTTTAACTTGTTTCAAGCAAATTGGGCATTATTTTTGTCCATAGATACCGTAATATAAGAAATTTTATGGACTAGTCTGGTGAACATGGCTCACATCAAGTTAAAAACAATATTTGTTTCCAAAAATGAGACTTTAATTTGCTTTGATTTCAGTTTTGAAGTGAGGCACTAGTCCGGGTGTACATGCTGGTCAACTCTTTTCAAAATGGCATCTCTGTATTTTTACTAATATACAGTCCAACGTTCAGAAAGTTCCAAGTAGCAACCTTAAGCCTGTAACCACAAGGCATTGCAGACATGCTAAAATGTGCAGCTCATTGCAGAGTGTTTGCTTGAGGCTGACTCCCATAGTATCAGGAACCACACACACACCAAGCCGAAAAATAGGCATTTTCACAGCGAAAATAAACACATTTACAGCCAGGTACAAAAAATGTCTCCAGTCTGAGTGTTTTTTTCTTTAATGGTTCACATTGTACTCAGCAGTTTAGAAGTTTTGAAGTTATCAAGTTTTGAAGACATAAAGGTATTGTGCTCAAATAATCAACAGGTAGCCACCCTATAGCTGTTAGTGTGAAGACTTAAAGCCTGCCCTATTTCTAATATGACCCCTGTAGATGATTTGCTTAAAAACTCAGTTTCAGAAAAAGAGGGGTGATTTCACGGGGACTACATCCATTTATTATCCAGTCTATGAAAAGTTCCTCCGGTTAGGTCGGCATGACTTCAAAATTCCTTTGCTAGACCTGCTAGCTAGGTTGTTACCTTGTTTGTATACTTTTTCTACTTTTTTGTTGACAATCCATGAATCACAGCCTGATTTGCATAATGATGATCATTTTGTATTCTTCTCATTTCAGAGTGAGAGGAAGATGACCAGTGAGACCCCGCCCACCATCTCCATGGCCCTAGTGAACCCCCAAATGTCCTCTGCCTCTGCAGACAGCAAAAACTCCTCCACACAGCAGCTCTCCATCAGTGTGTGAGTCACTGTTTTAAGCAGTATCTTAATGTTGCGATGTTGCCAGATCCCTGATAAAAGACAAGACAAGATAACGAATCAAGAAATATACAAGACCCCTAGAAAATGTAAATTCAGGACAGGTGGGGCAGAGTATATAGAAATAACATAGGCTTACCCTCTGTGTGACCCAGGTGTGCAGTCCTCTACTCCTACAAACCACGTCGGCCGGAGGAGCTGGAGCTAAGGAAAGGAGAGATGGTAGGAGTGTACGGAAAGTTCAAAGAAGGGTGGCTGCGTGGGTTATCGCTCAGAACGGGCAAAGTCGGCATCTTGCCCAGCAACTACGTTTCGCCTGTGCTCAGGTGAGAGGCTGTGATCCCTGACTGCAGCAAGTGGGAGCTAATGACAGTGTGATTCACAGTGGGCAGGACAACGTGTCATAAAGCAAATGATTGAATAATTTAAATGTGACATTAACCTTAATGGTCATGTCATTTAGATACACTTAAGGAATGATATACAACAGAAAGTTCAGTTTGTGCTTAAGTGTGTCATTGCTTTACTGCAGAACCTCAGCCAGACTCCTGGAAAACAAAGCAGCTAACTCGTCCTCACAGTACAGTACAGCAGCTGGAAAGAAGCCCACAGCTGCCAAGAATCCTGCTGTGGTCCTTGCTCTTGATAGGGTAAACGCTGATGGGACGATACACTCATCAGGGCAGGTGCAGTCTGTGCCAAATGGAGCGCAGCATGGGATGTCATCCACAGGAGCTGGAAAACCGTTCCTCTATGGGGGCTCACAAGGTTGGGAGACAGTGAGACGGATTTTTAACCCTCATAGAGGTAAGAGTTAAACAATTAAATCAAAGCCTCACTGATGACTGGCAGCACGGAGGATATTTTAACAGTTGTGTCTTCTCATTTTTGTCTCAGGCTCAAACCACTTCTCCCAAACGTCCAATATGAATGTTCCGTCCAACTCTCAACACTTTGCACAAGTTCAGGCATCAGGCTACTCACCTGCACTACAGAGGAAGAAAAACACAGGGATCTTGTCCAAATCTGGCAGACCAATCGGCTGGATGACTGAGCCTGCAGCGCCCTCTGCTGTTTCAGCCTTTAAGGACAGAGACTACTCTGCCTTACATGAGGCAACCTCCCAGCATGACAGACAGCAATTCAATAGACCTCAATCGATACTAGTCAGGCCTGACTCACACAAGAACAATACAGACAAGGTAAGGACACATGATGCAGAGACAGGAGGCAGAATGTGCTTGAGTTTCATGTCTTTGTGTATGTGTGTTTTTAATCAATACATATTTAAAATAGAGTAATTCTAATACAACAAATACCTTGACGTTAGCCAACACTGGTTTTGTCATCTAACCGATTCAAAAGACTTCATGCATACAACTTACAGTAGACATTTTTCTTCCCCAGCCAGCAAAGTCAGTGCGGTTTGTCACAGATGAAGACTCCCCTCCACCAAGACCTCGCACCTCTTCCTGGTCATCAGGAAGTCAGGTCCAATCTACCGTCCGTCCTGGTCCCCCTCCGTTAGAGGTGTGGGCCCCATCACTCACTCTAGGAAGAGATGGGCCGGGGATCATTCTCAAAGAAGGAAAAGTTCCTGTCCTACGAAAAGGCCTCGAAACTGCCATCTCGGATCTAAATTCTAACCCACAGAAATCAACTCCATCACACCTTTATCTACCTTCTGTTTCAGCTCAGTTCAGCCCCAGCAGGTATGTCAAAATCATGTGAAAAGCAAAAACTAGATTGTTGTTTTTATGAACGTCAGACATAGTGGAATTTGACATTTTTCATTCACGGAAGAGACAACACCAACTTGACAACTTCTCCATTTTTTTCCCAGACACAGAGTGACCATGACACATTTAGCCCAGACGGACTCTGAACTCAGTCTGCTTCAAGGGGAGCTGGTTCTCGTCCACAGACCTCGACCTGATGGACGGATTCTGGTTACCCAGGAGAGCAGTGGGCAAACAGGCTTATTCCACTGCAGTGTCCTCCAAGCTCTCGAGAGGCTCAGCTGACTGTGTAATACAGCTGTAGTACTGTATATTTCCGTATTTCATGTGTTCAACTGCCAAATAACTTGACTGACCTGCTGAACGATATGATGTGAGCAGAGATCCAAAGGTTAATACTGCCAAATGACAATCTTATGAAGGAGGAGTTTTTTTTTCCTGAGTGCACATAAAAGTGTGATGAAAATCCCAAGAGTTACATTGTGTACTTCCAATATATGTGCATGTCTGTTACACATGCACCTGTATAAGATTTTGCACAAAAGCCCACCTAATGACTGTTCCTTGTTGAATACCCATGTTACACGCATTGGTTAGTGCCTTTGTCAAACCTACAAAGAAAAAAGCTATATTTAAATATATTTAGAGACATCATGAAGTAAAATATCTGTACTGCTAATGTGGTAATAAATTATACTTGCAGAAACTTGTTGGTGTGATGTCTTCAGGTGTGAATATAATTGTACTCTGAGAAATAATCAAAATAACTTCTGTATTGTGAAATAGAGAGACTTAGATTTAAGAGTAAAACTGCAAACAAAGATATCAAGATACATATGTGAATTTTTTTTAGGTTATACCTGCAGGAAAAACAGTAATTCATATAGCAAGAAGGTTATATGTGCCCTACCTGACTTGACCTTGAAATGGTCACCTGTTCATGACTATAAGCTTTCTTTGTTTTGAGGCCTATATCTATTTCTACTAAACAAATTGTCTGAAGAGCTATTTCCAACTCTTCCTTAAGATATTTTTCCGCAACTTTCCATTCAATGAATTGCTTATTCTTGGCCTCTTTAAACTTAAATACCATTGAGAGACTGCCATTGCCTCACATCAACCCTACTTAAGCAAAAATCCACATTTTAGGCCATCTGTGGTTCTTTGAGTGCTCATTTGTGACAACTAGCACCAATCTGTATTATAGCTAAGAAATGTCACAAATGCACAGTGCACACAACACTGAATGGGGCAATTAGGTTCTCAGAATTTTTTCCCACTGGGGGCCCATCACTGGGCTAATCCAGTCATGACCTTTAGTGCAAAAAGTATTACCTACAAATATGTATAGGGTGCTGAATCTCTGCCCTATTGGGCCATTGTGCCCAATATGTTTATCACAGAGAAAATCATGCCGTTTCAAGTTTTTCTCCATTGGTTGACCCATTTCTTGAAACATTTTCAAAATAACATGGAAAAACATCCAAACTACTTGGCAATTTTTCACAACAGAATTGAATTTCTCAGTAATGTAATTTAATTGCAAATGTTTTGGTACGTGTCTAAATGTCACAGAAAATTTTGTAATTGAGCTGTAGTGTTGTGTTGAACTGTAAGTCTGTTTTGCCAAATTATCGTAGAGTTTTGAGAATGTAATTCCAAGGAATGAGCCAAACCAATCGGAAAAAACTGCAATAAAATGCTGTTACTGCAAGTAACTGAAGACCCTACCACCATCACCAGTTTCCCTGCAACGCATGCGCAGTTAGACGAACCTGACAAACAGTCGGCTGTGAGCCTTTGATGTTATGGGCTCTGCGCTGGCATTTAAATCCCTCGGATAACCTGGCATCTAATGCAAAAACCAAAACACTTCACTGTCATCATACCTATACTATAACTCTCTTTCTGCATTACCACAATGCCGGTAAGTCTCGATGCCTCTTTTCGTTTTTCGTTGTTTGCTAAGGGGTTCCTCCCTTCCTCCGACCTGACCACCGTGATGCTAACCGGTTAGCATCACCAGCTGAACATTTGGCGTTTGTGTACGGTTCAAGGAAACGATACAAACTACATTTGAGTCACATGAAAACCAGCGAGCATGATTTATCTGCAATTTGGCGTTTTGACTAAGATGAATGCTGTTGTTGTTGTATGTGAAAGGCTAATTTGTGAGCTTATGTTAACGTGAATGGGTGAACGCTAGCGTTTCCCTGCCTAGCAACCCCGAGCACAGCCAAGCAAAGCGGATAAACGCAACGGCACAAGCCAGTAAAATTTGACCCAGTCACCATCAACCGAGCTTCACGCTGACCGCTCACTGCTGTTTTACTACTACCAATAATGATACATTTTATTTAAAAGCGCCTTTAGGACACCTAAGGTCGCTTTCGAAAGGATAAAAACATAATGAAATACAAATAGAATCTAAAACCACAACAAGAAGGAACAGGTCCACTTTGAAAGCTTTGTTCTCATAGTAACGTTTAATGACTAACTGACGTTGTAAATATGACAGTGATAGTTCGCTATCTAACAGCGGATTGCTTTTTTTTCCAGAGCAATAAGCTTGAAAAGCCTGACAAACCGGAGGTAAATGATAACGTGAAAGTGGTGGTGAGATGTCGGCCCCTCAACCAGAAAGAGAAAATGATGGGCAACAAACAGGCCGTGATGGTGGACGAGATCCGTGGGACCATCACAGTAAACAAACTTGAGACCCCCCAGGAGCCTCCCAAGACCTTCACATTTGACACAGTGTTTGGACCGGACAGCAAACAGCTGGATGTCTACAACCTCACAGCTCGTCCCATCATTGACTCAGTTTTAGAAGGATACAATGGTAAAAAATAGAAAAAAGTGTGAAACAAATAAGGGCATTAATTTTATTCATTTGCACTGGTATTTCACTCAAAGCTAGGGTGACCTTGATCTAAAAATCCAAAAAGGGGAACCCCTACCTGGCTTCTAGGAGATCCTGCAAAGATACTCAAAGATGACAAAGAAGCTTCATAACACACATATTTGTTTAGGACACTCCTTTTCTGTTGAGGTGAATATTTTCTATAATGTATACACAAAGAATGTACAGAAGCCCATCTCCACCTGTTAATATGTAGAAATGAAGAAATGGCTTTGTGAAGATTTTAACTTTGTCGCCCATGTAAAGTCAAAATTTTGAGATTACAAAAAGTCAAAATTTTGACCTTTTATCTCAAGATCTCCACGTTTTATCACAAAGATTTGACCCCCCCCCCAAAAAAAAAAAAAAATCTTCTTATTTATCACAGAGTTCTGACTTTTCATCTCACAGGTTTTGACTTTTTATCTTAAAATTTTAAATATGTTATTTCAGAAATTGAGCTTTTTATCTGAATACTTTATTTTATCTCATTATTTGACTTTTCATCTCAAATTTTCACTTATTATCAAATGACTGACTTTTTATTTAAAAATTTTGATTGAATATGGGCCAAAAAGGATTCTCAATACCAGTCGTGACCATGGCGAAAAGACTGGTACTACTGTATTTTCCTGCAGTTCGTTTCTAGAGTGCATTTCCACTTTCCTTTTTTCGGTCTGAGAGTAAGTCAGACCATGTTTTCCTGCTTGCTTGACAGCTTGCCAGGTTTGTTCATTAGCTTTGCCATATTTGTAGCCCAGCTTCATTATAGATATTAGTGGATTTCTGAACAAGCTGAGAAAAACCTGGAAATTTTGAGGAATTTTATAAAATCCCCCTGGACATAATTTTACAACCAAAAAGGAGGACATGATTGGGCTAGAGAGGATGTATGGTCACCCAACTCAATGCAGTACTCCCGTTCTTCTCCTAAGCATACTGATTAAACCTGTTTGTATTTTATATGCTCATCAAAATTCACTGAAAAAAAGCACTTTTTTATTCCAAACAGTATTTTTATATTAAAGTTTAGCACATCCTGCTTGATAAGTTTATTCTGTGCTTTCCATTACAGGAACCATTTTTGCATATGGGCAAACTGGCACCGGGAAAACCTTTACCATGGAGGGTATGAGAGCAGTACCAGAGCTCAGAGGGATCATACCAAACTCGTTTGCTCATATTTTTGGTCATATTGCCAAGGCAGAGGGTGACACAAGGTATGAAACGGATCAGTCAGCAAAACTCAGCCACAAAATTAGTCAGAAAGAGTAGTGAAACTCTTGTACCCTGTTTGCGGCCTTCATATCTCGCAATTGCATTCTATTTGTGGATCGAGAAACATTGCTCTGACAAATAAACCGAGAATTCTGTGCAAAATTTATCTTGAGTTAACTCCTCAATATGCTGGTAAGAAATATCCTTGCCCCATTTATCAAATCATGTATATAGGCAAGGTAAGTGTGTTTGTTTTTTTTAGTCTGATGGCATGACAGCCAGGTTTTAAGCTGCTCGTAGGCATACTGATCAAAGGGCACATGTTAGAAGTGATTTTTACTTTCATCTCACTCTAAGATGCTTTTATTTCCACAGGTTTTTGGTTCGTGTTTCATACCTGGAGATATACAATGAGGAAGTGAGGGACCTGTTGGGGAAGGACCAGATGCAGAGGCTAGAGGTACGAGAGTATTTAAGTTTAACAATAAGACACAGAATCCAGTGGTATGTGTAAAAACTGTTATGGAGATCTATCATGAAAGGCAAAAGAGTCAACAGTAAAACTGGCAACGGATGTCTCAAAAAGTTTTCATTTCCATGATGAGGAAATTACATTCTTACATTGCAGGTGAAGGAAAGGCCAGATGTTGGCGTGTACATCAAAGACCTCTCAGGTTATGTCGTGAACAATGCTGACGACATGGACAGAATTATGACACTTGGGCACAAGAATCGTGAGTGTTTGGTTAAACCACATATTTCTGACAATAAGAAGCCCCTATCTTACAAAGGATGAATGAACGATGAACCTAAAATAATGTGTGAATTCAGCAAACTGGTGTGCATTAATTTAAGTCTTTATTATTTAAATGGAATGCATTCCAACCACAAGCAAAGGGTATTTTAGTATGTTAAAAAATGAAATGTTGAAAATAGTAGAAATATTTCAGAAAATATCTTCATATAACTGATGGTGTACATAATCTATTTCAGTTTTGTCTTTTTAAATGTTTTCTTGTTTCAAGGGTCTGTTGGTGCCACAAACATGAATGAACACAGCTCACGTTCCCACGCTATTTTCACCATCACAATTGAGTGCAGTGAGAAAGGTGTTGATGGAAACCAGCATGTGCGAATGGGAAAACTTCATCTGGTTGATCTTGCCGTATGTATCTAAGTCCTGCAATTCTGTATAAAATATTGTCTTGAAAAGGAATTCATGCCGATAATATCGTGATCTGCAGCTTATTGCACACAGTGTAACCTCTCAATGATCTGCCTCCCTACAGGGTTCAGAGAGACAGGGCAAGACTGGAGCCACAGGTCAGCGTTTGAAGGAGGCAACAAAGATTAATCTCTCTCTCTCCACACTGGGTAATGTTATTTCTGCCTTGGTGGATGGCAAGAGCACACATGTTCCCTACAGGAACTCCAAACTGACCCGTCTGCTGCAGGATTCCCTCGGAGGAAACTCAAAAACCATGATGGTAGAGTTCTTCATTTTAGTGACATCAAAGCAAAAAATGCCAGATCTAATTTTTGAAGCATTTTCAAGTTTCCATGTGTCAAACTCAACATTGTCGGGTCAGTTTTTGTACTGCTTTTGGATAACATACTTCTCCCTGCTAGTGTGCCAATATCGGCCCTGCAGACTACAACTATGATGAGACCATCAGTACCCTGCGCTATGCTAACAGGGCCAAAAACATCAAGAACAAAGCCAGAATCAATGAGGATCCTAAGGATGCTCTGTTGCGCCAGTTTCAAAAGGAGATCGAGGAGCTTAAGAAGAAACTGGTGGAAGGTAACATGATTGACATAAAGTGATCATACCAATATGATAAAAGTCAAAATCTTGTCTTTATAAATATTGCATTTGTGATTTTTTGTTTTAGGTGAAGAGATCTCTGGCTCAGAGGGAAGTGGATCAGACGAGATGGATGAAGGTGATGATGAAGGTGGGGAGGCAGGAGAAGGCCGTAGGAGAAGAAGAGGTAGGATTTATGTGTTATTGCACACAGATTTCACTGAGGTCATGAGAGAAATTCCGCTGCACTATCTCTGTAAGCCTTTCAGGAGGGTTTCTTTTCACGAGAAATGGTTTGAAATGCTGATTTGGCTCACAGCTAAATACACATCCGTTGACTTTGTGCAAGTAGTTTGATCTCTTATCAATGTGTTAAATGTTATGAGTCAGCATTTAGTTCTTAACACTCAACAAAATATCCATGTCCTACTTTTTGATAACAGGCAACTTGAAACAACACATTTCTCATTCAGGAGTTCCCCTGGTTGTCTCCTTTAACCACTGTTATTAAGTGGAAGGTTTTAAAGATACCGATGAAGAAGAATAAATAGATCAAACTGTGTTGGTCAGCAGTGTTCCTGTGATGCCATGTTGGGTATTATGGGGTTGTAACATTTGTGACTCAGTATGTTACAGTTGTCTTAACTGTGTCATCCAGTATTCAATCATAAGATACTCAGAGTTTATGAAACTAAATTTTCCTCTCTTTTGCGTGTGGAACTCAGCCAACATTGTGCATTTGTGGATCCACGGCTACGCAACTTATAACAAGAAAAACTGATGTATTGCTTTAAGCAAACCAGCAGTCAGGGGTCTCCATATATACCGCTGCCTGTCTTTCACTGTGGCCTCTGGTTGGAGTGGTACTTTCTCTGCTTCTTTTCCAGACAGTAGCAGCAGCAGCAGCAGCAGCAATAGCTCAGAGTTTGCCTGCTCCTCCTCAGTGCCGGCGCCCACTGAGGACAAACCCCCAAATAGTGAGTGGGAGCAGCACTCTGCTCCGACAACCCCCTTACCTGCAAACTGAAGCCCTTTTCACACAAAGCACCCATCAGACTGTCATATCAAACATGAATGTATAGCATGGTGTTTGGCTTGAAAGAAACCATTAATAATGATGCTCAGCATTCCAACATAACTAATTTAAAATTTGAAGCTGATCTTTTGAGAAGAATCTCCCACCTGGTGGGGATACTGCTGTGTCAAGTCTTGCAAATATTGCACATTGTGTGAGCATTTTTGTTATGTTTAAAAATAGGCTTAATTTTTCAACCAGTAACTTTCGGCAAGGCAGGATGACAGTTTTCTCTATTTATTTTCCTGTGACATGTCTAAGAGTGAAAACTAGAAAGCAAGTCTGTCCAAGTTTTTTTCAAGCAGCCTGTGTGTCTGGTTTACTCAGAGGGGATTTCCTAGGGGCCTAGTGTCTCAGCTACTACTTTCGTCATCTATAGCATGTCCTCTATTGTTTTTTGAAGTGGGTTGTAACCAGGACAAAGGTTACTAATCACTTCTTTTCAGCTTGTTACATAATTTGTGAAATGGCAGCCCCGCATAATTTTAAGTGATATGTCTTATTGTTTTAGAGTATTAGGTCAATAAATTCTTTGTAATATTTGGTGATTTATATTGTAATATGTTGTTACACACAAGATTATTTAACGTATGTAATTATGACGGGGACTGAAGCAAATACTAACTCAGGGTAAACAATGGTGACAAACTCTTTTAAGAAATGTATTTACCCCATATGGAATGGATTTAACCAGAATACACAATAAGTATCTACCTAACTTATCCTAAACAGGAGAAAGTGGGTGCAAACAGACACACAAGACCAACATTTTTAACAAATGGGTTGAAAGGTCATGGACTGGAATGAGTACTTCCACTAGTTGTGGGTGTCAATTACAGTGATGAAGCTCAGTCTTTTATGCTGCTTATGGATAAACAGGCCTACATGTGTCATCCTGTCTTAAAGAATGGTCCTCTTAGCCAATAGCTGTGCTCCACCTGCACACTGCCAACTGGGATCAACTCAGACTAGATCACTCAGTCAAACATTAACACATGTACTACACAGAGGCTGAAGTTATCAAGACAACAATTGTACATATCCCACACAACGACAAGGAGAAAGACAGAAATGGAAAAGATTTGTTGTAAAGCTTCTCAGAAGGATACGAACAGGAGGTATTAAAGGTCATAGTTATACCTAAACCACAACACTACATTCATCGAGATCTATAGGAGGCAGTTTCTTTAGGAATGTCGGTCATGTCCAGTATAAATGAGCTTCATAGTAACTGCTGATGTCCATGCTGTTGACACTGGTGTCAGTTCCCACATTGCATAAGTGGATTATAACATGTGTGAAAGGGGCTTTAGACTTTGCCTGGTCTCTGCCACTCCTGTAGGCTCACCACCAACCCCCCCTCTGCCACTGACCATGAGTTTTCATGTCACAAAGCTGTCAGGGCCTACATGGAAATGACTGCGAAGATTCCTGATGTGCAAGAGCTGGCATGGATGTGCCTGGAAACATCCCTGAATTTCAATGAAACTGCTTCACTGTAAACTAATCCTTCCAAAGGATTGACACTGTCTGTATGAATATGTTGATATTTTGCCTTCTTTTTTCATGCACGGCCTCAATTACTTAAATTGTGACATAATAGGTTGTTTCTGCATGAATAATTTCATATCCTCGGTTTCAGATTACACTTTGGTCAGGCTTTATTTATAATCCTTTAACTCCTTCCTGTCCTTCCAAAGGCACAATTTACACCTCATCATATTTCATATCATTTTTTATTTTGTGACGTGATTTGATTTGTTCATTTTTCCTCTGTCTCTTCATTGTCACTGCCACTTCATTAAGACATTTTACCATTGTTGCAGAAAACTCCTTTTTTTGTTTGATCTTTCTCTCTCCCACTCCTTGTCCCTAATGTGTTGTTCCACTCTGTAGAGTCATAAGACTTTCGAGATCACTCTGTAATGTGTTGCTCTTTGTCTTTCTTTCCTCCTACTCCTCCTGGTGCAAATACTGCCTGTGTGGCTTGCTATACACCTTTTAATTGAAGAAGAAAGAGGTTGGTGTTAGAAAAGAAATAGTCATGCTGTTCAGTAGCAATCGTAGCTCTACTCATAGAACTGATTTAGATGGCTGTCGTATGTTTCAGTCGCATTTACACTAACTCTGCCTAATCATGAAACAATTCAATCACTGATTGTGCAGATTCAATGATCTTCTTTGCTTGCATGATTGCCACCCATCAGCCTCATGTTTCTATCTGTATTATCATCATGTCATTAAAAACGTAAAGTTTCTATAGTTTTTCTATAGAAAATCGACATGAAAGAGCTTTTACATACATAGATTTTCTAATTTTTGTCACAACTAATTATTAAATACTGTGTATTAGCAAGTAATAACACATCACTGACGCTGGAGGAGCCACAAAACTATACTTCTGTGCTTCAGATTGCTGCACCTGTAATCAGCATAGATCTTATGCAGATTACAGCTTTGACTAACTAATCTTTATTTAAGATATTATGACCTATAATGTAACAGTTATTTAGGACAAGAAGACACATTGTTTTCATCCTGTAAGCAAAGAGCTTTGTTTTCTTTTTGTCTCTGAAGGGAGAAAGAAGGTTTCCCCTGACAAAATGGTGGAGATGCAGGCAAAAATCGAAGAGGAAAGAAAGGCTTTGGAAGCCAAGCTGGACATGGAGGAGGAAGAGAGGAACAAGGCTAGAGCCGAGCTGGAGAAAAGGGAGAAGGATCTTCTTAAAGCTCAGTGAGTGCACTAAATTTAAACCAATGGGTGCAGTGGTTCCTCCCCTCACACCATACATATACTTGATTTAAATCCTCAGGCAGGAGCATCACCTTTTGCGAGAGAAACTGTCAGCCTTGGAGAAGAAGGTGATTGTGGGGGGTGTGGATCTCCTGGCTAAGGCTGAGGAACAGGAGAAGCTTTTGCAGGAGTCCAACAATGAACTGGAGGAACGCCGCAGGAGGGCAGAGCAGCTGCGAAGGGAGCTTGAGGAGAAGGAGGTAAGGCTAGATGACAGTCAACATAGTTGGATCTCTAATATCACACCATGCTTAAAGTACTAACCATTTCCAAACACTTGTTAAGTTATTGTTCAACCATGCTCATGCTAGAATAATATAAAATAGTTCCAGAAATGTGTGCATTATTGAAGGTTAAGCTGAATGTAACTACGTCAATGCTTAAGTTAAACCCCCTTGTGGTCAAAGACAAAAAATATTTAACCTAGTTCATCTTTTTTGTTTATTTATTTTTTCAGCGATGAGATATGATGCAGATGTTCTTCTCAATTTTTTTCGATTGTCATTTGTAGTTGGAAAATAAAACTTAAGGCTCATTCAGAGGCTTCTTCAATTTTTTTTTCTTCAGTTGACTGTTCAAAGGAAACCCATGATATATTGCTTGTAAACCATTTCCCCTTGTGGTGGAAAAAACACCTTGAAAACCTCAATTTGACCCAAAAAGGTTCCTTAGAACATAACCACAGATCACTCTGGCTTTTAACACAAAAAATCTTTACTTACATAATCACTGATCCCTCTCCTTCTCCACACAGCAAGAGCGTCTAGACATAGAAGAAAAGTACACTAGCCTACAAGAGGAGGCTCAAGGAAAGACCAAAAAGCTGAAGAAAGTGTGGACCATGCTGATGGCTGCCAAATCAGAAGTGAGCTAAGTATAAAGAAATAGCAGTAATCAAACTTTACACTGACCCTTAGAAGTCAGCATATGGAGAATTGATAAGCCACATTTGATAATGTCCTTTAACACGTATAAGCTATAAAAATCTCAGTGCAGTTGAAGCTTCCTTTGATTGACCACATCAAACTGATCCTGTATGGGTTTTGTGCTTTGTCAGATGGCAGATCTGCAGCAAGAGCATCACAGAGAGATCGAGGGTCTCCTGGAGAACATCCGCCAGCTGAGTCGAGAGCTGCGGCTCCAGATGCTCATCATAGACAACTTTATTCCTCAGGAATATCAGGTGATTATTAGGAATGTCATGACTGTCTGATCTCTAAAATATTGACTTAGCTGTATACCTAAAACTTCTATAATCCCTCAGATTGGTATGAAACATAAAGTAGGGTTGTCAAAGGCACTTCAAACTTGACTGTACTTAATCAATATTAGAGGAAAACAAAGACAAATGTTAATTTTGTTTTCAATAAGTTTTAATAACTGTAAACCTTAAAAGCAAAAAAGACATTTGAAAGGAGAATGAGAAACTGTTGCTGCTTTAAGCCAAGAAAATTGACTATGAGTAACCTAGGACCAGTATGAAAAGGTTCAGCGATGTTATTAAAAATAAGGATACTACCATGGAGAACCATAGAACAGTTATTTCCTGGTTGTTTTGAGGGGAAAATTAACACAAACATACTCTCTCATGTACACACACACACACACACACACACACACACACACACACACACACACATACACACACATACTCACACATATTCAAACACATATACACACCCACACAAATCAGCACACAATTGGGGGGATTTCTAGGAATTTGTTTCCAGTTGAGTCACTAACTTTCCTAGAAGAAGGACTGTGTGCAAACTAGCGATCGATGTACCGTAACTTACTCTTCTGCCTTTAAATTTATATAGAAGAAACACAAGTTAAGAACACAACACATTTTCTTATACTTTTTAAAGAAGAGCTTATGAGTTCATGAATATAAATGATTAACTCTCATTTGTTCGTGTTTAGGAGATGATCGAGAACTACGTACACTGGAATGAAGATATTGGAGAGTGGCAGCTGGTGAGCTCTTTGCAAAAGGCATACATTTGTTCTAGTTTGGGATTTAGTTTTCATGACTTAAGAGGTCTCATTTAAGAGCTTTTTCTCTTGTTTTGTGTCTTTTTTGTCTTTCAGAAATGTGTGGCATACACTGGCAACAACATGAGAAAACAAACTCCTGCTCCTGACAAAAAAGAGAAAGATGTGAGCTTGATGAGAACCTGTGAAGTGCTACATAATTTCTGTGCTATTCAACTTGTTGTTGATCTTAATCTTTTTCTGCCCTTGTTTCCTGTAGCCATTTGAGGTGGATCTGTCCCATGTGTATCTGGCCTACACAGAGGAAAGCATGCGGCAGTCTCTGATGAAACTTGAGAGACCCAGAACCTCTAAAAGTGGCAAGAGTGGTCGACCCAAGACCGGGCGCAGGTAATCTACTCTCTGCACAGATCATGGACATGCAACATCTTCATTTCCTGTTGAGCAATACACCAATTCATCATACAGTTCTATTATTAGTCAACACTTAAATGCATCATTTTATGAGCCTGATTTGGGTAAATTACACTTTTTTATCAGGGTGGGTACAAACCTGATCATGCAGATTAAAAGTAAAACTGTTTAGTAGGCTAGAAATCATATTTCAGACTCTAGGGGATTCATTTGATCCTGGTTTCAGAACCCTAGTTTAGTCCGCGTTACAGTTTAGAAAAACCAGATTGCTCTAATTGGACATCAAGGAAACAAGGAAATTGTGACAGGCAAATCACCTCCATGCCACAAACCACTGATGCAGTAGTTTATCCTAAAAGAGCTCCAACTACACCTGTGGAAATATTACAGAAATTTGTTGTAGTAGTCAGGTTAGAGAGATAGTTCATTCCTCAGTTATCAATGTGAGCTCAGCTGTCATTGTCATTGAGGAAGATCCTGTGATGTTAGTGATGTTAGTGATGATTAATGACTTCGGTGCAGCCCCACACTTCCACCAAGGGCACAAATGAATCTAATTAAATAGGCTGATGCAATTTTGTCTTTGTGGTTTGATCTGTTACAATTTGATCTATCAGAAATCCTCATGACACGTTCTAGAGCTTTTTCAAATTTACATGTAACGCTGCACATATACTTTCTTGATCAAAACCTTAAGACCACTTGAAAAATTGCACTAATTTACAATTTACATTGTTGGATCTTAAGACGGTTCTAGGTAGAGTTTCAAATTTAAAATGAAGATGTGGGGATGAGAAAAAGATTTTAAAAAATGGGGAAGCAATTTTTTGTAAACAATAATTAACGTGAAATAGCCTGTTCATCAGTTGATCAAAAGTTTGAGACCTTCAGAGGCCAAAATGTATTCACAGTGTCATGACCTCCTGATGGCAAAGGCCAAAAAAAAACTCTCTTTGCATGTGGTTGGATTGTTGAACTGCATAAGCAAGGCCCCTCGCAATTCGCCATTGCTACTGAGGATGGATGCAGTAAGAGCCATTTTGAATTTCTGAAAATAGTTTTGAGGGTTATAGAACACAAAAGCCAAGTGGTAGACCCCAAAAAAGGTCACCAGCGCTGAACCATAGGATCTGATTAGCAGCCCATCAAAACACAGGACGATCCTGGACCCAAATTAAGGCCATTACTGGTGCCGACTGCAGCCCAACAAGGGCTTTAAGAACAAAAAGCCTTGTTTAGACGCCCCCTTCAATGTCGCTAAACTACCATGTTTGGATTTCACAAGAGAGCATCACACAGGACATTGAAAGACGAAAGAAAGTTTTATTCTGTGGTGAAAAAAAAAGATCTTTGTCAGTCCTGATGGCGTCCTACGTCGCTGTCACAACAAAGAGATCCCACCTGAGATCATTTCTAGGTGGCACAGTGGAGTGGGGGCGCCCATCATGATCTTGGCTGCTTTTTTCCTTGAATGAAATAATGGAGCTTTAAGTTGTGCAGGGGCGTCAAACAGCTGCTGGCTATTTGGAGAAATTTCAGGGAGCATCCTTCATGACTGAGGGCCCTGGTTTGTGTGGTAATCACTGAGTTTTTCAATAGGACAGTTCTGCAGTTTGCATTGCCTGCCTGACGAAGGACAGAGGAATCTGCTCGCTCTTTTAGAGTGTCCCATGTGTTCCCTTGATCTAAATAACGTTTTGAACCTTTAGGGGTAGATGGCGAAGGAAGTTTACAAAAATGGAAATAAGTTCTAGACAGTGGTTGTCCTCCATGAAGCCGTCTCCACCACTTTGAGCAAAGTCCTTCCTCCCCCTGGAAACACTTGCACAAATCATGCCCAAATAAATTTTTGACATGATCATCAAGAGCAGCGGAGCTCCTCATCACCCAGTGCTTTCTTAACACTTTTATTTCTATTTGAGAGTTTTTTCTGCCTTTTCTTAGCTGTGGTCTTAAACTTTTGAATGTTGTTTTCAATAAATTGCTCACTTGTTTTTTTTTGTTTTTCTCACTCCCATTTCATTATCTTTTTTCTTTTTTTTGCTTTTTGAAACTCTACTTAGAACCTTTTGAAGATCCAATTGTACAAAATGTGAATTTGTGCTTTTTTCAACTGTTCTGAAAAGTTTGATAAAGAGTGTATATGAATCTTACTTGTGAGTGACATGGTTCTCTTGTTAATCATGAGAGACCCTCCAATAATTGAGTAAACCTAAGAACTACTGGTGGTGTATCATGAGTCTATTTATACCGTGATGATATGGTGTATTCTTATCGTACTATATGTTTATTCCGAGAAATGCTAAGAGCACCCTGAAAGTGTTGATAACCTTTATCAACTTCCATCTCTACACAGGAAAAGATCTGCAAAGCCTGATGCTGTGATCGAATCTCTTCTACAGTGAATAAAGCGAAAACAAGTGCTTGTTGTCTCTGCACATTTCATGTCACCTTAGTAAAATCAGTCATTAGTCTGGTCTTAAGAATTGAGTGTTAAACGTTATTTAAATGCTTATTGAAACACACTGAATAGCCGCTAAGGTTTTATATGTGAAGACACTGAACCTGTGATAGGAAAACAGAACTCTTGGCCAAGAGGATCTGTTATTTGTACAGTAGTCAATTTTCAGGATTTTCATCATTTCTGTGTCACATTAAAGCAAGAGAAGCAGTTTAAATCAGCTCTTCAATCTGAGCATTTCAAGGAGTAAAATCAAGTTTACCATCTCTTTGTGTCATTTAAGACATTATATTGAAAGTCACCAACATTGGGGAGAAAGAATTGGGGACAAAGCCGCTTAAGTGTGTAAGTTGTTTTTAAATGCAAAGTGTCTTCATGCTATGTATCTTCAGTTAAACTGGTTCACTGTTGTGCTGTTTATTAACAAGCAGCTGAGCTGACATCAGCACATAATGACTGAACTTCATCTACATTTAAACAACTTATTCTACTCAAATGTTAAGCTTAAATTTGAATGATCTTTCCCCAATTAATCCTAAATGTTGATTTATGCTTTTTCTCTGTCTAAATCAGAATTATCAGGACATGCATGCTTACCCAGCTATTAAGTTAGTGCCATTTCCAAATAAAAGTGAATTTTAAAAATATCTTTTTTTCAATGTCAGAACACTTTTTGTTACTTTGAAATTCACCATACATACTGTAAACGTGTTTCAGTTTTATGCACTGGTATGTAAAAGAAATTTGACTTTTTTGCTGTTCTGTAGTGGAGGCAACTGACTCTTATCTTGTACTATAATTTATGTAAAATGTTTACACCCACCAACCCATGGATATTTTATTTATTAAATTATTTTTTACGTTTCATCCTACGTTGTTTAGTCCCTGTTGCATTGTATCATGAAATCAGTGATGTCTCTCAAAGTTACAGGTGCTTTTCAAATTCTTATAACAACATGTAATAAATAACTACACGCAGCCTGTTTGATAGATTTTCTGACAGATGTAGGAAAAGCAAACAGTAGGTAATTATCATCTTGGAAATGAGCGTTTTGTTTACACAGTGTATACAAGTTGTTGTTTTACCTCAGATATGGAACTGAATTTTTTATACAGTAACATCATCATGATTATAAAGAAAGGAGAAAAATGCCAGACTAGTTTCACATTATGATTTATTAATGTATAAATAGTTTCAGTACAAAATAAAAATGTAAATAAATAGGTTCTGTATTCAGCAAAACATACAAAATAAGTGTAAAATATGTCTGTCACTTAGAAGCACATCATATAATCACTTTTTGCAGTCGATGGAATCACTTTGATTGTTGGCAGCTTCTGCACAGCACAACACGTATCCCAGGACTTTCTGTATGTGAACAGCTCTGTTCTCCTCCAGGTGACACTGAAAAGAAAAAGAAGGGATTTTTTTTGTTTTGGAATTGCACAGAGGTCAAGTGGAACATACAGTAAACTAATGAAACCAAGTCTAATGGGTCAGTTGATACAAATTTAAATATAGTTCAACCATGAATTCTCAGCTTACCTTTGTGTGGTTCGTCTGGTTGTTGTATTGGTGCAGCTCTTCAGTGAGTTTTGAGTTTTTTAAAGATGAGTGTTTCAGAGCTTTCTCAGCTAAACAGAAGATATTCTTCTGTGAAGACAACACAATCACACACTCAGATGTGGAATCGAGCAAACTCATTTAGTCCATGCTAATCTACAAAATGAACATGTTTCCAATTGTTGAGCAAATTCAGGAACTAGGTCCGTCAAACAAAATATGTAACACAATAGCTGTAAAGTAATCACAACTTACCCAACATTTGTCTCCAACACTGCTGTCTGGCCATTGTACTTGCTTCAATGAAAATGACATGACACCACTGTCAAAATATGAGCAAGCAAACAAATCCACACTACACCACTGTAAAGATTTCTTACCTCCATAGAGTTGTTGTAGTGTAGGCTCATATTCTTTGCTTCGTATATAATTTGTCTCAGCAGAAGATTATCACCCAATGGTCGTGATGCTGCTAAGACAATCACAAGCACCATTGCTGCAAGAGCATTTTGAATGTTGAAGTCCTTCATGTCTGAGCGAGCCGCTTCAAGCACTGTCACTTTGAGCAGGAAAGTTGAACACCCTTCTCACTCTTACCACGGATGCCTCTTATATTGTCATCAAAGTCACACTTAAAACACTGTGTGACCACAATCTATAGAGACGTAGGAGGAGGAAAGCACCAAATAAGGACTAAATGATGATGTGTATCAGATTTACTATCAATGTTCCGCTTAGTGAATATACTTGTGGTTGTCTGCTGCGAAGGAATTACCAATTAATCCATTAACAGCAACAATCTCACCACAAACTTTCATCATCACCTTGTCCTACGATGGAACGTAAGGTATCATAATGGCTAGGGGAAAGCAGAAGTTCATAGTGTGTGATAATAAAATACTGTGAACCACTGAAAAAGTTTTCATGCTGAGGTTCAATAAAGCATCTGTGTAACAACAGTTATAAGTTATATAATATGGATCTTTTCCACTCCTGATCTCCATCCAGCAGTTATTAATTCCATGATATTTTCGGTGTAACCTGTGCTTTATCTATCATATCAGAATGAATGCAAGTGGGCACTAGGGAAATATTTTGAGTCAGTCTTTTCACTCAAGCTAAATAGATACAGGAAAATTTGACGGACAGAAAACTCCCTGCCAGCTTCATAGTTTCATTTTTACTCTGTCTGGCACCAACACGAGCTTACCTTTAAGTCTCAAATATGTGAGGTTAGAAGATGATTTATTTTTATAACATCAAATCTTATTCAATTAAATCTCATTAAATCAAGCAGAGGTATGAAGGGAAATAAAATTTATAACTCATTTCAATGCTACTTGAAATCATAGTTGTCAAGTTTTAAATACTGTAATAGTTTCTAAAAAGAGAAATAAACCAGTTTCTTATTGTAGATCCTAAAAACTAACGTATCCTCATTGCACATTGACCATTTTAATAGTGGTATTGCAAAACCATAATATTGAAAAAGAGCCCCATCTTCAGGTAAAGTTTACTACCCATAGGACTCAAAATATTTCAGCTTACCTTACTTTTAAATTCAAATCACAGGCCAATGCTTGATGGTGAAGATGCTCATTTTTCATCAAAATTTATATGCAGAATTAGAGTGTTATGTTGTGTGTGTGTGTGTGTGTGTGTTTTTTCTTATTTTAGTTTAACTGTTACATACTGAACTTGCCAAACACAAGCACATTATTTTCTGGTTGAAATATTAGTTATTTACTTTTATTCACGAACAGAAACATTAGTTGTAGTGGTTGTGTGTTATTCTTGATTAAGTTTGACACACTTCTTTTCCATGCAAAAACTATCAATTTTGGCATTGACATCTGCAGTACTTTACTTTGTATCAGATCAAAACCAAATTTCGCACCACTACCATCTTCAGGACAAATTTATTACCTAAAGGATTCAAAGTATTTTAGCTTATCAATTTCCTTTTTTATTTTCAAGTCACAGGCACATGATTGGTGCTGATGATATTCATTCTTTACCCTGTAATGCCTCACCCATCAAGAAAAAAAAAAGGTAAGAAAATTCAAAATATTTTGAAACTGAGATGTTTATTAACCCTTTCACAAAATCCACAGAAAAATATTGCTTTATCATTTTATTTATGATAAGCATCTTGTATCACATTTGACACATTGACCAGTTTTCCACTGATTTTGTCATTTCTTTGAGTAAATATACATTCATTTGATGCAGAGAAAATTTTATCCAAAAGAAAAAAGAGTAACTATTTAGATGTTATTCTTACTGCAACTTATTGAGAATCAGCAATTATTTTCCTGGAAATATGTGAGCAGGTGATTTCATGAGAGCTGCTATTTTGAAGAGAAATTCGTCTTTAACTGACTGCAGTGAAAGACAATCCTCAAGGTGGTAGAATACATGTTTTTAATTATGATATTTTTTTACAGGTTCTCAAGAAACTATCATGTTGATGAGATAGAGGTCAACTCATGTAACAAAAATGATACTTTTGGCAAAACAGGGTTCAAAATTTACATGCAGAACTAAATTGAGTGGTGTGAATTTTTTTATTCTAATTTATCTCAGCCCTTGCATTCTGAACTGGTCACAGACTCTTATTCAACTCTGACTTTGTGGGATTCCTTGGGCCGGGTCAAAACTGACCCTAACCATATTGTGAAGGTATAAAATATGAACAGTACTAAATAGTTTAGTTCATCAATTGACTTCCACGGACCACATTCATCTTGTGCTCCTCTAAATCACAAATTCATAATATCATGTGTGTGTGTCCCTGTGTGTGCACATGGTGACTAAAACTGCAGGGACATTTTGTTCATCTTTCACCTTCTACATGGTGTTAAGACTCCTGATGGAGAGAAACTTAGAAGGCGAGAGAAACAAAACCCGCGCCTTCTTCAGTGTGAACAAATGAATGAAATGGAGATATAGCCAGCTGCAGCTTCCTTTCCAGAGAAAATCCTTCCTCATCTGATTTAACGAATCAATAAGCCACGGTGAAGCTGGACCACTGAGAGAGGCAGAGCATCGGAGCCAGCAGCCAATAGGAGAGCGCACGGGATTTAGGCTGGATGCGCCATTTTACTGCGTCCACAGCCATCCGGCAAGATGGTCCCCTCGCTTTGTCTGCTCTGACTGGAGTTGTTTCGGTATTCAGGACCTCTTCTTGCTTGCGTAGCATCGTGAAATCTGCTCACCACACCAAATCGGACTACTCCTATCATTAACGAAACGTGTCTCTACCAGTTTAGCAATGTCGACGCCGGAAAGCAGGTATGAGCAGAGTGTGTAGTGTTTGTTTGGATAAGTCAGGTCTGCATTGATCACAGAGCTACCTTCACTAGCGGCGCGCCGGGCCATGAGTGCACAAAGCTACTTCTCTAGCGGGGCTAGCTGGGTTAGCTGCGCAGCCGGCAATGGCTAAGTTCGTACACATGCATTTTCTGACGCGAACATGAGCACACGGAGAGGTTTTTCACAGCAGCTAAACTTGCGAAAATTCCTTTAAAAAATAAAGGTTATCCGTGCTCTGACAAATAGAAAACGGTGCATTATTCCTCAAATGCTACCAGCTAGGTTAGTGCTAGGCTGCAGTGAGCCCAATGGTTTGTGTCATGGTGTCGTAAGAAAGCGGGAAGGCCTGTGTGTGCATTTTTCGGTGCATGCCATGCACAGGATATTGCATGGCATGCACCGCCGAGATTGCAATGTTGCCAGGGTAACATGGAGCAATGGAAGAAAGTAGGTCTTCATTCCTAATGCTGCTAATGTTAGCAATAACTTGTTATCTCTGATTGTGAGGGGTTCCTATGTTGTCAAAATAGCTACTGACTGCAATGAAAGAAAAAAGGGAGGACGAAGCTGCAAATGGAGAGTGGTACCGAGCAGAGTTACAGGTCATTTGTGTTCGTCTGTCAAAGGATTTGGACAGATTTTGGGCCTGGTTGGTGCTGAGAGGACAGGGCTAGCTCCACTCCGCTTAGCGCGATCTAATCAGCACGTTATGATGACGCAAAACAGCAAAATAAACAGCGGAGCCTCAGTGAGGAGTGAAGTGATCCTGCACCGTGCATCTATTAGAATATGTAAATAACTGGGATTATTATTTTTCCAGTAAAGATATTCACAAGTGCTTATATCGTGCTTTTGTCTTGATAAAAAATGACGCCCACTTGCTCGTAGTTAAGTTGGACATTGGACGAACCTTATACATCAGAACATTGTTTGAAATCCTTGATGCATACTTATAACACTTGAAACATTTAATATTATTTTTTTGTCAATCTAAATCTTAAATAAAAAAAGATTTAAGTAGGTGTGAGTTTTGAAAATACCTCTGCTCTGTGCTATTCTGTTTATGTATTGTTCCAGGGAATTCCCATCTTAAACAATTGGTGAATGCCAAAGATTACCTACAGATATGTAAACAAAAGGATTTGTGAAGTAGTGACAAGTGTCTGGACTGGAGAAACATGTAGATACTGGCCATGTCTTTTTGGATTTTGTTTACCAACAGTTAAGGCTTCATAATATATTGATTTTAGGGATGCATTGATACTACTTTTATTTAGCCAATTACAAATACTTACATTTGAGTTCTCACCGATACAGAGCACTGATACATATTCTAACTAACATCACTGTAGTTCGGATGTGACTTTGAAAATCTCTCATTTTAACAAATGAAATGAAGATGATGATGCACCTACACATGTTGCTGAGATTTTAGCAGTCAGCACTCTTCTACTTAGGCGCCAATGACAAGCCAACTTGCTTATCAGACGCAGTAGTACATGGCGCACTTTTACAAGAACAAGTACTTCAGCGTGGTATCAGGTATTGATATCAGTGCATCCCTAATCGTTTTAGTCTATAATCATTCAGCAATATTGGCAAGGGCAATATTCATATCGCTAGGTAAATTAAATATCACAATACATTTTAGCCTTTCAGTGAAACTTATGTAGCCCGTCCATGCCCAATCAAATTACCAATCGATCTGAATGAGCATCCGTCTACATATTTTACCACATTACATGCACAGTTAAAGCACCTTATCACTGTTTTGGCAGAGCGGCATGCAGCGTGTGTGGTCGAGCAACAGAAAGAGGGAGCTGTGAATGTGGGTGGAGCATAGCAGGGATTTCGACAATCTGATAGTTTTCTAAGAGTTAATATCACATAAGGTGCTGTATTTAACACTGTAAAGCTTACAGGCAGCAACTTCCAGATCTGTCTAAGAATCTGTTATTGTCATTCGAGCAAGTGGTGAAGCAGCAACTTTAAAAAATATTGCAATATCATTTCTTTCCAATGTTGTGCAGCCCTACTGACCATAATTACATGCAGAAATGTCAATACATTGTTGAAAAAATGTTATATAATACCCAAGTGTGACATTATTTAACAGTATGTTGTTACATGCTTTTCCAGGTAAAATGAGTTTGCCGTCCTCTGAACCAAATACTGATCAAATGGCAGAGAAAGCAGAGGAGGTAAGTATTGCAGCTGCTTTGCTGTCTGTGAATAAACATTATGAAAACAGATTAAAGATCAAATTTGTAAAAGGCATATATTTGAATGTTTTCATTTGTTTCTATCTAAATCATACGGTTGAAATACACTTCTTTTCTTCCTCTTAAGCCTGGGAGCTCAACAGAAACTATGAAGTCCTCTTCTCGCAGCAAGAGGTGGGGAGCAGTCTTCTTTTTCTGTTGATAATTAATTGCATGCATGAAAACCTGTTCACACAAACAGTTTTAGATACTCAAGCTATGTGCCATCTTGTTTTAGGAAGCCCGCTACTGTAACCAAGCACACTGGACTGAATGAATCTGACTCAGCGGAGAGTCAGAATGAAGGTGCCTCCTCTGACAACCCCTCTGACAACAACACAGGCAACACATCTAAAGGTATATACCCTCAAGCTACTGGTTTCTCTTCAGAAATAGATACAGACAATGAATAGGACGCTGATTTTGTTTAACTTATATGGTTTTATGTTTAATCAGGCACTTTAGTGATGAGGCCAGCCGGAAACGAAAATAAAGGTGCCATGAAACTCAGAGTGGACTTCAAACAGAAACATACAGGTGATTCTGTGTGAAAGTTTAGAGATTTAACTGAGAGCTTTTTCTGTGACATAATGAACACTATTTTTGTTTTACTATCACAGATGATACCCTGCAGAAGAAAGTAAGCTGCACAGCCTGTGGAAAACAGGTCAACCAGTTTCAGCGTAACTCTGTATATGAACATCCTGTACTCAAAGTGCTTATCTGCAGGGTAGGAAACTTAAATTTTTTCACATTCTGTCAAAGCCATTTAGGCTGGGCCATTTTATCATTTTGTGTATCAGTAATAACTACATTTTTTCCCCCTCTAGTCTTGCTACAAGTATTACACAAGTGATGACATCAACAAAGACTCTGATGGGATGGATGAGCAGTGCAGGTACGCGTTTGTCAACACAAGACTTACTAAATTATGAACTTATTTTTCAATCAAACGCAAGCAATCCCAGACTAAAAAGTGTAACTGTGTAAAATTGACCACATGACTTAAACAGACACTTGCATGAAATTAAATATTAGAAATGTTTTGATCCCCTGTACTTCATTTCATTTTTTAATAACTATTTGCCCAATCCTTGTTTGTGTTTCCTTATTTGTTAAAAGTGGTCTGAACTGTTCAGGACTTAATTTTTTTTCTCTAAAAGTGTGACCTTTGCCCCGACAGGTGGTGTGCAGAAGGTGGCAAACTCATCTGCTGTGACTACTGTAGCAATGCTTTCTGCAAGAAGTGCATCCTGCGCAACCTTGGTAGGAAGGAGCTCTCAGTCATCACTGACGAACTCTCAAAGTGGCACTGCTACGTCTGCCGGTCTGATCCTCTCCAGGATCTGGTGTCCAAATGCCACAGGGTCATGGAAAAACAAGAACAGAAGCAACAAAAATCAGACAAACCCTCAGAGGAACGGGAGAGAAAGAAACACAAGAGAAAAGCAGTAAAAGAGCACAAAGCAGTCGTCAATGGAAAAGAACACACCGAAGGCTCAGGGACCATGACATTTTCCTACAAAAAACTGCAGGTACCCAAAGAAATTATAAAAAAGACAAAAAAGCTTGTGGAAACTACAACTGGTTTGAACAATACGTTCATTCAGTTCATCCAACAGACTGCAGAAGAGCAGGGAGACAAGTCTATCAGGTATCGACATTTGAAAGCCTTCAAGGCTGTGCTGGCTGATCTGAAGAAAGCCCACAGTGCTTTGGAGGCAGCCTTGGTGCCTGAGTTTAAGAGCATGGAGCTGCAGAATGGAAATGAAGAGCAACATGTAGTGAGAAAGAATGCTGAAGCTAGTCACCCTGTGACAAATGACCATGTGGATGATGTGGCTGAAGCAGGGATCGAAGCCAGCATGGTGAGGAAGCAAGACAAAGAACAGGCTAAGGAGCAGGATGAGCAGCCACATGAGGATCTCAATGAGGAGCCACCTGAGGATCTGGGTGAGGAACTGAATGAGAAGCAGAATGAGGATCCAGTTGAAAGTCAGGTTGAAGATTCAGTTCTTGAGCAGCATAATAAGCATGTTGATCAGGACATGGAAATTGATCAGATGCCTGTGAAGAGTGAAATGAAAGATGGCCAAACAGGAACTGACGCAACCAAAAAAATCATTAAAACTGAAATCTGTGATGATGCACTTTTGTCAACCAGTGAAATGTCTTTGGATCATGACATTATGTCTGTGCCTCCTTCAGTCCCAGAGGAGCTTTTTCAGATGGTAGAAAGCCTGGCAGATTCCAGCATACTCTCACAGAAAGACGTCGACCAGGTCTCACACTCTGACACAAAGCCAGACAAAAAGCCAATCACAAACTCAACAGACTCTGAACGCCCCCAACCCAAGGTCAAGAACCTCATCGTCAAACTGACTCCTGTGCCCGTCGTGACAACAATTGGGTCAAGAGCCTCCAGGTCCAAAAGCAAAGAGAAAGATGAAGAGGTGCTCAAAAACAGCAAAGATGAAAAATGTGAGGAGAAGGAAGATGAAGCCGAAGAGGATGAGACCAGCAGCCCACCTCCCAGCCGGCGGTCTAGTAGAGTAAAGACCACGCCCTTGAGGAAGCAGGCGGACAATACGAGCAAGGAGGAGTCCTCTGAGTCAGAGACAGAGAAAAATAGCAAGAAGAAAGCCAAGTCCTCCAAGAACCCCCCTAACTCCAAGAAAGAAGACGACGAAAAAGAAGAGAGCAAGGCTTCAGAGAAAAAGACGCTGGACTCTGACTCAGATGTAGTTCCCGATATACTTTTAGAGAAAGCCGCTGCAGCAAACAGCACGGATGAGGAAAAGGGGGCCACAAGTGCTAAAAAGTGTTTGTTTAAATCCAACAACACGTCAGCACAAGACACGGAGAAAGCATCCAAACGTAAAAGGAAGTCCAAAAGCTCTGATTCAGATTCAGAGAACAAAAATAAAAAGACCTCAAAGAAGAAAAAATCCAATGACTCAGGCTCATCAGATTCTGATTCTGACCAAGAGAAAGAAAAGAAAAGTAAAGGGAGCACAGCAAGGAGAAGATCCAGCCGTGTGAAGAAACAAGATGAAACTAAAGAAGAGAAAAAGTCACCTGAGAGGAAAGCAGCCGATCGGAAACGGTCTTATGAGAAGAAGCGCAAGAGACCTGGTCCCAAAGGTGCTTCCAAGTTGCAGTCGTCATCTAGTGAGGATGAGGAGGAACAGCAGCCTGATGGTGACTCTGGAGAGGACAGTGACCAGCAAAAGATTAAACCTATTTTGGAGGATAATGTGGTTGGAGCAAGCGGACCTTTCCACCAATCCTCAGGTAAATTGATGTTGAAAAGTGTTTCATGGCCATCAGTTTAGCTTCTTGCTATCACTCTGATCAGTCCACCCGACTTTTGAATCCATGAGTTACACAAAAAGTCAGCTCCTTAGAAAAGTAACCCCATGGTTTTGTGTCACACGTTTGTACTGAACATGTGTTGCTAGTTCTAGCAGTAGTGTAGAACACTAAAAAAATAGAGTTTAGTTCAGCATTTCATTAACGTACAAAGTGACTAATAAAAAATGTTTTTTGCAGGTGTGCAAGACCGAACACAAACAAACTGCCCCCTCGAGAATAATGAGGGCTCCTTAAAATGTAAACATTATCATGGTCAAAAGACAGTGCTGCCCTCAGCCCCACGTTTAGCTCCACATTTTGTTATTTTGTTTACTTTGACGGCAACTTACAAATCGAAGTAGAGCAGGGAAAGGTCAGCTCTGATTGGCTGTTACCACACACATTTCTGCCATTTTTGATCGCTTGAATATGCTCACAGCTTATCACTGTAATTGACCTGAAATTTATCACAATCACAAATCTCTATTGATTGATCACCCGGCCCTACTCTAGGTGACATTTACTTAAAAGTTCAAGAAATATTCCTGTCCTGTTTAATTCACCTTTAATTTGTTATTTAGGAGATGAAGCAGACAACAAAGAGAAGATGTGTGAGGATGACGACGACGACGACGACCCTGAAAACAGGTATGCTTCTCTTTTTTTCTTCACACAAGAGCTATATAAAAATTTTACTCGTCTGCTCTTTTTCACCAACAATATTGAGTTTCATCAATTCAAACTGAAGTTAAAGGCCTGATTTAGAAGCACTGTGCAGCTGCTCGATGACTGATCCATATCAGAACAATCCTGATCATTTGTCTGCCATTCATTTCAATAAATTCATGTTCTGCAGCAAAGCACAAACAGCAGTGTCCTCTCATAATGGGGTCTTTATCAACTGCCATTGTGTCTGTTTACACATTCACAGTTGCTGCTGTCACATTCCTAAGCTGTTCGGGTTTAGCCTGAAATGTAAAGAGCCAATGTTTTGGGAGTAAATGTTACATTTTCAAGACTTACATGTAGGGTTTATAAAATTATACAGTGGGTTACATTTAAGCTTTCCATGTGGTCGTTAGGAAAGATGACAATAGAGCAGGAAATGAAAGAGAGTGAGTAATGACATGAGATGTACAAGCACACGAATTAACAGTCAAAACAACTCTCTTGACAACTGGTGTCCCGCATAAAGACCATTTTATTCGTTAAGGTTGCATGATAGAAAAGGGCTTGTGGAATTTTCTTTTCCTGTATAACAATATGTCCTCTTTGTTTTTTGTTTTTCCTCCATTTAATATGATGAATGAAGCCTCCCCGGCACTAACATTGTCTCCCTGTCTCTTTCTTTCTTTCTTTGTCCCAAAGGATTGCAAAAAAAATGCTTCTTGCACAAATAAAATCCAACTACTCATCTGGAGCAGAGAGCTCCTCTGATAATGAAGGAGAGGACAAGGTGAAAAAGTCCTCAAAAAAAGGAAAAAAAGAGGAAGAGGACGACGAAGGTACTCCACTACTGCAGAATATATCCAGCTGTTTGAGTGAAATTTGGCGTGTTTTGTGCTGTTTTTAACTTCTGTTTCTCTTTTTGTAGATGAGGACTCAGAGGACTCAAGCTCTGATGTTGATGTAAAGAAGACTGGCAAACGGCACAAACTGCTCCGTCACAAACTCTCATTGAGTGAGGGCGAATCAGGGGATGAGAAAGCTGCTAAAAAAGACAAGAAGAAAGGAGGGAAGAAGAAGTCAGCACGGAAAAGTTGGTTCAGATCATCTCATTTTGCTCTTTGGCAGTATGAACAAAAATATTCCGGTTTCTGTTAGTTTAAGCAGTAGATGACCTGTCTCTGTGCCTTTTTTGTCTCCCCATTAGTGGCCAGTGATGATTCTGCAGACTCCGACTTTGAGAAGTCAGAATCAAGTGAGGAGTCGGGTGTTAGCGAGGAGTCAGCTGTAAGCGAGGAGCTTAGTGACTCAGAAAAAGAGGGGAAACGTAGAAAGACGAGGTGAGAAGTTGAACCAGTCAACATCAGGAATCAATTGCTGTAACTGGATCTGGATTGATTTTCTGCTTTTACTGACGTGATTTTCTTTCTGTCCGAAGATCTTCGAAGAAGAAAGATGAAGAGAAACAGAGAAGTTACAAGCAGAAGAAGAAGCGACGCAGGATCAAAGTTCAGGACTCCTCTTCCAGCAATGAGAAGGTGTTTAAAATGCAGAGCACCTGGTCCAAAAAGTTTCTTTTTCCTCACACAGGATTTGCCAGGTGGAACAGCATAAGGTTTGCCAGTCAGGTCACGTGTGCCATATAAAATGTAATTTGAAGTTACCCCTGGAGTGTGTTGTGAGGACACAAATTAATCATAGGGCTGCTCAGCTTCTGATCATAGGAAGTGAATTTTTTCCCTCAGGGCTGAAGATCAGAGAGCTGAACTTAATGTCCCTTTCCACAGAGTGGAGAGGAAGATGATGAGGATGGAGACGGCAAAAAGGGACGCAAAAAGATCCGCAAAATCCTGAAGGATGACAAGCTGAGGACGGAGACGAGAGATGCTCTGAAAGAGGAGGAGGACAGGAGGAAACGCATAGCAGAGAGAGAAGAGCTCAGGAAGAAACTTCGCGAGGTAAATATGAAGTGAGATAGGCCAAACAATCAAAGTCTCTGTTACATTTTCATGTTTATGTTTTCAAACTAGATGCAATAATCATAACTATAAAAAATATATAAAATATTATCATGACTACTCCATGTTTTTTTGTTCAAAAGCTGTGGGTAGCTCTGTTATGACCGTTGCATTCATTTTTTTAACTTCTTGCACTAATTTTGCTCTCAGTTGGCATAATTGAATGAGACTCAGACATCCATTGATTCAGTCGCAATCCAATTCAAAATATGAACGTGCGCATGTAAAGTGGATGTTATAAGCCACCCATCTTTTGAGTTGGTCAAATTACCAAAATTATGTAAACATGACACACTCAAAAACACCCTTATTCTTTTGTGACCCTCTTCTTTCTGCCGCTAATCTTCCCTCAGGTTATCGTTGTTGAGGAATCCTCTCAGGTAGCCTGTCCCATCACCACAAAGTTGGTGCTGGATGAGGACGAGGAGACTAAGGAGCCGATGGTGCAGGTGCACAGGAACCTTGTCACAAAGCTCAAACCTCATCAGGTGGACGGTAAGGACAAAGCAGTTTCAGTCACAAGACACCAAGACAAAAATCTACTGTGCACAAAACTATATTTGCTCCACTGAGAAAATTAATTTCAGTCTCTCTGTGCTTGTATGCAGGGGTTCAGTTCATGTGGGACTGCTGCTGTGAATCTATGAAGAAGATTGAGAAGTCTGCTGGCTCCGGTTGCATTCTCGCTCACTGCATGGGACTGGGAAAAACTCTGCAGGTACAGAGGAGAGAGCAGCATGTTCACCTGAATTTTTGACATTTTTAAAGCTGTGCAACAGGAAATGATTCAACATGAATCTGAAGCTGTACATAATAAAATAATATGTAGTTACTTCTCTCAGACAATCACTTTTGTTGTTTGGTACTGCTCATGTTCATTGAACAGTTCAAATTGAAATGCAGTTACTAGACGCTCTATGAGATAAGAGCGAGAGAGGAACTACAAGAGGTTAATTGTCAAACTGCTATCCTGGAGAAGGAATCAGTTTCTGTAAACCAGTGTGATTACGACTGTGTTTAACTGTAGTCTCATTTCTGTCCTGTAGGTGGTGGCATTCCTTCACACTTTGCTGCTCTGTGAGAAGCTCAACTTCACCACAGCGCTGGTGGTTTGTCCCCTCAACACTGTTCTTAATTGGCTCAACGAGTTTGAGAAATGGCAAGAAGGAATGAAGGATGATGAGAGTTTAGAGGTAAACAATCACTGTGTGGCAGTTTCTTTTTGACAGTGGTGCCACCTTTTGTTTGTCACGTGTCTCCGATTGACTCTGAATCGTGTCTGTACATATTATTTGTGCCAGGTGATAGAGCTGGCCACAGTGAAGAGGCCTCAGGAGCGAGCAGTAGCCCTTCAGCAGTGGCAAGAGTCAGGGGGTGTTATGATCATGGGCTATGAAATGTACCGTAACCTGACTCAGGGCAGAAACATCAAAAGCAAGAAGCTTAAAGAAACATTTCAGAAGACTCTGGTAGATCCAGGTACAGTGCTTTGAAACATCTGCTCAGTGTGTGTTAAAATTGAAACTTTTATTGCAGATTATTGAATTGGTCATAAATTCTTAAAGCAATGATTATTTACAAATGGATTTCCAGCTTTGCTTTCACCTTTGATAAGTTTTTCCTTTTTTCTCTCATCACTTGCCTCAGGTCCAGATTTGGTGATCTGTGATGAGGGTCACATCCTGAAGAACGAGGCCTCAGCTGTGTCCAAAGCAATGAACTCCATCAGAACGAGGAGGAGAGTTGTTCTTACTGGGACACCTCTACAGAACAACCTTGTTGAATGTGAGAAACCTGAGATATACAGATACCAGGTTTTTAACTCTTCATGGCCATGGATGTATTTAAAATTGTGACCTTTTTTGTTCTTTTTCTTAGACCACTGCATGGTGAACTTTATCAAGGAGAACCTGCTTGGGTCAATTAAAGAGTTCAGGAACCGGTTCATTAACCCCATACAGAATGGTCAGTGTGCCGACTCCACGTTTCAGGATGTGCGGATCATGAAAAAGAGGGCTCACATCCTGTATGAGATGCTGGCTGGCTGTGTCCAGGTACAAATCGAGCTGAAAATCCCTCACTTAGGTTGTTTTTGACCTTTTTTTTGTCCCCCCTAAAGCTGATGATTTTTTTTGCTTCAACAGAGGAAAGATTACACAGCGCTGACCAAGTTCCTGCCACCCAAACACGAGTATGTGCTGTCAGTCAGAATGACCCCGATCCAGTGTAAACTTTACAGATACTACCTCGAGCACTTCACAGGTGAGGAACATGCTCTCTCTGGAGTTGTGTTCATTTTAAAAGCTGTTCCACTTGCTTGCTTCCTATTCCAATCTTTTCAGCAGTGGTGACCCACAGCCTTTGCTATCAGCTTCTTTAAAGTGTTTCCCAAACATGGATTTAGCCTAGTCTCAGAATAAATACGGAACCTCATCAATTCAGAATATCTCTGGAAAACATGTGTAGTCCAGGACAAGGTTAAATCCTGCTGCAGGAGTCGTGTTTCTCTATTAAGTGCTCTCTTGACTGGATGTCATTTGCTCAGTCAAGGTTTTCAGATAAATGGACGGCCTTTCTGCTCCCTCACTCTTTCATGCAGCATTGTTAAGTCGTTTAGTGGACTTTCCGCTCAGAATGTGGCCCAGGACGAGAGAGTGCGTGTCTGTATGTGTGTATTAGTGTGTGTGTGTCTGTGTCTGTGTGTGTGTGTGTGTGTGTAAAAGTGGCAGCTGGCAGAGTGCTGCAGGCAGGGTTTAAGCCCAGTTTCCCACGTCTCCCTAATGAAGAGCTCTGGGAGAGAGGGAACAGAGGGTGGGGGGTAAAAGGGGGAATGTGGGGGCATGAAGGAAAGGGAAAGAAATTTAGAGGCAGGAGGGGCCAGAGGTTTTGCACCAAAAGCAAAAACAAAGAACTGGAGAGTCAGTATGTAAGAAGAGGAGTGACTGGGGGGCTTGGTGGTATGTGCTGTGGCTCATTAAGCTGGGTTGTCCACAGAGCACAGCACGGATGTTGTGACTTTGACTGGTGGTCTTGGGTCCAAATTCAGTGAAGATCCAGAGTCGGTCTGTAGCTGTAGGGGAAGGCTGAGAGTGTTCCCTCTTTCACATGCTACAACTCTTGACATCCCTGGGTCAGTGCAGGGCAACAGGGGCAGTTAGAGCAGTTCACGTCGGACTGTATAATACACGGACGCTGCCACTGTGGTAACACCAATTTGTTTCCGACGCCAAGTTTTGAGGCCTATCGTCATCAGGTGCCATGTTAGAAATGATGAACTCCGCCTTAATTTCTCTTGAGCGAGTGTGAGATAAAGGGGCAGGGTTGAGTTGGGCTTTTGGTTGGTCAGTCAAGTCAGCCGAGCCTCTGATATGCGCCGGTCGTAATGTTGATATCTTCAAAACTCCTGATAAATGAGCCCTGAGGACCAGAATGATTTTTTCCAGGGCTGTGAACATGATAGTTTTTCCTATAAAATGGGCTTTCTTGAATGGGTGTGTAGGTGGTTCCCAAACTGGTACCTCATTTACAGCCTCCTGCAGACACTCAAGGAACTGCTATTTTTTCAAGTACTTCTACACATTAGCCCATTCCTTGCTGGTTGGATAGGCATTGATAGTGTCGCACAAGGGACATCTCAAAGACCTCCCAATAAGACAAGGGTGTAATAAAGTGATGCAACTTATGTTCCAGGTATTAAAGTAAAGATAACTGCACTCTATATTAAATATTTGCTTCTCTGTCTTTACTTGGGTCAGTATCTATCAGAACGTGCACTCAGCTATCTCCTTTCTCGCACTCTTTCGCCCATATCCAGGTGTTGGAAATGCCATGGAGGGGGGCCGGGGCCGCACAGGGACCAGACTCTTCCAGGATTTCCAGATGCTCAGCAGAATATGGACCCATCCCTGGTGTCTTCAGCTGGACTACATCAGTAAAGAAAACAGGGTAGGGCCAGGGAAGATGAGAGGAAACCCCACTTAGCGCTAATGCAAAAACTGGGAATACATTAGCACAAGTCACAACACACACTGCAGGAAATTAGAAAGGTGGTGCTGACAGCTCATGCACCAGGGGAGAGCAACACATATAATGTGTATAATGTTGACCTGTACCATCATATGGCAGACACTGAAGTGAGTGCCTCTTTTTATTCAGGGCTTCTTTGATGAGGACAGTATGGAGGAGTTCATCGCCTCAGAAACTGAAGAATCTTCCATGAGCATGTCCTCTGAGGATGAGAAGAGAAAGTAAAACAGAAACTTTGTTTTTCCTTAGTTGTTGTGCACTCACCCGAAAGCATCTACATTTAAATGCGCTCCCTCACTTTCATGATGCTCTCACTGACCCTTTCTCCTCAACTGATATTCCAGGAAAAAGAAGCAAGGAAAGGGAAAAAAGAAGGGATCTGAGGACTCAGACAGTGATGACGTGGAGGTCATCAAAGAGTGGAATTCAAGCTCACGGGGCAAAAACGGAGAGGGTCGAACCAGACCAGAGCCTGTCGAAGAACGTAAGTGTAAAACACATAAGAGACGTTCGCAATGTATAAACATAAACTCCTTTTTCAAAAGGGAAGGTTAAGTCATAACCACATCACAATTAGTCATAAATAGATTAAATGATTAGTCAATGCAAGTTGGACAATATTTGAAGGCATTTCATAATTACATCCACAAGTCAAGGTTTTAATCCATGATAACAACAGTCCATGGATAATGTCTACTGAATGTTTCACTAGATAAAAAAACAAACCGATTAGAGAGCAAGTGTGAGCCCCTTGTATTCCTAGCACAGCAGAGAAACATATTGCAGTGAAACTTGTCTGTGTTCCTGCCTGTGAGTCTATTCTAATATGTAATTTTGTGCACTAAATACAGCTCATCAGCCCTCGAGCTCAGCTCCAGGAAGTCCCACTCCCGACTGGCACAAGGAATTTGTCACTGAGGCGGATGCTGAGATCCTGGAGCATTCTGGGAAAATGACACTCCTCTTTGAGATCCTGCGCATGGCAGAGGAGATGGATGAGAAAGTGTAAGTGTGTAAGCGCTTAAAGTATGAAAAACGACTTTTTAAAACTTTTTGTCGGGCAGCTGGTTTAACAGAGTTACTGTAAATATTTGTGTCTTGCATAAGGCTTTGTTTAAGCTACATTTGTGCATCCTTTCTCCTCATCTGCCCTCAGGTTGGTGTTCAGTCAGTCTCTCATCTCTCTGGATCTGATTGAGGATTTCCTGGAGCTTTCTTGCAGAGCCAGAGATGAAGGAAAACTCTCTCCATACAAAGGTAGATATTTTTATTGAGCTCTTGCACAGCTCAAGGAGCTCTTTCTACACTCAGTCCACAGCCAGTCAATGTGTTTGCCCTATTCGAGTGAATATTCCTACCATATTTTACTAGCAACCAGCTTCTCCTCCCAATGCTTTGACACTCAAAGCTAGTAGTGTTACCGCTCATAACGATTACGGCATAAAGCTTATAACTTGTAACTTATCTTGTAACTCAAATTTAGTCTTAATGCAACTATAGGTTCCTTTTTGATTCTGCAGCTGTTAATATTTCTGTCTTTTCAGTGTAGACTTTAAGCTGACAACACTGTGTCTGGGGAATAAAAAAAAGCTCCAACCCTAAGCTTTTGCTCAGGCTGAAGTATTTTCATATGGAGGTGCAGGTTTCACACTTGCAAGACAGCCCACGTGAAACATGTATTCTTGTACACCCTTATTATGTGTGCTTATTACCCTTCAACTCCCACAAACACCGTGCCGCTGGTGTAAGGTCATGTTCCTAATTAAACTTCAGCAGCTGTTTTTACTTTCATTTTGAAAATGATTAGACCTTGACTTTTTATTCCACAAAAAATGTTTGCTCAAGGGTTTGTAATTTGTAATGAAAAGATCACAGTGCCGTAATTGGAAACATACTGAAGTGTTGGTTATGAAGGCTGGTAAGAGGGGGGTTGGCCAGCTTGAAGGCTAAACACGGCTGGCCTCTTACCAAGACAGCCCTTCATCTGCTGTCTCCTAATGCCCAAACTAAGTCCCTCTAACAGAGGTAAAGCTGGGATTACCTTGTGTTGTGAAAAAGTGAACACACACTGCACCAGCAATTTATGATTTTGCCCTTTGCAGCCCCGTCATTGACACCAAGCTCACTGCTGTACACAGAAACATACAAACAACTGAGAGTTTTAAATAGTTTTTGAAGATCTGCCACATGCATTACCACTATATGGAGATTGTCTCAATATACAGTAACAGTATGTAAATGATCTGGAGCGTACAGCAAGAGTTGTGTCAATGTACAAAGAGCCTTGGTTAGTTCTTATGACCCGCACACACTGCTGATTGGGGCACATAAAGCAGTCGTACATGTTCAAACATCTCTTAAAAACATCAGAAGTTGCGTATTTCGTTGAGCCTGGTGTTCACTATGTGGGGCCAAATCTGACTATCTATGTTGAATGGCTGCAGCAGATTTCTTATCTGTAACATATCTGTGAAGGTGAAGGAAAGTGGTTCAGAAACATCGACTACTACCGCCTGGACGGCTCCACAAACGCTGTGACCAGAAAGAAGTGGGCTGAAGAGTTTAACGACTCCAGTAACATAAGGTAACATGCTTCTGCATTTTCTCTTAAATTGATTGAATTTCTGCATTTTCACACAACTCATCTCTTGTCTGCTGATCTGTCTTTCTTCAGAGGTCGTTTGTTCCTCATTTCAACACGAGCCGGCTCTCTTGGCATCAACCTTGTGGCAGCCAACAGAGTCATCATCTTTGACGCCTCATGGAATCCCTCCTATGACGTCCAGAGTATCTTCAGGGTGTACCGATTCGGCCAGGTCAAGACTGTCTACGTGTACAGATTCCTGGCCCAGGTGAGTCACCACGCCAACAAGCCACCAAGTGTTGATTCAGTGAAGTCTAGCAAGTTTGAAGCTGTCATAAGTTGTCCCATGCTATCTTTTCATTCATTTCTCATCTTTCAGGGTACAATGGAGGAGAAGATTTATGACAGGCAGGTAACCAAACAGTCGCTGTCATTTCGAGTGGTTGACCAGCAACAGATTGAGAGACACTTCAACGCTAATGAGCTGGCCGAGCTCTACACATTTGAGCCGGACCAGCTGGATGATCCCTCTGGGAAGAAAAGCAAAAAGGCAACACCTCTGCTTCCAAAGGTAACTGTCCAGCACGTCCTGTATACATGCGGTAGAAGTTTTTAAATATGCATCTTTATTGGACCTAGCATGTTTTTTTTAAATTAAATTCAGACTAAATCAAACATGTAATTGCACTTTAAGAAACCCACTGACTGGGTTTTCATGCTCGTCTTTAAACTAATCCTCACAGGAAAAGAAACCTGAAAGTCATTAACAGTAGTAAAATTGTCTTTTTTCCTTGAACAAACATGGCATAGAGTGCTTTTATAAATGCCAAGCTTTGTTTTCCCAGAATTGCACAGAGTAGTTTGTTGTTTCTTTTGAAGTTTAGCACCTCAGTTATAAACTTGTATTTAGACTCAATGCCAGCTTGTATCCTGCTTGGCCTTTCCGGGATCTTTCTATTCCTTCTAGTTTCCTTTCATAATCCTCCGCCAGCCGCGTCTCTGCTTTATGCAGGTGCTGTGTCACTATTTGAGCCCCCTGGGGTTTAATAAGAACACGCGGCCCCTTACATGGACCATCCAGCCCTGCACAGCTGCACAGAGTTGTCTGTTTACAGCTATTTACTAAATAGTCTTCTCATTGCAACACTGCTGCTGCCCAGCTATAAACCTGCACTCCTCTATTTTCTTTTCTGATCATTCCTTCTCTGTTCATCTTTGATTTACTCCCGTTCCTGCCCTCCCCCTCCCCTCTCTGACAGCTTTTGGTTTATTTAGATCATCCTAAGTGGTTCTTCCGCTTTTTTTTGAGCTGACCTGGGTTAATCTGCAGAAACCTGTAAACAGGATAAATCAAAGAAACACAGCACATCCAACTCTCTAGCTTTTTCTTTGGACACTTAGGCCTTTCAGTGCACCTCAAAGGAAAGACTATTTCCCATTTATTCTGTCAAAAGATCTTTATGACTTTTCCTGTCACGGGAAGGAGCAGGTAAGGAGCACTAACATATCGACCTCACCCATCATATCCCACTAAACCAGGAGTAATGGCTCACATTGCAGCAAAGCACAGTTGGAGATTTGTTGAGGAAAGATGTGTTCATTGAACCGCAGCCTGTTAGATGCGTATGATCTTTAATGAACCCGGTGACATTTATGGGACACAGTATTAAAGACGAAGAGGCTGACAAGCTCTTAACAAGCCAACCTGTTTTGGCCAGGGGGTTAACTGTGATGTGGCAGTGGGACTGCAGTATTATGGAAGGAATTTGCCGTCTGGAATGATTTGAAGATGAGTCAGACACCCTCCATCACTTTGAGCCAATGACACAGACAGAGGGAGGGATTCGAGCCATAGCAAAGGGAGTTTGTATTTCTTCTCCTGAACTCTGCACTCTTGGATGTTTTATTTACAGCCTTTAATGGGGTCAGACAGGCCACAGAGGTAGAGTAAAACTATTTAATGTACTTATATTTGCTTTTTTGCCCTTTTAAGTCATAGTTATCTTTTCTCTTCTCTCTCTCCAACCCTCCACCTCTTCTGATGAGTCCCCCTGACTGCTTTATCAAGAAACACATTGCTGCAGGGATTTCTGATCTATCATCTTATCATAATGCTACCTCAATTTCCACTTTCCTCCCTCTTGAAGCCCTCACTCTCTGCACCATTCAACAGTACCTCACCTCTTCTCCTCCCCACCATCTTTGTGACCATCTGTTGCCCTGACTCTTCACTCTACGTTTGAATGTTCAAAGCAAGCTCAGCAAACTTTTTTCTTTCCTTTTTCTCCCCCTGGCCTCCCTCCTGCATCATGAAGGGTCATTATTTAAACCCCTCTCTTAAAGATCTCCCTGTGCTCCACCAAGAGACTAATTGGAGACAAAGAAAGCAGGAGCACTTCCCCTAATAACAAAGAAGGTCTGCAGATCCCAGACATGAGATTTTGACTCCCCATCCACCCATCCTGTGACACCCTCACCTATTTCCTGTTCATCACACTTGTGTCTTTTTCATTGAACATGCAACCACATGTACAGTGGGGGGTAAGACGTTTTTGTACACAGGTCATCACTGTTCTCTCCAGACCTGACTGCGTTGTGTAGGCTGTCTGTGTTCCTCCCTGTATGTGCTCCCAGCAGGTGATGGTTGCGGTGGTCATTAGGCTCTATGAGGCACACTGAAAGGCTGAGGGGAGGCTGCACTCAGGCAACAGAACAGACAGCAGCAGACAGGATCAGTAGCTCACACCATGTTTGTCTCATTAAAGATAGGAAGTCATTTTGATCTTGAAGGATAAGTCCACCTTATAGACTCTGTAAAAATAATTTATTATCAGTTGGTGATGTTTGGCAGGGTTTGTTTCTGATGTAAGTTTTTCCTGTCCCCTACACTCTTGCTTCCCAGAATGCTTTCTGCCAGCTTTCAGAAAACATGCCCAAACTTGTTGCATTGCAGGTGGTTAGACCGTTAATGATAGTAACGGCATGAGGCCGCAAAGATGGTGCAGGTGAAAGAAAGAGGGAAAGAGCCATGGCCAACATTTGTTGCTCTCTGATCCTTGGAGACTTCTTGCTGTTTGTAGAGTTATGAAAAGATGTGAAGGATCTTGGTTTGGTTGTTGAACTTTGTGCTTACAGTTTTTGTCAGAATATGTTGTATGACTCAAATGAAAGACAAGCATAAGTTGGTGTAACACTCTTACAGGGTGCCCAGCATCACCCGAAATAAAAAAACCAAGAGACAATCTCTCTGCGTTCATACCTCTTCTCTGCAAAGAACACGCACACAAACGTACACGCACCAGCTATCCATTGTGTTAAAGCCATACATCCACCAATTTGACTCACCAACACCTCATCTTGAATTTTTACCCTCCCTCAGCACTTCAATTTGATTGACTGCTGGTGAATCCCTCTTGATCTGCATGTTGGGCTCCAGCTGGCCGGCTCTAGAAGTGAGCTCTCACAGAACCCCTCTCTTGCTGCTGGCTGAAGCTTGTTTGTGTAGGAATGTGCTATGTTTATTGTCTTTGTGTAGCCCTTTGTGACATGCATGATTTTGTTTCTTTGTTAATTGACTGACAGCTAGATAAACCCTCTGACTTGTACAGGCCCCAGAGGGTGTAAAGACAACACGGTCCTCAGGGCAGGGGTGGGCTCCTGATGTCGGGCTCCATGCCCGTGGCTGAGCGCGTCTCTGCAGAGAAACTGTTTAGAACAAGCCAGCAGGATTGTGTGCATCACTTGCGTGCAGCTTTGAGAGAGAGAGAGTTTTGACTGGCTATGTTTAGGTATTACAAATATTTCAGCCACTTGCATTCCTGCAGTCGGGATCTCATCTTGACTCCCTCTTCTGCTGTGGCTAAAGCACCTGTGCATCAAATACAGTCCCTTGGTCACAGAAACTTGATATGAATAAAAAAATTAGTTTGAAGTCACTTTTGCATTTCAGAGTTTTGTGCCTTTGTGGCTTGTCTTTTCTTTCCTTTCATACTTATATTATTTCATTATGAATCCAAATATCTTTACACTTGGCATATCTGACATCTTCTGCACATAGAAATCCTCCCATGTGCCATTAAGTACAGGTTTGTTCTTGTGGTAATTACAGATAAAATAAAGCGGTGACAGTGTAAGCATTGGGGAAAAAAATTGCAGGACACCAAATTCATTTAGTTGCAGGAAATAGTGTTAACATGGCAGAGAATGTTCTCAGTTTGCAAGAATATTTGATAACGAAGCCAAAAAGCCTGCCGGTAAAGAACCCAGAGCTATTCATGCAAGTGGGTGTTAAATTGCATCAGACCTTTTACAGCTTTGCGCCACCTAAACTCTATTGGTGAAGTTCATGTTGGCGCCTGTGCCAAGTTGTAAAGTCTTCATAAGGCCTGCTCATGTCGACTTTTAAGTTTTAACCTTTCTGTTTTCAGAACTGCTTTACATCATTTATGGACTTCTGGCAGGTTTGCTGTTTTCATAACGTACTTACATGTACAAGAGTTTAGCTTAAGGAGGGCATAAATTGTCATGAAAGAAAGACAAGGGTTTCAAACAGAAGTTGATACCATAACATGTTGGTGCTTTACGTGATTACTGTACCAAGCCTGATTTTTTTCAATGCATCATATTAGTGTCAAACCCTTTGACAACTAAAAGGCAGTTTTTGGGCACAAGAGCTTATGACTTTGATTATCAGGCCTGTAAATAGACCCAGGGCTTGTCCACACTGGGCCTAGTTTCCTCATGCTGTAGCACCATTGTCCCCCCCCATGGTCCCTTGCTGACATGGTTTATAGCTCCAAGCCCAACAGGACCAGAGCATGTTACCCCTTACACAGACATCACTGCATCATAACATGGCATCATGAAACATCCTCCAAGAAGCTGGTCTCAGAGTCAGATGGACAACACCACAGGGAGCATGGCTGCAGCTTATAAGACTCCATGGCTAGTTAGATTAAGATGCTGATTCAGCAGCTGTAACTGCAGTAACTGAGTTATGACTTAAATTATGGTCGCCATGGTAACTGCTGGGTGTCACATGACATGCAGATACAGTCTAACACACACACAGGACAAACATGTTTGAGCATTTTAAAGGTTTTAGTAATATTTCCAAAGTCCCCCTTCTATCCTTTAACACCTTTATAGATCCGCAGCTCCCTCAACCAACTCCTTCACTCTTTCCACTGATTTTTATTTGATGTTTTTATCGCCTATTTTCTTTAACTACTTAATAATTTTTATCAACATGTTCCACATTTTAAACTTTATTTCATTGCCTTCAGCCCCGGCACTTCAGTACAGTGGCTGCTAGGAAATGTAACCGCTCTAGTTTCAAGTTGCTTTGCTCAAGCGGAATAGTCATATCAAATAGATGTTATTTTGATTGTGTGCTCTTGCTTCTTAGGTGTGGCCACTGGCCAGCCATTTTCATCGTTACATTCAACTGTAAAAAAAAACAAAAAACAAATCTGAGGTACTAGGACCTTAAGACCTCTTTCTAAATGTCACCTGGCTTCCCATGTTTTTTATAATACCAGGAAAAAAATTAAAGTGGAGTTGAGGGGGTAATTTACTGCTCTCTCACTCTGAATATCTGCCCACCCAGAGTTTTGGCTGCTCCTCTGCAGTAAAGCGATAGGCTCTAACATGCAGCTCCATGCAGATGACAATAGCCCAGGTCAGTTTACCTACAATCATTCGTGCTGGCTCAGGAAACACACACAGACACACAGACGCACACACACACACTCACACACACACACAGACACACACACACACACACACACACACACACACACATACATATGCACCCACTGCACACATCAGGATTGGAGATGGACCAGACCACCCCAGAGCTGCTGCTGGTGGGGATTACGGGGGTATCCCAGAATGCACTTGGTGTGTCTGCACTGTCATTTGACCTTCAGAGTCCATGATCAGTTACCTTGTCAGTAGTCAGACGTGCCCCCGGCATTTTAAGGCAATGTGCACTTACTCCAACAGAAACACGGAGGGCAATTTATTATTACTTAAACTCCCAAGAACAAAAGTAAACAACAGCAATAGCTCTGTATAACTTGGGTAAAATTTTGCAAGTGCAGATCCAAAGATGCATAAGTCTTTCATGCGCTGGGGAAGGAGAGGCAATTGTCCAAGAGGGGAACATGGTACAGTAACTTTGCCTGACATAAAGCCGTCTTAACGCAACAAACTCTCTGTAACATTAGTCACCGTTGATCAAAACTACAGCAAAGCAGCGTCAAATTGCCTGTTTCAGCGTGTTTAACTTGCTTCAACATGATGACTCTGTCAGAGTTAGAGAAAATACTTACTGTCAATCATCCTCTGCCATGTTAGCTGATGGTTGCATGAGCTTCAGCCAAAGTACTTGCAGTAAACTATTAGCCCAGTTGTGTTTAATTCTGGTGTTTTTTAACTGGTGGTTGTTTGTTTTAAGATGGGTCGATGAACAGGAGATGTGGCTTCATAGTCCAAACCTTTTTTGTTACCTTGAGCCCTGGTAAAAGCAGAAAAAGTGTTGTAACTTAAATATCCCGTAATAAATAAATGCTGAATTGAATCAAATCAGATGAGATTGTGAATAGAATCAAATTGAGACCTCATGAATGGTAATCTTATTGATTCTGAAAATCAGTGGTGATACCCAGCCCTGATGAAATATTAAGGATGAGTTTGCCCTGAAGCTTTTCAACTGTACAATCCTGACTGCCTCCACTGAGTTAGACCGAGACGTGGACTTTCGCTATGCTGTCATAATTTGTCGCCCACCTTTGGGGGTAACTGCTGTGACTTTGATCTAACCTTAAGCCCACCTTTTTTTGTCAGGGATGCTACATTGATATAGATATTGATATTTAGATGCTTTTTTTTAATCCAGAACGAGCCAACAAGCTGTTCAGTGCTTTTATGTCGTTATTAGCAAGCAAAGCAGCAGATGAAGCACGAGCTCAGTTGCGGCTTCGAAGCTTCTGCTTGTTCAAAGATGGCCTGATTTTGTCCTAAAGATAAAGTGTGATGGGTGGGAAACATAAACACGTGTCGATGAGGAGCACAATCATGCTCAAGGCTCAAGTGTTTTCACGGTATGTTGGTGCAGTCAGTACTCACCTGCTTCAGCCACCTTGTCTTGTGGTTTTTGATGCATCAAGGCCCAAAACCATTGGTCCCTGTGTAGCTGTCTCGCAACAGCCCCCCACCTTAAAAGGATCCAGTTTCACCATCTGGTCTGGTGTTTATTTTCTGTTTATCCAATACAGGTCTGCAATCACTGCTTGATTTTATAGTTTGAAGTTTTTTTTGTGGCCTTTTTAGCCACCTTAATACCACAGACATCTATGATTAATTTGCAACTTCACACTTGCTGTCACTGTCCAAAGTGAGACAGAGAAAGGCAGAAAAGAGTGTGCACACTCACACACACACACACTGAACCCCCACCCAGAGTTGGCTCATGTGGAGGTTAATGATGCAACTGCTATATGACGTTGTTCCCAGATTGCAAAGTTTAATGTAAAGTGAAGTTGAGACAAAGAAAAGCAAACATGCTTCAGAGAGAGTAATTTAAGCCATGTTTATGTGAGCAAGAGCCTGGCTTGATTCTCTTAATTTTTCTCAGGTATTGTTTTTAGTAACAGTGAAGTCATTGACACCCCCCCCCCCCCCCCCCCCCCAAAAAAAAAAGAAAAAAAAAGGAATAAAATAATCCATTTGTTTAATTTTAGTTGGTTTGGTTGTTTACTTTATTGTCTCACAGGCAAATCTGGTGCTTTAGCTGCAGTGACATAACAGGTGTGCCTGAACAGTGCAGTGTAATGTTCATTCAAAAAAGACAAAAGTGAAATCCTCCTATTCTTCAAAACATTAGTCAAATCTGATGAAGTGTTTACATGCTATCCCATATTCAGATGTGAACTGTTTTTAGCAACCAAAGAACTGGTTAAATCAATGTTTCTGAATTATGTATGCAAATATGTATAATGTCCTTCTTCAGCCTCCCAAAAGCCTCTGTCTCCCTTCACTTTGGTTTGGCTTTCAACCCACATTGACCTTTCCTTCCTTTCTTCTCCTGCTGTAGGATCCTTTCCTAGCTGAGATGTTGCAAAACAACAAAGACCAGATCGTCTGTTACCACGAACACGACTCGCTGCTAGACCACAAGGAGGAGGAAGCCCTGACCGAAGAGGATCGAAAGGCTGCCTGGGCCGAATATGAAGCAGAGAAAAAGGTGGGCCATTGAAAATATGCTACACATCCATAAAAAAGATCTGACCACATTGTCTGCAGGTGCCAATGCTCTTGGAAAATATTTGAAAGGGACACATCAAAGAGCCAGATTTATGGCAAGGCATGACCCATTACATGACCTATTTCTAATGCCAGAGCACTGTTTGAACTGCTAGAAAAAAGTTTGTCACATCGAGACAGAGAAGAACAAAGGGGACGACTGGGTAGATAGGCTTTCATTATCTGTTATTAAAGAAGAAAATGTAACTCAGATGTTTAGTTGTAACCCCTCAGAGACATCAGGTGGCCACTGAACAGGATTAAAGAGACTGATGTGTAATGTGAAACTGTGGCCATGCAAACACTGAAACTTCGAGAAGAAAGGGTAGACTATTCCTTTATCTGTAAAAAGTTTGTTGCTGTCTTTTTCTGTTCTTTGGCAATCAGCAGTAGAACACGGGCTGGTTTCACCAAAATCACTGTTTTAGACCAAAAACAGAGAAGACAAGCTTTGCTTTGTCTTCAGTACTTGTCTCAGTGTTGAATCTGTGCGACCTCTCCCGTATACGAATGATGAACGCCACCATCACCACACATTCTCACACACACTCAATATTAACTGCCCAGTTTTCCCATCACAATGTTGATCAGATCCCTCTGAAGCCGTCCACACAGGGTCTGTGCTACTCGACTGTCAGTACAGCTGGTGCACAGAGGGGGAGGAACTCCTCTTTTGTCATGTTACACCTCTCCCCAGCCTCCCACAATGTTGCTCTCATCTCTGTCCTTTCTTGTGGGACAAATCAATGGGCAATTAGTGGGGTTTATTTGCTTGTGGGGGAGAGATGATTTTGTAATAGAGCAGGAGCAAGTTTCCCCCCTCTGTGTAATCCTAGATTCTAATTCACTCTAATGATTATTTTTCCAACACAGCCTCCCTCCTCTGCCCTCTGTGTGCCTTAAGCAGCTTTTCCCTCCTCTTCTTCTTTTCAAGAGAACAGAGGGTTCCCAGTTGCAAGGGAAATCGTGGCGCAGAGGTTAAACGGGAGGATTCTTATTGTGTTTGTGTCACTGCAATCAGTCTTATCATAGTGACTTGGAAGTAGTTGTTTTCTTTCAGGGGAAGCTGTTTGAGTTAATGTTGTGTATTAAGTGCTTTTAAGAAAAACTGGATCGCAACCTGGGCTCTGCTAATGTCTTCACAAATCGAAGTTTGGCCAGTGGTGTCCAGGAAAAGTGATGCGTATGAATATCAGATTATCAAGTCAGGAAATGGGAAAACCTGCGAGAACATGATCAGGCGCACAAAACCAAAGTGAACCCATGTGCCCTCAGTCAACCCAAAGAGGCTCATATCATCATCATAAGTTTGGATTTCAGATGCTGAGCTTTGGAGATGAAGTCAAGTCAAGATTTTGTTTGTGTCCCTCTGAGGAACATACACGGATGCAGCATGAGTCGGAGATCTGCTGCTCAACAATAACAAACCTGACGTTTACGTGTGTGTCACGTGTGTTGAAGTTGTTTGGAGGTTTTGTCATGGATCTGCACACCTGTCTCTGACCTGGTCCATAGAAACCCACACCACAAATAGTCACACACACACACACACACACACACACTCACACACACACACACACACAAACATCCACATACCGGATAGCCAGATTACAGGGCACAGGAAAACCATCTGCAGCAGAGGCTCAATTACATACAAACATCGGCAGCCTGCTGGCCTTTACTGGGATGAGACTGTTTACTTCAGGTTCCAATCTTTTTCTCTCACACACAAACTTATTTAATGTTGCACAGTGTGAAACAAGTTAAATGTGCAAACAGATGAAATGAGTTTTGCTGTCAGGATCAGCAACTGAACACTAATTGAAGAGAGAGTTTAAACTGCCACTGCGTGAAAAAGTAGACAAGTGATGGGAAACACAGTATGTCGTCAGAGTTGACAGATCACTTCATGCCCTCTGAGGCCCCAAACACCGACCTAATTTGATGTGTTCCAATCCTGCTCTTTTGCTGACCTCCTCGCTCTCCATCTCACTCCCTATCTCTACCTTTCACCCCTCAGGGTCTGCTCATGAGGACCAACTACCAGACACAATACTCCCAGATGGACATGGGTGGCTCCTCCAGCTACATCTCCTACAACATGGCAGCTTTGGCCTCTATGAGCAACCAGCAGCTGGAGGTAAGTAATGAGCACCACATGCCCCTCTCATGCCTCCTTCTTGCCTCACCTCCCCCCACAGCACGGAGACCTACATTCCTCAGACCCCACTGCTAATTGTGACAACAGTCTCGTGTCCGACATGTAGTTCCCAACACTTCATGTCTGAGGCAGCAGCTGTTCAGACAGTAGTTTAAGGGACCAAGTTTGAACATAAGCCAGTGTGGTTATCAAAGAGAGAGAAAAAACAGGCTGATTTCTGTCACACATGAGGAATTATGTTCAAAACAACGCTTCCTATCTTTGATTTTTATGATTTGTAAAAGGATCTACTTAAGATTCCGGTTTTCACTTCCACATGTGAATGAAGGGCACATTTATATGGTACCACTGGAGTAGAAAACCTGTAATTTCAGTGTCTTGCGGCTTTGATTTCGAGCAAAAACAAAAAATTCTCATCAATTGGGGTGTAGAGAAAGCACACCATGTACAGAGGCTTGTCGGTACTTGCAGTCTCACTTCTGTTATCATTTTGTGGCGTATCATCCCCATCCTCCCCTGAAATACCCTGTCTCCGTTCAGCTTCTCTATCAACTAATGTCTCAAAACCTAAAATCCAATCTTTGAGTAAATGGTCACAGAGCCGTCTCTTGAAACAGAGCTTTAAGAAAAGGTTGGATTCATTTTTTGTGGCTCCCAGTAAGTTTCAAGGGTTGTCTTCTTTGTTTTGTTCTGTTTGGTCTTCACTAAACCAGTTCCAAGCTTTATCAGTCCTACAGCTGCGCGTAGTTTTTGTTGGTTTTATTTGCTCCCTGTTGGCAGAATAATGCAAGGAATGGCATTTCATAGAAAGAAAACAATGATAGTTGTGAAGTTTGTGGCAGAGCAAAGTTTTTTCAACAGATTTAGTACTGCCTGAATTGTTCTGTATTCATCAAAGAGCTAATTCATAGTTGCATACAGGGAGACTTTTTATTGATTGGTTACAGAGGTTACAGCATTACAGAGGCATTAGGAATTTCAGCCAATGCTGTTATCTGACAAATTTTGCTTGGTTTGTACCTCAGCATTTAGACAATATTCCAGGAAAAAACTGAAAAGAGCATCCAGTATCTTGTGTCATATGTCTCAATCCTTTGTGTTCAGGATCTTATCAACCAGGGACGACAGAAAGTCATCGAGGCAACAAACGCATTGAAGACTCTGGGTCGGGAAACAATGGAAGATACTATCTCTAGGCTGGTGAGTGTGAAAACTTAAGCGACACCGTTTCTTATTCTGTGAACAATCCAAAACAAGATTGGTTTATTTTTTGGATGGGATAGGGATGGTTGTTAAACCCATGTTCTCCCTCCCCTCCCCTCAGTGGAAAGATACTCCAACACTCACAGAGTCTCAGGTCCATGCCATGGCCCTGAGTCAACAGGCCAGCATAGACATGGAGCTGAAGCGCAGAGAGGCCGTGTACAGAGAAGTCCTCACCAGGCAGCAGACGGTAAGAAGTGATGTCCCCCACCCCCCAGCTTGTGACAAGTATCAGCGCTTTTCACCGTTAATGTTTGGGTAGTTATTGATCACAACTGAAAGGCTCCGGGCCAACCAACTGTGCACTCCACTGGCCTGCTCAGACCACTTAACATAATCCTTTGAAAATAAAAACCTGATCACATCATTTTCATACGACAGCATATTGTGTTTTTGTCAGTGATGTGTGAGATCATATTATTAAATGCTTCAGAAAGCAGACGGCTATTGCGCTCGGACAACAGATTAAACACTTGAACACAGATTAGGGTGAAGGCTTTTTCCTGTTTGTTTTACTGGTAAAGGTGTAAATGCAAGGTTGCTCCAAATGTAAACAGAGGAAAATCAGCGGAACAGAAAATGACAGAACATGAAAACGAGGCAGAAGACATATCCGACATATGCAGACAAGTAAGTTTAGTATTGATAAGATATAGTAGTTATTTATAAGGGGTGAATTTCTCTCTTCTGATTTGTAAATAAATCAAGAGATCTGTGAGTTATCAGCATTAGGAGATCGCTCTATTGCTTAAGCCAATCTGTATCATATTTGCTCAACTCAGTAAAGAGTAAGTTTACTAACATAAAAATGCATAGATAATATGCTAGGACACATGGGCCTATTAAAGTGTTTAGGTGATTTGTTGATGATCAATAATTAATCTAAACATGATATGGAACATTTAGAATATATTGCATCCCAGTTTATTGTCGGGTTATGTTACTTGGGCAATGATTGGAGTTGTGGGGCCAGTACTTGACCTTCATTTTGCCTGTGCACATCTGCAGTCTTCTATTTACTTCATTTTATTTTAGACAACAACCTTTTTTTAGTTTGATTTGTCCATTCCTTATTAGGAATTGTCTTTAAAAACATTAATTCCAAAAATAAGACCAAATTTTATATATATTTTTATATATAGTTATTTTACTTAACTCTACCTCATCTCTCTGTGTCCATCCAGCTGATGATGTACGTGCAGAAGCTGATCACCAACAGGAAGGTGCAGGAGCAGCAGCTGGCCATGGCCAACCAGGCCAGTTACCTGAACCAGCTGGCGCTGCAGAACGGCATGATGGGAAGCGGTGGTCTCAGCCAGATGGATCTGCTGGGGCTTTACCAGCAGCTCCATGGCCTCAGCTCCCACCAAGGCATGGGCAAGAATCCTGGGCCCTCCAAGGGGCTGTAGGACAGCGGGACACTTCTCCTGCCCACCACACACCACTCAGCTAGCTGGCTCCCAGTGGCCCCGTCCTCCGTAACAACACACTGAGAGACGTCCCTGAGCTCCAAGCAAACTGGTGCACCAAGCAGAGGGTAGAGAAGTTTCAAGACCCGACTGCTGTCCACTGAGAGCCTGAAGTTGGATAGATTCTCAGTTCTTTGTTCTGTAGTTCACTGAGAGGCGCTGATATATGATGTACAAATGGCTGTGAGCGGGGAGTCCATTAGAACAGAAAAAATGTATATACCGCCTTAATGTTATTCAAGTTCTATATCTTCATTTTTCATGTATTTAAAGAAAACTCTTTTTCCCCCAATGCTTCAAAGCATTGTATCGTTTTCCCCTTAAAAGAGGATAATGTTATTGTTTAAAGTCAGTTTTTTATACTGTTTTAAATGCCTGACTGAACCTGAGTGGGACCAGTGTCGTTGGTGATGGGACTCTACAATGTAAAGCTCTACAGGATCATTAATCCCACCAGATTCCTTCACTGATTATGAGCAAAGCAGACAGCTTATGGTGCTGCAAGTCCTACTCCTTTTGGGAGATTGAAGAAATTGATAAAACATTAAAAAAGAAAAGAAAAAATATGGCCTTATATTTGTTTCCTAAAAACATGTAAAGTTCCAGGATTTGTTGAGACTCTTTTCTATTCTGCTTTTAAGTGTTTACATTAGTCGTTGCTGAACATGGTAATGGAATGCTTGTGTTGTTCAAAACTGCCTGCAAGTTCCTAGGAACTTATTTTGTAACATCATCCTCATTGTCACGTGTTGTCTAGCATAGCACTGTGCGTCCTGTTCATCATTTATGTTCCACATGTTTTAATCCGGAGCTTGGGTGAGCATCTGGGTCTCACAAAGCACACACAGGTCAGCAGGGCACCCCAGGGCCCAAAACTTGTCCTTTTACTTTTCTGTCAAAGTAGAAACAGGTATTTCAAAGCTGATTCAAGACAGAGTGAGGACTGGAAATGTTTAAATGCCTGACTAATCTGAGTCTTCTGCTTTGTGAGAAATGCTGTCTAGACACTATAGTCTCAGCAGGCACGTCCCCAGACCACCTGTATTCTACTTGGCAAACTTTTGCTTCTAAATGCTAAAACTGGTGTAACTGTCAATCATGAAGAATGTGTTCATGATTTTTCATGAAGAGACACCTACTGTCTCATGTTGGCCCCTGTGTTTGCACAAGGTGTATTTCATAAATGTAGAGACACTTTTTGGCCCTCCTCTAAGAAGAATGTTCTTATGTTAGCAAATACACCAACATGATTTGTCATGAATCTGATCTATTATCTTGATAAGTATTTAATATAACATTTAATAAAGTGACCAAAACAGTGAGGAAACTTGTCTTTGAGTCATTATACTAGTTTACAGACCTTTAATTATTTTAAATCCAGACTGAATTGTTTAGAAATATTATAATGGTACGGCTTGTAGGCTGTATGATAGAGGTGCTACTGCACTTACAGACAATGTGCATGAAAATATGATGGAGGTAACAGTTTATTTTTATTTTGAGATCTTATTTACCCATGGATGAAATGAGAAATTACAATCACATCTTTTTTTTTTTTCAATCACTGTTTGCTGCTAAAGCTAGCAGGTAGTTAGCCGTTTTTGGCATACAAAAAGAAACAGGGACTGTCCTGTTTTGTCTAAGATTAGGAATTTTTAATGGTTATCCAGGCCACAAAAATATAGACAGCCCCTAATCGTCGCACCACTTAATTTGTCATTAAATGTTCAAGGTGCTGTGAAATTCAAACTTTCCTGTGTGTCAAGGCAAATATGTTGTCTTCTTGAAACAAGCCAGGGCAGCTGTTCCCCCTGCTACTGGTTTCTCGTCTATGCTAAGCTAACTGTATTATTCTCAAGATTCTTATATACTTTATAGATTTGAGTGATAGCATCCTAATAAATCTTAACAAGTGTTATGTTTGATTTTAAAAAGTGAAATTCATGTTGTAGAGCAGGCAGACATCCTAAAGCGGTGGTTCTGTATTTCACACCCACAGCACTAAGTGCCTTTTGTCCCTTTCTCTTCTCCTTTCAATCTTTCATCTATTTTTCCCTCTCCCGGTATTGTTTTCATTTCTCAGCCTGCCAGGGTTTTCCCCTGCATGTCTTTGACTTTTCCATTCTCTCCCCTCAGGGGAGCTTGCTCTCACAGCTTACAGATATCTGCCAGTGGAGAAACATTACAACTATTGCAGATGTTGAAATGTTGATCCCATCCCCTCTCAGCCCCAGATTACCACTGCTCCAGGTTTGCAGCACATCCCCACTGGTTCTCTGTGCAGCAGGCAGCTGTTTCTGTCCATTGAATGGAGCTGACCCACTGTGGAGTCTGTGAGGCCCCTGCTATGAACAACCAATCACTGCCGTAAATCCATGCTGATGTGTAAAGCCAATTAGGAGTTGAGATCCAGTTGCATAAGGAATCTGATTTTGTACGGTGGCTGTAGACTGAAAAAAAAAATTGTGGAGACAGAGAGGGTCTGTGCACATTACTCGGTTGAGGGTTTATGAGGGCAAACTGGCATGTGATTCTATCAGGTCTCTACTCTGGGAAAGATGTATCTTGCTTCCAGAAATTTCTCTTTATTCTGAATCAGGAGGGTCATATATCAAGGTATCTTCATGTATTAAGAAGTACACTTAAGATTCTTAAAATTATGCCAACACCGTATAGTAATGGCTCCAAAACACCTGACATATGCAAAGCCCTATGAACACCACACATTTTAACCCCATTTTCGATGATAAAAATGTCTTCACCTCAGTCTCTGGGATATGAATGTGTTTGCTAAAGTTAATGGCAGCCCATTTTGCAGTTGTTGACATATTTCAGTCTGGATTAAGTTTTAAGCCCCCTGAATACCATGACTGACAAAGAGAAATAAAAGCAACATTCACAGAGATTCTATATCTGGTTTTAATTGGTACATCAGATGTTTATCTAAGCAAAAATAGTCTCTCACAAAGAGATCCAGAAATCAGGACAATTTTATTGTCATGTTCATTGCAGTTTTCTTGTTGTGGTTGATTTTTGGTATAATTTCAGTAGAATGTACAGTCCAGATAACTTCAAGTTCATTACAAAATAAAGTCTTTGCAATAAATAAATATATAGATTTATATTTATACTTTATATGTAGAAAATAAATATATTGTACATCTCATAAATAGGATCACCCATATGTACACCTCAGCTGCTTGCATTTTTAATAATGTTCCTGACACTCTGAACATTACAAGTCACCATCTTTTAAAAAGACACCCAATTACTTCTTACAACCACAGTCATGGAAGTGCTTTTGTCCCGAGCTTCATCACCTGTTTTGCATCCAATTCCTACAAGACGTGACTTGATCTCTTATTTAAATGTGATGAATGAGACTATGATGACAGCACAGCAAACAAGCCAGGAGTTTTGATGTGCAGTAAGTGCTTTTTCATCTATCACACATTTGTCTTTGAGATTTATCACCCCTCTTCCACCTTTAGTTTTGACAACAACTTTGAAAAACTCCATCTCTGCCTTTGAGACACTTTACCTATTGGTTCACAAGTTCCCTGCTATTCCAACCAGTAACTTACAAACATGTAGCACAATTGTTTGTATGCATTTCTGGCCCTTCTTCTAAATATTTCTCTTTATCTGGAATGTGCCCTCTCTTACATTTCACGTCATTTTGGTTGTGTATTTTCAACAAATGCACTATGTGACATCTGCAGTGCTTTCCACCTTTTTTAGCTCTTAAAAAGTCTCTTCTTGGTGTTCTCGTCATTCATTTTACTCCCACTCCAGCTTAGTGCTACTCAAAACTGCAAAAACCATGACTCCACTTGTCTTCGCATGTTGCTTGAGTTTCTACGCATTTCCCTCAGAAAAAAAAGTGGTTATGGAGGAAACACGGCACCTGATTGGATCATCCCGTTGGTGTGCAGGCTTCCTCCGTCCATGTCTGCAGTGGTTTTATGAGACGTCTGCCCCTTCTCTTCTGGGGTCACAAGTCCACTGAAGCAGCTCAGCATCCAGGAACATGCACAATGTTTATGTCAGTGCTGTAACATGCTCAGCAGTGGTTTGAGGTGTAAACATAGTGACCTCAGGGGGAGTAGACGGTAAACAGCTCTGTGCTGGGTCCAAAACACCCAAGAAAACCCCCCTTCCCTCTTCTTTTCTACCAGTTCCTCCGCTTGTAACAGGTTCTCTTGTAGTAAGCGCTGGTCACCTGTACTGGAATAAGTCTCTGTAAGCCTGAGGGATCTTCTCGATCTCCACCGGCCTGGGTAAGAAATGTGTGAGTTTTTGGTGCTTTTTAGTCCTGTTGCCCTCCCTGGGTGAGCCATCCTTGTTTAAAGCCACGTAGAAGAAACGTCCCGTGTCTGTGTGCTTGTACAGAGTTGAAGCGTAGGTGTTGTACCAGTTTTCCTCAAACTGCTCCCTGAACACACACTCTGCAGTCAGCTTCTTCTGCAGAGACAAAAAAGTACAACAGTGAATGGTAACATCCTGTTTATTCAGAAAAGAAGATCATACAACAAATTACATGCAAATTCAGCTCTACAAAAAGTGTTAGCTCATGTAATTCACTGACTGTTGTAGACTGCAATGAAGCTCTAGAAACCTGTTCTGGCAGCTGCTCATTATGAAAAAGATAAGAAGCCATTATGGGGAGATTTTCCATTTTTGCCCCACACTCATTCCTCAGACCTGTTAACCTCTCGTGCGTGGAGAACTGTTTCCCTCCCTGTGAGGCAAGAGGAGGAGCAAGAAGGGTGTGCACTCTCCCCTCCACACACACACACACACACACACACACACTCACACTCATACAGAGTGGCTCCCTAAGCCTACACTGACAGCACAGCATGAGCGATGGCTGCGGGTTCAGCAGGTGAGAGTGTGCTGGCTGAGCGAGTGTGTGAGAACAATAAGACACATCAGGGTAAGAGCTGCTCTCCTGCCAAAACCAGTCAGTCATGCACAAACTTTGCTCAGGCCTCAGTGGAGTCAGGGGGGGTCACAGGGGACCAGCAGTCACACACTGTATGTTCACCCCTTTTTAGGATGTTGCTATCATGCATTATTTCGAGACACCTTGGTGGGGTGAGGAGGATTTAGCGTTCAGATGCAGCAGTCAATCAATCTTTACCTTTAATAACACACTTTATAGTGTTTGTGCAAGACTCTCAGCCTTTATTCCAGCAGCAATCTTGTTGACTGGCTGTCAGGCTGTGCTTGGCTGCGGCTGTGTGGTGAAGCTGTTGTCTGTAAATACAGCCCTGAGGGCACATGACTAGGCCAGATTCTAACACACACAACCCACACACACACTAATACACACACTCCGTCACACAAACCTCATCGCATCCAAAGCTCGCCAAGGTCTAGTGGTTATGGGACGGAAGCAGCCTCTTACCTGTCCTCCCCTTCCCCTTCACCTCCACTCCCTGGCCCCTCAGCCTCACACAAACGTGTCTATACTTCCTCTGTCAGTCAGGTGACTCAGTCAGGTGTGCAATTACCTTGCAACCCCCCCCTCAAATCACCACCTCCTCCTGCCACTGTCCCACCCACCTCCCCTCAGGGTCAAAGCTCCAGGATGCCAGACTCTGGTAGAGCACAGTAACAATATCTGTACTTTTAACGTAATGGCCCTGCTTAAAAAGTAGCCTCTCTGTTCAAAAACATTCAGAGCTGGAGGAGGGGTCTGAGTCTTAACAGGCCCTCAGGTAATGCCCTGGGATACCTGATACAGGTAACCCTTAAAGACTTCCCCTTCCTTATCGCTATCTCTTTCCTTTTTTTGTGCTTTGTCTTCTAGTTGCAACCACATAACAGACAAAAACAAACAGGAAGACGTGAAACTTTCTTCTCACAAAAGCACAAATGTGTCAAAGCAATGCACACAGGCAAGAATGCACATTCACGGTGACTCCAAACCTCTTGTTAAATATCTAAATGTTTCTGCATAAATGAAGAGCGTAGTTTCTCTCCAAATCTACAAAATGTTCTTTCCCTACTTCTCCTCACTTGAAAGACAAGCACAAATTTCTTATTCTGTTCCCCCTCGCTGCCAGTGTTGTTGTTGGTTGAACCTCTATCTTCAATAATGCAGTTTCATCTCTATTTTCAGTTTTTCTGTCTGCCATATTGATGGGAAGCCACAGAAAAGTAGAAGTGTGAGACTGTGAGACTTTTGAAAGGAAACATTCTTGTTTTGTCTTTCTGTGGCTTCCCCATCTGCTCGATACAAGCGCACTGATAACAAAGTCACTCTCACATTACTTTTGAAACTTTCTTTTTAGCGAGCTCATGTCTGACATATAGCTGAGAAAGGTTTGAAAATACTGTAATCAGAAAAACACAAGTCACATGTGCAAGGGTCAGACTTGCAAATGAGACCCTGAGCCGTGTGATGAGGGGAGGGGTGTGAATCACCGTGTTTCTTTTCTTTTTTTTTTTTTCTTGACTCACCGACCCATAGAGCTCTCCTTTCTCGTTCATGCCGAGGTAGAGTCCGGCATCCACCCCTCTGATGCTGACCAGACCCACTGCCAGACTGATGAACTCCAGGATGCCTGAGGTGAAACAACATGCACACAAACACAAAATATAGAGAGAATTGGTCATTAATGAAGGAAATGGGCACAGGAAAAAGAGACCTCCACAGATATGACATCAAATTTTACCTTAACTCAAGTGTGAAACAAAAAGTGAGCACGTAGTTACAACAGAAAAAATGATAATGAATACCCTTCATTTAAGCAACAATAGCCATGTGAAAACATGACCTGATGTTTTTTTTTTGCACAATCAATAATGTATGTGTTATTCCAAACTGTGCCTGTTTGTCACAGGAAAAAGAAAAGATCCAGCAGGTGAATTCTTAAAAATAAAAATGCTGATCTCATACATCAAGAAGCCATTTCTATCTTCAAGACCACTCAAAAGCTCAAGAACATAAGAACCTCGCCTTAATCACTGTAGGTTGTGGTGTCTATAAATATGTCGATGCAGTCTTTGGGACTTCCCAACAGGCTACTGAAACAGACAGATGTGACTTCTATGAAGCTGAGCTGTGGCCATGCTGTTTGGTGGGCTGCTGACTCACAGGAAGTTTCAGTAAAGTGAAGTCGTACTTCAAAGGCAGGGGGGAACAACTGGTGAAATTAAAAGTCTGTTGTGCTGCAGAGGTTAGTCAGAGAGGATCCAGCTGGCGGTGCTGACTGGCAGAGGCCGGCTTACAGCCACCTGGTCCCCATCTCCACGACCTCATCTGATGCCAGAGGATGACACAGAACATCCCTCTAATTTTTGTGGGGTGAAGAGTGTGTTTCATATCCCTCTAATCAAAGCCACGTCCTGTAGACAAAGACGTTGCATTTTGAAGCTAAGTGGAGCCAGAAACAAACACGGGGACCACCCATCCCTGTAGACCGGCTTGTTTTGGCTAAAGACAAAAACTTATACCCCCACCAACACAGCCACCACCACAGTGGTCCTGTTCTCATTTAGTGTTCCTCCACAGCGAGGCGAGCACCTGTGTAATTATGACTGCATGGACATGAGGCTCAGGACATGTGTGTATCTACCTCTGACCTCATTTGTTGATCGTTCTTGCGCGAGCCGCACCACCCCTCTACTTACATTGATATCACTAAAACAGTGGTTCCCAACCTTATTTAGGCCATGACCCCATTTTGACATCACAATTTTCTGGCAAAGACATTTTCTTTCTAGAATTAATGTCTCAGCTCATTGCCCTCACAATGACACAGCTCACTTCTCAGATGCTTTCAGTGCCCGCTCACTAGCTGTCCCAACCAGTGGCGTGCACAGACATTTAAAGGGCAGGGGATAAAGAAAAAAAGGCACATACAGTGCATACTTTGGCTTGTTTTGGTTCCTTAGTAGGCAGAGTTTGGATTCAAGGCCAGGCGGGTAGAGAAATCTTTCCATTTGTTTTCTGTATTTCCCACTGACTACAAATTTGTGTTTCTACCTTAGACTGTAAAAATCATGGACGCCATGACACTTGGCTTGAACTGAAGTCACCACAAAAACTGCTCCCCCTGGTGAGCGGCTGCAGTATAGGTCAAAAAGTCTGTCCTGTCATTCATCCCAGATTTAGAAGTGGTGAAACTTTAAGAAATTAATACATGCATGAGGATGTGAGGATGTTTCTTACATCTTTACACTGTAGTAATATGGAGATATTGTTTGGCTGAACTGTGTTCAAGTTGTTTTCTATTAGTTATTAGACTTTAAAAACTGGGTTTTAAGTCAAGTTTTATGATGGTTGGCTGCTGCTGTTTTTGTGTAGTTTTTTTTTTTAGGGATAGCAAGAAATTTTGGGAAAGAGAGATGAAAGAGATGAGAGCTAAAAAAAAAAAAAAAAAAAAAAAAAAGAAATGTTCGAACTAGATTTATTTCTTCAAGAAAGGGAACGTCCATAATTCAGTTATATGAGATTATGTGTGGTGCTTTAATTTTTCAAAGAGTGATTCTAAGTTAAGTCATTTTGTTTTCATCGATTAAGAGACCTTTCAGGTGACCCCACGTGAATTCCAGGTGACCCAGGGTTGAAAAACACTGCACTAAAAGCTTCACAACTGCGGGCACGCGACTGCGAGACGCGCACGCGCTGCTTGTTTGTGGAGAAGAGACACCTGCCCACCAACCACCGCGCAGGGGGGATTGACAGAAAAGAAGGTGTGTGGCGCAGCAGGTGACAGTGACGCACAAAAGACGAACCACTGGGGATGTGCGGCAGGGAAAAAAGCCTCTTAATTGACTTCATGAAGCAGAAACCGACAAGGGAAATCATTTAAATCTAAAGCAATACGCTAAAACATGAGAATGTTCAACTCTTTTAGGTCGTAACTCAGTCCAGACCTTTTGCACATGCTCTGTTAGTCAAGACAAAAACTTATTTCTATTTAAAAATTAGAGTATAGATGATTAATTACATATACTTTCCCATAATAGTTATTAAAACAAATGAAACCCTCGTACCAAATCTGCTGTGGTCCTGTCTCGTCCCGTACACTGTGCCATTGGGGAATATCTCCAGCTGGAAGCCGGTTCTGCAGTAGAGCTGCCGCCGCCTCAGGATCCCTTTAAGGTGCCCAAAATCCGTCGGCGACCCTCGCTGCAGCCTCCCTTCAATCTGCCCCAGCCGCTCATTCAAGCCCACTGGAGACTCTGGCAAGGGCATATTCCCGAGTGCAGGAAAGCTTTGTAAATCCAGGTCGATTGTCCCCAGAAAACTCCCGACCTCTGCCATTGTGTGCACAGCTGTCAAATTAAGCGACGGCATTTCAAATGTAGTCTGCGGTAGTAACTCAAACAGGAGGAAAAGTTTAAGTCCGGTCCATGCACGCACAAAGCGTACCCAGCGCGTGGTGCTGCTCCAAATCAGCAGCGTCCTCTCACTTTATTCAGCCTCTTTGGTTTAATGATCACTTTGATTTCTCTGTTTATCAGATGGAAAGCCTCTATTATATACATACTCCCCACGCATTCTCACATTGGATGTTTAAGCACAAGCCACGCCTGGCTGGCATCCCTTCTCACGCGCATCAGTTTCCTTACAGAAAGTGTACTTTCTGTCCAACTTTTTTTTGTGTGTCGCTGATGATGCCACTGTCTGTGCGCCTCTGTCACTTCTCTACCAAAAATAACAGGGATCTATCTTCCAGGTCCAAAGAGATTCCAGTCCAGAGGCGTCTTCTCAAAGGTCTTGCACTCCAGATTGCGCTCCGAGGCTGTCTGATAAAAACACATCGCCCATCCAGGGGCAGGGAACTCTGGAAACAGTTTGTGGAGTATTCAGATGCGACACAGACACAGTGGAAGGAAGTATCATCATTGTTCAGCAGACACAAAGGCGAGACGCACACCTATCACTGACTTGAAATAACTCCAGCGAGAATAAAGTCAAAATTTCACTCTGAGTGCGCTCGGTCACACCACAGCCACTCCTGCCTGCTGGAGACAAAACGAGAAAGAAACACAAAGTATTAGGCGAACTTTCCCCAGTCAAGATTATCAAAATAACCTGTGCTTAATCTCAGAGTCTTCCAACCTCCAGCACAAGTGTCAGTGCCAACCTCTGGAGTTGGACGTTTTCATGAGTGCATTTTCTCCACCTCCTTGTTGGAAGCAGGTGCTTCCTCGCCCCTCTGCACAACGTTTGCTATGTGCTCCAGCAAACCAGCAGTTTAACCACTTGTACTGCTGGCAAAGGAGGAGAGAAAAAAAGGGAAAATCCAAATGCTGATGACGTGTAGTATCAAATCTGCCTGGTTTATTGTCTGTAGGAACCTTTTGTACCATCAGAGAAGCGTTTTCTTGATAAGAAGTTGAGAGTCTTTAGAAGAAGAAAATCATTGCAAAGGTCTCATTGCAAAATGTTGATTTTTGATGAGGATATATTTTGCAAATTTTTAAAAAAGCTGCTGCTTGTCCACTGAGCACCTGCTGCTTAGTTACCGTGTAATAAATCAAGAGTGTAAAATACAAATTAGCACATTTGTTATTCTCGCACATTATTTGGTCAAATTGACAAAATATTACTGAAGTTGTTGCGATAACACTTAATTATACGTTGGCTTCAACTCAACAACAAAATATATTTCAACTTTGATTTTGATGTCCAAATAAATCAGTAATGCATATCCCATTGATGATCACCTGTGCCCCTCCCTGCTGTTTCGTAAAACTGCAGCCTTCAAGTCATACCCAGAACACCTTTCTCAATTGTAACTTAACAGTTTCACCATGAGTGAGGAGGGAATGCAATGGATACAAGACCCTGCTGTATTTATGATTCTGACAGCACCTGGCTACAAAACTGAGATATTTAATTGAGCTGAAACAGATTAATTTTTTTAAACGACTACCTGAGGAAGTTAAGGTAACTAACAAAGCGAAATCAACTAAACTGGGACAAGTGATGACACGAGACATCTCATTTCATCAAGATTAATTCTGTTTGGTGTTAGGACAACAACATTTATTTTTTGACCAAACAAAAATTTTAAGGCATTTACACATTTTTTACATTGAAACAAAAACCTTCAGTAACAGTGTTACTTTGCATGAGAATTGAAAGAAGTATATGAACCCTTTAGTGCTGCATATTGAGACCTGAACGTCACTCAATCAACATTTTGTTGCAAATGAAGTACAGTACTAATGTTGGAAATGCACAGATCAGTGCTCCTGGGAGCATTTCAGTTGCATTTTACTTTTACTGTGGGCAGAGAGGAAAATATCTGTAACTCACTTGTCCTGCTACCTGCCCCACAATGTCGTTTTTCGGGCTTTTATAGCCCATAAAGTATTCAGTCATCATCAGTATTGATGTACATCTGGTTCATAATCTCACACTACTCATGGCAGGAGCTTTGTCATTACTTCCTTCTCTGATTAGCATCTTCCCCTCTCCCTCTCCCCCTCCTCCTCCACCTCCTCCTCCTGAAGCCAAACCTCCTCCCCCTGATGTCAGACATTTTGATATTTTCAGGTGCTTGGTGACCTGTGCCATCATGCACATGAAAGAGAACAGAGGGAACGCCACAACAGGAATAAGGAATAATAGGTGTAATTTATGATTGAATGGGGATTTTGCATCTCGTCTGTGCACCTTTGGACAGCGAGTCCTGACGTGTCGTCTTGCAGGGGAAAAAAAACAACCCAGCTGTTTAGTGAAGATTTCAATGTGAGGATTGTAATAAAAACAAACTGCAGGAGTGTTTTAATTAGTTCACTGTTCTTGAGATATCAGTGACAGCAGGGCGGGAGGGGAGGGGAGGGCATGATTACATCAATAACACTGTTTAACTATTAGGCATGTTATTTTAGACCTCCTTTGAGCTGTTTGTGGAAACCCCCGTCCTGAGGGAGAGTTCTCACCTCAGAGCAGCACATCACAAGCAGCAGCAGAAACAGCAGCAGCAGAAACAGCAGCAGCAGAAACAGCGGCAGCAGCCTCCTGTAGGAAGACAGGATTTATGCAGTGTCTAGCACTTATGAATGGTGACTGATAGTTTGTTAAAAAGACCCAGAGTGGCTATAATTGTTTTGATGTCATTGTTCAGCTTTGATAAATTTCTTTGCTTCTTGTTTTCAACCAATTCATCAACTTTTGTGTGATTTATTTAAAAGCTGATGTGACTGGCTTTCAGAGCTACAGTATGACTGACCCTCCAAAGCACGCAGGCCCTTTTTCACTGCTACTAATTATGCCACTATAAATCTTATGGGTGTGTCACGGCTGCATTGAAGTCAGAGGAGAGACAGTGGCTTTCAGCTGGTGCGGGATATGAAAAGTGGTAGGGGTGATGAATGCCCATGGGCCTCAGCTTGATGAATTGGCTGAAGAGGTTGATGAGGAGTCAGCGATGGTCAGGCTTTGTGTGAACAGAGAACAGGGCCCTCACTGCAGAGGAGGATGAAAGGAGGATTCGTCTCAGCTAAAAGGGTAGAAGGAGAGGGATTAAAGATTGGACAGAAGGAAAGAAAGGGATCAAGCAAGTAGAACAGAGTAATAGAAAATTAAAAAAGGCACAATCACACTTTCCTCTCCCCCTTATGAGCATGTTCTGACTCTTGCTCATTGTCCATCTTCAAAACCAAAATCAATCCTAAAGGCTTTTAAATGTGAGGATAAAATTCAAAAGGTGGTACATTTTTTATTTAATTTCTTTGGTAGCTATCAGAGCTACATCTGTTGCTGGTCAGTTATATTTTATAGTTGACATGGCAGATTTATGGCAACAGACACACACTTGCACACACACACACACACACACACACACACACAGTCCAAAGTTAAAATGTTCCCATATGCTGTGAACCTGCAGAGAATAGAGAAATGAAGATAATGACCTCAAGTGCATAGCTGCAGCTTTGAAGTTGCTCTCCCATGAGTCACAGCGGGAGAGTCCAAATTGAAAATGAAGTTACACTTGCATTGGGAATTAGAGGCTAACAAGACCCTTACCTGTTTATTTGGACTAGATAAACTTCAAATGTGTCCTCTTCAGAGAGGTGAGCAAAGGTCTGCTCAGACAAATAAAGCTGATATGTTTTACAGACTGAGATGTGTTTGATTCTATTATGGAGCGAGCTGGAGGCACTGTCTGTATTTGGAAGAAAGATTGTTGAAGTCAAAGAAATGTGCAACATTTTGGGAAACAGGCTTTCTTGCCAAGAAGGATAGAAAAATGATACCATATTGATGTCTGTTTGAGGACTTAAAGAAACAGCTAACGCCCTATTAGCTTATACCATAAAGCCTCAACATTGCTCGTCGAGTCAATGCTGAAACCTGTTAATAGAGTTGATCTGTAAACTGCCTGATTAGCTTTTTCAAGTATTTTTCCTTAGTTCAGCTAACAACTAGTGGCTATACCTTCTTGTTGACAGCAATGTAAGTTATATAAAGCTTGTAATGGCCAAAGCGTAGTAAATTTAATGGTATTGTAGTATCCAATACTGTCACAATGTGGTCTCTCTTTTTTCTCTTTATGAAGATTAGCTGTTACCCCCCAAAAAAAACTTAGTAGTGAAGGACATGGCATGGTTAGGACTCCCATCTGTGAGCTGCAGGTTATTTGTTTCCCTGCTCATGAAAGCATCACCTTGGTATTGAATGTACAAATTTTATTTCATGTAGAAAAAAATTGCTGAATGGAAGTTCCCACTTTGTTGTCCATAAACTCTCTGATGTTAGACTGCTATCTCAGGGCTTGAAACTACACTGCCTGCCCCCAAAAATAGTCTCCACCTGGATTTAACTAAGCAAATAAATGTGGTCAGAAAAAAAAAAAGCTGAATGAGCGTGATAAGCGATCTCTGTAATGTTTGGCCAAATTAAATCAAGGAAAAACAAGAGTAGAACTCAGGAGTATGTTTAATAGTGAAAGGAAGAGCATTTCCACATGCACAATGTGAAAAAAAATTAAGAGATTGGGATTGAACAGCTGCGTAGCCGTAAGTAAACCACTAACTCGTAAGACTAACTGGAAAAAAAGGCTTCAGTTTGCTGAGAGCATAAAGATTTGACTCTGGGGGAATGGAGGAAGGTCACATGGTCTGATGAGTCCAGATTTACCCTATTCCAGAGTGATGGGCGCATCAGGGAAAGAAGAGAGGCAGGTGAAGTGATGCACCCATCATGCCTAGTGCCTACTGTACAAGCCTGTGGGGGCAGTGCTATGATCTGGGGTTGCTGCCGTTGCTCAGGTCTAAGTTCAGCAACATCATGACCCAAAGCATGAGGTCAGCTGACTACCTGAGTATAATAAATGACCAGGTTATTCTATCAAAGGGTTTTTTCTTCTCTTATGGCACAGGCATATTCCAAGATATATCCAACACAATATTAGTGTGTGACCTTTTATTTGGTGGGGACTCATTTTTTAGTTTAGGTCTCGAGATGAATGGTCTTACTTGCTTTTGTAAGACATAAAGAAGCTTTAGTGTTTATTTTGAGTCTGATTTGTAACTAGCAAAACACTCCTCACAGGGGCTTTAAGCATGTCAAGCTGCTTTTTATTGGTCTGGATTCCTAAACAAGAAACTGTAAATATCCTCTACATGTGTCATACTGGTTAAAGTGGAGCCAGTTGCAGCCTCTCTCTCTCTCCTCCGATGGATGCCCAGTTTAGACAAAGGCCTCCCACTGCTCCTGATGGCTCTCATGTAATTATCAGATCTTGGATCAGGTTCCTTGAACCCCTCTTAACCTCAGCCAAGTGAGGGCATGAAAAAATGGCTGACTCAATGTCAATGGCTATTAGAAAAGAGACCCCGTATCTCATATCGGCTGGTTAACAAGGCCACCACAGGCCAGACCCCTGTGTCTTCTGGTCAGCAAAGCAGCAAAACAAAGTGAAAAAAGTAAGGAGCGAAGCTGCTGAGCTGAGAGAGGAAAGAGAGGACATCATCTGTTCTTATTTTACCTTTTGTCAAGCAGCATGTGGAAAATGATCTTCACTGTGAGTTATTTGCAGAGCTGGATTCCATGTTATTTCATTCCCTAGCAGAGACATAACAGAGAGGGTCTCCTCTTTCACGCAGGTGGTCCTTCGGCCTTGTTCAAGGGCGCTGTGTGCGTTGGGGCAAGGGTGGGAGGGGACGCGGGCCAGGATTGGGAGAAGGAGGGGTAAGACACAGACAGATGCATGTGAATTTAGGTAATGGTGTTACATTTCAGTGCCTGCTTTCCTTGGCCACCCTGTGTAACGATAGTGTTAATTAATTTGTTTGCTTTGCTTTCAAGCACTAACAAATGGAGCCCTCCTGGCTTGAGAAGCCACTAGTATGCAAGGAACACAGTCTAAAACCAACATTTGTTGTACAAATTGCTTGCATATGTTCTTGGGAGAGGGAAAAGATCCTTGTCATGACACACCAACAGAGATGTCCCACTATTTTTTTCACTCCATGGGAAAACCTTGGTAGGAATATTTTAAGTCCGTCTCCAACACTTTGGTTTCGCAGTTAATTATGCGTAAGCCCAGCTTGTGGCTTTTCTGTTTTCATCTGACAGCTGGCTAAAACTGGAGAGCTAAATGTGCTGGGTTGTGATGTAAACCTTCTAATCCCTGACATAACAAGGTTTTTACATTCTTTACGTGCTCATTCTTCTGTCACAGACCCTAATTCATCAATGATTTAACATTTTTTGGATCTGATGCCAGCTAATGCGTCTGATTAATTATGGTCTAACATTAGCTTTCTCCTGCAGCCAAATGTAGCCCTGAATATGTGAGCTATGTTCCACCTGTCCATTCTCGCTGATGACTGAGTTGCTGTGTAATAACATCAATAACAGCTTGACTTGTGTTTCTCGGCTCGGCGGGGCTGCGGTCTGACGTTAGAGAGTGTATATGCGTGATCATGATCCTGTCTGATGAGAGGACAGGCCCTCAGAGCGAGACTATTATTCTTACAACAACACAGAGCAGGAATCTACCCTCAAACAGATGTTAGGAGCCCTTTGTAGAGCCTCTGGCACAGAGCCCAACCCTACCTATCTGCACAGCTATTTACATGGCAATCCAGCTGCTCAGTCTCTCTTTTTCTTCTTCTTCTTTTCTCTCTTTTTTCACCCGCTCACTCTGCCTGTGTCTGTCATTCCCTCTCTCTCTCTCTCTCTCTCTCCCTCCCTCCTTTCCCCCTCTCTCCCTCCACTTCTTCCCTGACTGTTTGAAATCATATACCCACTCTCATGTAAACTTTGATCAATCAAATGCACTAATTTGTTTAGCTGTGGAGACAGTGACATACTGATGCAGGTTCATTTACACAGAGATGAAAAAAGCCAGGCGTCCTGTATCTGAGAATATCTCGGTGCTGACACAAACCTTTACTACATACTTTATATTTAGTCATCCTTTCTCAAAATAAAGCTAAATATATCCCAAAAAGTTCCACCTGATACGCTGACTTATTGTCCCTTCTAGTCCAAGCAGATGTGGGTGGTGAGGATTTATAATGATAACCATTCCCTGAATCAGAGTTTAAATTTCCTTCCTCACTAATCATATGAGGTGGTAAAACATGTCTGGCTGTATATGAGTGAAAACTTGGTGTTGGATCACCAGTAAATCCCTTTATTTAATTTAATCTAACTCTCTCATAAAGACCTGATTACCTAAGACACTTTAATTAAATGATTGCTTTGGATATATGCACACACTGTACAAAAGAAAAGCTAAAATTGTTGGCCTGAAAATGTTTTTTTGGTTCAGTAAACAAAAAATGTTCTATTGTGTTGCAAACTACTTCAAAGTGGTTATCCCAACTATCTTTATTACTTTTGTTGAACAAAGTTGGTCTCATATCATAAGTCAGGCTGGCAAAACTCCAATCATAGATTTGATGCTATAAACAAAGAGCAGAGTCTTCAACTCAAATCTACAGGGGGCTTTTCAGTTTGTGCGACCATCTCTCCTGTTGTATTGAAACTTTAACTGCTTCTTTAATGTATGAGACATGTTGCGCTGGTCCCCTGGCAAAATGCAAGATTTGTGGTACCTCTTTGGGCATCCTGAGGTGTTGCTGAACAAGATGGCATGTGAGTACACATGGAGGTGGATACATGCAGCATCTGCTCAAAACTGAATGGATTATCAAGAACTTAGAAATAGTTAAATAAAACTGTCAATACAAAGCAACAGGCTGATAAGAAATGTTTTGGGTTTGTTCTTACCTAGCCCATCATATCTGGTACTATTCAGAAAGCACATTCAAGTGCATATTCAAATTCATCAAAAGTATTCAGAGGTAAAATATACCAGAACATACTTCAGAATGAATGAGGCAGAGCTCCTATTTTTTTTCCAACTGTTAAAACACCCTTCAGGAACATGAAAAAGAAAATAAATTCAAGTTCTGACTCTTCTTATTGTCATTTTTTTACCCTTAAGGTGCAACTAAGGTTATGCTGAGCAGCTCACACACACTCAGAGGATGATCTGGTCCTCATTTGCAGGCCTCTCAGTGGCAGCATTATCATAGGATGATAATTGTTCCAGAAACCACGTGAAATCAAAGTCTGTTGGGGCCCTGAAGCTGGCCCGCTTGTCAGTAGAGGGTGCTGATGTTTTCCCCTCTGGTAGCCCAGCCAACAGCTCAGATTGCCTCAGAATCATGCAATGTCACGCTATGACAAATGGAGATGCATTAGTTAATTAAAGTGTGGAGTTCAGGGAGGGGTGACGGCGGTCAGCTCTCCTTTAAACACACCTCCCCATCACGATGCAAAGGCAAAGTTGTTTCCAACTTGTTGACTCTCCTGACGTGATTGGATGATGTAGTTTTTGCTGCCATTCTATTCCCTCTGTTGTTGACTTAAATGAACATTCAGATCTGCTTTATTAGCAGAGGTAATTTACTGTGGAAACTGATTTACAGTTTGGGGTGATTGTGCATGCTGAGGTTGAGTACCAAACAGGTTTTACATAATTTATTTCCTTTGCGTGCTCATTGACATTAGACAGCTCTTCAAACAGACTTCTTTTAATTGACCTTAAGTGATTTTTGGCGAATGAGAAAACAAAATAATGAGGACAGCGAGTTCGTTATTGTTGATTTGTTATGGGAGGAGGAGATGGGAAAGAAAGCAGAGAAACCCACTGTTTTCATCTCAACTCTTCCACTCCTCCGCCTTTGATGTTATGGGGGCGAATACTTGTTGGGTTGAGATGGTCTTAGGTCGGCTGCCAGAAACAAGGCTGGAGGCTGAGGCAGGTGCACGGCGTTCATCACATCCTGATGGAGAAGACTGAGGGCCAAGATGTTGTTCTCAGCATATTGGAAGTGTTTGTTAACAGATGGAGACGTGTGCTGGCACACATTACCTCACTTGGTCCAGAAAGGAGGGAGTGAGAAAAGCATGGGGAGAAAAGCAACTTTAATTTTCAATCTCACAAAGACAGAGATAGAAATGAAGTCATAGTGAAACTGCCCAGGGGTTTGATTTTAATGAATTAATAATAAAAATAAAAGAAAGTGAGAGCCTCGTGTTCAACTGTCAATCTTGTCTGAGTTAAAATGATCGAGACTTTGTTTATGCCCAGATTTTGACTGTAATATCCAGCTGCAAATTGTGCAAAACCACAAGCAGGTTTACCATTTTCCCTGTAGGAAACAATTTTTATCCAATGTCTGTCATACTTTTAAACCATGTTTAAGTCACATATGTTCCCTTCTTCTGTATCTTTGTTTGTATCACAGCTTTATTTCTCTTTTAAGGTCATGCAGCTACAGCTGGCATCAATATGGTGGAGTTTTTTTTCTCCTGTCTGAGTCCAGCGCTGGAAAGTTATATTCATAGGCTAATCAGTTTAAAAGATAATGAAAACAGAGATTGTTTACAGAGATTAGGCCCTTGGAAATGGAGTAATCAGTGCTTTGAAAGGGCACTGACAGCGGTGGGCTGGATTACTGTCTGTAGAAACGGAGCTGCGATCACTCTAGCTCTCCATCTCTAACAAGCTCTGTGAGGCCTGATGTCATCACAGATAGAAGATAGAGTACCTTATCCTCCACTCCTCTCCATTTGCTCCTCTTTGCTGGAATGAAATAACTCAACGCTTAACAGATGGGGCACCTGTCAGCCAGATGTGTTTGAGTAATGAACAAAGTGTAGGATGAAGTAAGCGTTTTGACAAAAATGTCAGAAGAAAAATTAATCATGGCCCAAATTTCTCCTCAGCCTCATTTTTTATGTACTGTATGATTTATGCTTTAATGAATTGATTCATGCTGGAGATCAAGAAAGATAAAACAGCAAATTCATAATTTTTACCACTTCAATAAGCATATGGATTACTTATGTTGATCTAAGCCCCATTAAGGGGAGGCCAGCTATTGTGTTTGTCAGCTCTTGAGGGTCAGTTTTAATTTGAGAAGCTTGCACAGTGTTGTTTGTGAGCAGAGCGATTCGATCCGGTTCCCCTTTTATTGATTGGACAGACACATGGGGCCCTGGGTTTAATTGGGGAGGGGTTCCCTCATAAGAGCTCACCCCTGAAAAGCCACGAAAGTAATGATCAGTATCTCAGACCTCATCCAGCAATGGGGGGGAACATATGTTTAGGATTTGGACTTGAACAGGGTTTCCCTCTCTACCAGCCAAACACAACTTGTATCCTTCCTACAAAATGAGAGAGTGCACAGTGCAAGTACATCTGTAGCAACATGTCTTTTGACAGGAAAAAAAGATCTGGGAGGAAGATAGATGGAGAGTTTTTGTCCAAGAAGATAGTGGGTGTGATGTGCCAGGACAAGAGGTAGAGCAGCTTGTTTTGGCTCCAGATTTGACTCAACATTTGGCTGTTCCTGAGACTTTCCTCTTGTTATTGAGGAGAAGGAGAGGGGGACACGAGAGAAAAAAAAAAATCTCACCTCAACGCTAATGTATATTCTGCATTATTAAATCCGACCAGTTTTTGAAAGTGTACAGATAAAGAAAGTGTTCTTATTGGCTTTGTTTGCTCTGTGACTGATCAGGAAGACTTCTGGGAAGGGATCCTCCTGCAGGGAAGAGGATGGGTGTGAATCTTTAGTCTTTTGGCGACTGTCAGTTGAGCAGCCTAGCGAGGCTAACCCCGGCCCTCTGCCTCTGACCAATGGCTCTGGCATCCTCAGCTCTGGCACGGCATCATCCTCAGGGAATCTTTATTCTGATCAGAACCCAGGGCAGAAACCTCCTATAAAGTCCCACAATAAAGTGAAACACAGTAACCATGGACATCACTGGAGAGGAAAAAGGGACAGATCACCATAAAAATGTAATTTATCTTTGGGGATTTCTTCTTTACTGATCACATTGTCCTTTTTTCCAACATGATACCTTTCTGTGCTCCAACAAAGAGCAAGGAGTTGACTGTTCTCTGCTGCCGCTGTCACATTTAAAGCTCTCTTAGGGCTGATGTAAAGGTTCCAGTTTGTAAAGCACTGCATGTATTCCACCATTAGTGTAAGGCCATTGTTTAGGAAATCTATCCATTTGATTGTAGAGGAGACTTTGACAGTGTACTTGACAAACAGTCGGCTGATCCATTTCCTTCCCAAAGGAGAATGACAGGGGGCTTCCTTTGCTGCGAGCGGCCCCACTGTGCTCCTATAAGAGCCGAGAGTTGGGTGGTCTGTCCATCAACGGCAGATTTGGGGTTAGCCCTGAGAAAAGCAGCTCACCCGTATCGGTTTCAAAGAGTGAAACCCAAAGCGCCGGCCGCTCTCTGCATGCTGCAGCCTCAAATGCACAAAGACACCTGTTGTTCCACTCCCACACAAAGAGTAAACCAATCTATGTGTTTGCAGCCAAACAAACATACATGCCACTGTACTTTCAGTTTGTTCATTTTCATGAGATTAAAGAAAAACTACATGTTTTCTTTTTTAATTTTGCTTGTTGTAGTCACCAGAAACAATTGGATAACAATACCAAAGCACTAGTTACACACTGGGCTTTTGTCCTCTTCATGTGACAGAGCTACGAGAAACAGATAAGACTGTCTCTCCACTGCCAGTCTGCTGTATGAATGAGATCAGCAATGTAAGGCTTTGTTGGGGGCAGCTTAGTGTAATCAGGGATGTATATATTTTTGTGCTAAAAAAGAGGGGACACCGAAATGCCCACTCGTGCGCTGGTGACACTCAGGAAAATCACTCACTGTTGTTACATATCAGCTTACTTGCATGTTAAATAGACTTCATATTTAGGACCTGGCAAAGATTTCACACAAGGCCCCTTAGCATCATGTCTGGACCTTTCCAGAAGTGCAGGGAATGCGTGAAAGGGGCTTAAGGCAGATCATCTCAAAGATGGGCCCACTGCAGACATTATGAATGAGTCATGTGAAACAGTAATTGTCTTAATTTTTCCCTTCTTTTTAAGTGTTTTGCCTTGAATCACACAGAGTGATTCATTTCTGAGTCAGCAAGCAAAGCATAGTTGATATGTTGATTGCTTGTTGCTATCGCCAAGACAAGGCTATTGTTTGGTTCATGGCTACTTGTCTCTCTTCCTTTTTCACTTGTAATGAGAAACGACATGTGAGGCAATTTCATTGATTATCCTTGGACATTGTGTTTCTTCAATACTCTGCAGAGCAGAAACTGGGCGTTGCCAGCATGTGAAGGCCAATGATGAAATTCTTATTCATGTTGAACAAATTGAGCCTAACTTTGATGGTGTTTGGTTAAACAACCAAAAAGCATAAAGTACATTAATGAAAATCAGTTTGGGAAGTCTTTTGAAGGTTTTATTGAGCTTTGCAAATCCAAAGTTTGTCCAGACAGTTAGAAAACTGTCTGGTTTTGAAAAATCACTGTGAAGTTTGTTTTACTAGCCTTTTCCTTCAGCTTCTTTTAGGGACATTTCACCATAAAACCCTTCTTATTCCAGCTGGCTGTATGTCTAAAGCTTGTCATCCAGAAGCTAAACAGAGGGCAATTTAGAGAGACCAAAGATTGGTGAGGAAAGATGGGATTGGTTTCTACCTAAGTCTTTCCAGTAGAGGGGAGGCAGATATGAATAGCTGTAGTAATTTGATGAGGCGCTGCTTCTTTTTGGGATCACACACTGAGAAGAGGCCTTGTTTAAGAGCCAAATGGATTTATGGCATCAAATGGAAGTTTTCATTTCCTTGTTTGAGGCGACATGCAGGGGATTAGAGGAGGAAATATGTGGTCAGAAATGAAAAACTAGTTATCAGACACACTGTGGTGGAACAAAGGCTCTATGGTTCACCTGTTGGTTGTCCTGATTTTCCATTTGGCATTGAACGGTGTCTCCATGATTCACCTTTGATTTGACTGAAAGTCTTACAGGGTCACTGTTCTTCCCAGGATTATCACATGCATAATCTAAACTGCTGGCAGAACTTTGTTTAATCCCGAGAGCCATCAAAGCATTGCATTGAGATGAATGAATGGCCTGATAGTTTAGAAATGCCTTGATTGCATTCGTTTTTTCCTCTGCCAAAGGTTGAAGATCAAAACCACTTTGAAATTTGTCTGTTCAATATAAAACTACACAGGATCATTATTATATTTTCTGTTACAGCGTAGGGTTTAAAACAAAGCTATGTGCAGGTGTAGATGAAGTCGTATTCTAGTCCTTATTGTTTAGCACACATTGTGCTGTTAGTTATGTTGGTTCTAAAAAATATGGTTTTGATCTAGAATCAACACTCTTCCTGTTTGTCCCCAGTGTTTTTTTTTTAATAAAGAAAATGATGCTTTCATTTAAAAGGTACGAGTGTGTTATAAACATACAAAGTTTCACTTTTGTGAGTCAAAACATGGTATGGACTCAATGATTAGTTAAATGGTGTTGTTCTTTGCAGAGGTTCATTAAAACCGTGAGACTTTTAAAGAGATCTTTAAAAAGTCTCACTTCTGGATACATGCCTGATCATAATCCACTACAAAATGAGATTATCAGCAGAAAAATTGTTCACTTCTAAACACTGTTTCTCAGTATCTGTCGTTGGGTCATCTAAGAATAGATTAATTTATGGCTGACAAAGTTTAGCAGCATGAAACAGGCAACGCAATGTACAGATAATTGTCAAAAAGAATGACTGTACAGTAGTGCTCAACAAAAGGTAGAAATTCAGGCTGTGCACAGTTCATATTTACAATGAGAAATGACAGCTTTTTCATCATCTTGACTTACACCAACTACACAAGGCCAAGGAGACAGACCAAAAAGAAATATCAGAGAAACAGGATGTATTATTTTGTATGTATCAATTTGGCCTATAAATCTTTTATCCTATGATAAAATCCATAAACCTCCCTAACCAAACAGCAAAATCAATAATTAAGTTTCAAAAAAGAAGATAATAAAATATAACCCTGCACAATGATGATCTAAGAGTCACAAGCCCTCAATAAGTATAGTTTGGGTTTCTGGGTGCTTTTATGAAATGGTGCACATTTTCACTCCTGGCTTTAAAAAAAACAATCAAGTCCACAAGATATTGGTCTTTCTGAAAATCTGATAACATTCCTCTTACATAATCTTTTGACTTAATCAATTAAAATAATTGTTTAAAATGCATGGATGAATATAACAATGAATAAACTTTCAGTCTCTGGTAGGCAGGCCATGAGATTCTGACCAAACATGAACTTCATGGATGAAACATGAAGCTGTCTCATGGCATTGTGCATATTTTGACTTCAAATAAGTTCTTATTGGCTTCTGAGTGTGAGAAATATGTGAGGTTATTTTTCATCATAGTCTCTTGGCTCCTGTAAAGGCAACAGCTGCATTTCAAATAGGACTTGCGGGCAGCTTTGTGTATTAAAAGAGTGACAAAAATAAAGCACTGGGCCTCAAAGTTATGAGCTGTTCAGAAACTGCTATTGCACTTGAGAGAAAGAAAAGTACAATGACTGTCTTAAAGTCACTGATTGATTCGTGTTTACTTGACTTTGTTTTATAACCTGTTGGACATCAATTGCTTTTATCGACAAAACCTAAATCTAAGACCTAAGTTTCTGCCAGTCAATAGGGAAAGTTTACCTATTAAAGTAATTTAAAATAGGTCAATTTATGTTTTGGACGGATATAAAAGTGGCTTTAACAGGATTTAATTGCCTGAAATTGCCTATATCACTGGCCGCTTTCTAGCTAAAAAAGCCAAGGGTGGCTCTGTTGCTGCTGATTGATGAACACTTCAATCAACAAAGGGAGCAAATGCATGTGACTATACCATGTTGCGGGAAACTGAGGTGTTGGGCCTGGTGATCTGTATTTATGTGATGGTAAGTACATTTCCTTCTGCTGAATTCGGTATTAGGGTGACAGAGGCAGAACACCCACAGCGTCAGCTTCTTCGGAAGATATGAGCATAACGTTTGAAGTGACTGGTGACAGTAGTTCATATATCTGGCGATGGTTTTGTCAGGTGGACGACCGTCTATAAACACATTCCAGAGGTCCAGACATAAGCCATTTTCCAGAGAAGGTGGAGAGCAGCGTTTTCAAAATCGTAGGCTTGTTTAGGTTTTGCAGAGTGATCACTGCAACATGAAACTTTACATCTCTGACCCCGAGGTCGGAAAAATGCCCATGTGGACACATGGCTTTTTCCTTGTCCTTACAAAGCCTGTCTATTGTCTGTCTACTCTCTCTGTATCTCAATCAGAGACTCCAACCCAGCTCTGCGGATGCACCTGGCCCATAAGGTTTCACTCACATGTCCTCTGCCTCAGATTATTAAAATGCAGGCACAAAGTTAACATAAGTGGTGCTGTAGTCTTCTAGCAGACTTCTCCCTGGTATGATATTAGGTGCTATTGTCCAGACAGAGTGAACAGTCAGTAAGATTTAAAAAACAGCGTGGTCCTTTTTTAGGGGGTATCATGTTTAGGAGGATGAATGCAGGAATATTTGAGCTGCACGGGCTGCGATGAGGGGGCGAGGTGTAGGATTAGTCTGAAGGAGGCTCTGACTTTTTCTTTTGCTCTCAGCTCCTGCACGGGGGCACAGAGTCGGTGCAGATCAGTCCAGTCATGAGCCTAACAGATGTGGCCGTCTTTCTGTTCCTCATCCAGGCTGCCATGGCAGTCGTTCAGTTTTTCTCTGTCCAAGGTTCAGCTCAAAGACTACAGGTTCAGGCCTTGCGTGCGCCCTCCTCAGTGTTTACCCATCATCCTGTCAGCATGGCTGGATACCTGCTAATAACAGCCAGCAGCTGATGTTGTCCAGGGCTATCTGCTTTCATCAAGAAGACTCTATTAGCCCATGGTGTGAATTTAACGTTTGTTCTCCGAGGCCAAGCCTCGTATAAATGAAGGTTATCTATAGCTCTCTAATTGGAACCACCTTGACTGTTGCTTCTCTCTCTCCCTTCATCACTCTCCTTCTCTGTTGTGAGTGATTTCATGACTTTTGTCCGTCAGCGTCACGAGAAACAGATGTGAGCAAGTTTCCTGCTGGTTTCTGTTTTTGATCGAAAACCTGGTAGATGGTCGTACTGATGACATTTTGTTTGCCTGTGAACATGTTCTTCATTGGATTTATGGAGTGTCTCTCCACTTTTCCGAACACCTGCTGTGCTGGGGCAGATGTCAAATCAAAGTTGATACTCTCACGTCTCTCACATCACAGAACAAAGAAAATTCAAACATCAAAATAAATGATCAGAAAACAACAAAATAAAATGTATGTTTTGCTGCATATGTAATTTCTGAGTGCTATTTTCATACTCATGAAAGAGATTAAACAGTGTCACTGAGGAAACATGATTTATTTAGAGAAAATTCAGTCATTGACTTATGCTCAGTGCAAAATGGACATTGGCACGGTCCCAAGCACAAGAAACACAGAGAATAATGAGCAAAATAATCTTGTAGCCTTATTTTACCAGTCAGTGGTAATGCAGTGTTATCTTTTCATTTAAGCCTGTAATTTATGATTTTTAAGTATCGTTTTCGCAATGTCTCATACATCATAGCCTCACACCCAAATGAGGAAATGCCATTTAACTAAGTGCGGTTGAATCTATCAAGTTTAACAATAGACGCTCGCTCTCTGTGTTTTCACTGATTCATCTTTAACCTGTGGTTAACCTGATAAGTCTCAGAGCAGCCCTGGAAAGTGGAATGATCCTCTTTTCTTACCTCAGCTTCAGAGGTCCTGTCACTTCACATTAGCGCTAACAGTCAGCTGCTCCCCGCTCTACTCTGTCTGGCAATCAGCTTGGGAGCCTGAAACACCTGCTCATGTGAGGCAGTTTCCACGGAATAATGCAGTAATTCTATCAGGGATTGATTGGGATTGGGAAAAGAGAGAGGAAAAAGAAAACAAATATGCGCCTGCACACACAGTAGACTCGATTGGAAGGAATGCCACTGTTTGTATTTTCAAGCTGAGGAAAAACCTTACATCTCAGAGAGGACTTGTGATACGAGACAGTCTGCATGCAACAAGTCAATTACATCCACTGTTTCCCTAGTTAAGTTTGCAGCCTCCCCTTGATAGTTTGTAAGAAAATATAAGCTGCTGTTTCTGCTTTGCTGTGGGTATGAGACATTATCTGAAATAAGGACATACAATAGGGATATAAATTGCAGAGTGACTTACAATACAGCAATCAGATGAAATTTGTTCACATACAATACAGTCAGACATCAGCCTACTACGATACGATCACGATATGACACATCCTGAAGTGATGGGCATTAATAAGATTTAATTAATGCCAATGCCCTTCTTGATTCTGCTTATCAATCCGTTTCTCTATCGATTCCCTTATCAATTTATGATACATTGTGACAATATATGAACAGGTGTAATATGACATAACGTAGTATGCCACCATGTTACAAAATAATACAACCCAATCAGATGTGATACAACACAAAAGGACATGTCACATTATTGAGTATGATGATATGATAAAGCACATTATGAAACAAGACAGTGTATCATTGGTATTGATATCATATGATACAGTACAGCATGATGTGATAGGGTGCAATATGAATGCATTGCCCAAAATAAGAGGACTATTACAAAACAATGACTCTCAATAATTTTAGTTGTAAGACAGTGGCATTATACATCACATCACCTTAGAAACCTAAGTAGAGCCCAGGGTTAATATCCTTCCACTGAAAGAAGGGATGAAGTAGCACAGTTAACCTATACTAGAGGACTTCAAATTTCTGTTATTTCTGAGTAAAAACACGAAATGAGTCAGGATAATGATTTATCATGTATTGTCTACGGCTGCAGTGATATTTTGTTCCATCCACTCACGTAAAGTCAAGCTCTGAAAAGAATGACGCTGGGTTTTTGAGATTCATTTTCATAAATCTTTGAAGTTAAAGCACACAGCACATAAGGCCACAGCTCCTCGCACAGCTTTAGGTCTTGGCAGTATTTCCAGGATCATATGAGGACACAATTCTCTTTTAATTCCCCGCAAAGCCCACAAGACTCCTCTCCACCTCAGACACTTTCCAAATCCATCAGGATTTGTTCAGACTTTTCTTAAGAGCTTTCTCATGTGAGTTACCTTTACTGACACATATACGTATTCTCATACGCAGATACAGCCGATTTTGGCTGTTTCTTTGAGGTTGCACCTGAGATAAGTGAAACATTTCCTTCCCTTGCTTCCATTTTTCTGTCATTTAGACAGTAAAAAAGTATTTGATCCCATTCAAAAGGGGGACAATAAGTGTTGTGGGGTTTAGCGACAGGGAGGACATAATATGAAGGGTCCAAAAGAAGAGAGCTGGCTTTTTCTATCCAACATTCAATCTGGATTCCTTCATTTCTTTCCATGCATCTCTCTCATATCTCTTGCTATGTGTTTGATGTTGGATGACTTTTTTTTTTTCTATTTTTAAGTTGAACAGACTTTGGCCTCTTATGGGCTCCAAAAACAGACACAAGACATGATGAAAAAAATGTTAGAGATTCATGTCTTGTTGGTGGTAGGATCTTTGTCATCGATAGCATTTTACTTAGCCAGTGCTCATCTTCTGATATAAGCAATGAGATGATACGTGAAAATTTGACCTCATCTTGTTGCAGTTAAAGTAAATGTTTGGAGGCAATGTGTTTGTGTGTGTGTGTGTGTGTGCGCGCGCACAAGATGAACTTTCCACCTAATCTAGAGATGGATTGTCGTGTTCTCATCTTGCCTACTCGCTGTTTACTTTGTCTCCACAACCTGCTACAACATGAGATATTGTCTTCCTACTCACAGGTATTGTACGTGCTGTCTTTTCGGAGCATGCACACACGCGGCGCACAAACAATTTCCCCCTGTGTTGATGGGTGAGAGAGAAAAACATTCCTCAGTCAAAAAGGTGGAGGTGCCCTGAAGGATGGTGTGTGTGTGTGTGTGTGTGTGTGTGTGTGTGTGCGCATGCGTGCGTGCGTGTCTGTCTGTGAAAAGGAGGAGCTTCTTTTCAGTTCGTATTCTGTCAGAATGGTTGAGCATGTGCAAATCTGTGATATAGTATTGCAAACTGTGACCCAGCCGGTTGTGTCCAAGGTCAGTGTCAAGGGGGTAAAACTGCTGTGAAACTGCGCTTTGTCTTTCTCCTCTCTCTCCCTCTCTCTCTCTCTCACACACACACACACAGACACACACACACACTGAGGCACCTGAGCCAAGGAGGATTACATCAGGACTTGGGTATTACTTCAGGTGATGCCTTGTCATCTGCAGGGTGTAGGTGTTGTACATAGACTTATGCAGTGAACCCTGGGGAGAGGCGTATTGTGGAGGTGAAGGCATAACAGCAAAGAAATAAACATGTTGTCAAGGCGATATCAAGCATGTTCCCTCACGCCTGGGACAGGCAGCGCGAGTATTTCCAAAGCCTCGACCACTGTTTCCCTGCTTAAACACCTGTGACACGACATAAGAGCAAAGCCTGGGAAAAGCATGGTTCTGGTTCCCTTGGGGGAGTTTTGGGTGAAAGTGGGGGTTGTGTGTGAGGCCCAAAGAAGTGTGTGTTCCTGGGGTGTTCGTTATGCAGCCCACTGTAAGGAGCTCAGGGCTGCTGGGGACTCTGGTGTGTTTTCAGCTGGACCTGCAGGATGTTTTTACAAGGAAGGCGATCTCCTCCTGCACAATGCACACACACACACACACACATGCATTAGCGCAGACACGCACACAGGTGCTCACAGGCTTGAGCTCTGACGGCGCAGGGTTACATGGTCAGTGCATTATGCGTCACTGCGCAATATGTTCGGTATGCAGCACGTAGGTCGGCCTCAGTGCAGCAGCGGTGCCTTTCCTGTAGCCCCCGTCTGATGTCTGCCTCATGGCAGCTGGGTTTGAAGGCCTTTTTCTCTGTGCCCTGAGTCGGCCAGAAGGCTTGTTCAAAAATCTGGAGGTTTTCTCTGCAGCGCCAGGCCTCAGAGGGACCTCTACTCACGTTTCCCACAAGCAGCAGCACTGGAAGTGGGGGAAGGCGGAGGAGGAGGAGGAGGCCTGATGCTTGCAGCCAGTTTTGTGTAGTTACAGTAACTGTCTGGCCCTTCCCAGCCAGAAGGAATAAATAAATAAAAAAATAAAGGGAACTCCACTTCATAACATTTTAATTGGCTTTGGAGGCTTAGCTGTGGCTCGCCTGTGGTTAGTGCGGCCAGGCAAGTATGGAGCGCAGCAACCGCTGGATGTTTTAAACTCTCAGACACACCAACGCTGCTCTCTAAGAATCACTCTTGCACACACACACACACACACACACACAGAAACCATACTCTGCCCCTCATTCCGTAAAAGCCAACAGTGCTGCACCACAAAAGCTGGCATTACCTTTGACAAAACCACTTGTCGAAATCCAACTCCCTCATTACACCTTATTACAATATCTACACACTGAAGTGAAATGTCCCTGTGAGCCCTAAAATAGCTCAGACTTACCCTCCAAATAAGTCAAAATGTGACTGTAAACACACTGTGAGCTTGTTCCCGGTCTGCTGCTCTCCTTGTAAGAGTGTTTTGATGTGTTTTGACTTGAGGCTTTTGCGGTGTGTGTGGTTCTCATGCCATTTGGAGCTGCAGCAGAGAGGAGCCTGTCAGCATGGAGCCTGGCTGTGATGAAGCTTCCAAGTGGCGTCTGATGATGTCATCATAACCTGTAGGAGCCTGGAGGATGTGTATGTCAGGGTACATATGTGAGTGTGTGTGTGTGTGTGTGTGTGTGTGTGTGTGTGTGTGTGTGCTGTTTTAACAGGGATTAAGTGGTGTTTCAGCATGGCCTCCTCACTTTAGATGAGAAGATATGAAGATTTGTACCAGAGTATGTCTGTGTTTCACTGTGTGAATGTTTCCTGGTTCCCTTTGAGAGATCGAAAAGTCTCCAATTAGAGCCTGAGCTCATGTCACACATCTGCTGATCCCATCCACCCAGCTCCAGGAGTTTCCTACCTATTTATGAGAAAGCCATCCATCCGCCTTCACGCCTACTAATCCCCTAGCCTCCATCATTCCTGGGAACGCACTGTCACCATAGAAATCAAGAGCTAGAAACGGAAAAACAAAACAACTCCAACCAGGGGGGAAATGGAGAAGGAAACAGGGAAAGGGGGAAAGATGCAACTGAGAAAATTCACCAAAGTTCAAAGCACATGTAAAAAAAAAAAAAAAATCTGTATGAACTAGGAGAAAAAAATGAAGAGAAAAAAAAGGATCAGCCATGAAAGTGTCAATGTTGAGTTGGTGACGCATTGTCGGTGCAGGGTTTGCTTGCTCAGGCGAATGGGTCTCAGGGGCTCTTTATTTTTGAAGCTTGACTGCAATTTGGATAAGAGAAGCAGAGGTCCCTGGAAAGGGGCCGCCAACCCTGACAGCCTGCTGGAGGAGCCCCACGCAGGGTCATTGAGTGAACCTCATCCTTAACTACAGAGGAAGACAACACATGCTCACACCTTTCACAGTTGTGCAGACAATTGCATGTAGGGAAGGGGTGGTGCAAGCTTTGTGCATTAGTGAAGTAGAGTTTGCGGTGTCATGTTTTCACCGTTGCTGCCAGTCTGTCAAAGAAATTGTCTTAGAATCTAACTCTAACCAAAAAAGGAAAAAAAAAGAAAAGAAAAAAACACTAGAACAACTCTCCTGTCTCATCTCCAATCCTGCCAAGAAATTGGTTGACTAACTTTTCTCCTGTTGCAACTGTTTTTCAGGAGTTATACTTCACATATTTGTCTAGCATGTGCCAGTTTATCTGGCTGCTTGATGGGACATAGAAAAAACATGAGTGAAGCAGAGTGAGCCTTGCATGTCTCTGTTTTGAGGTGGAGATTCCATTATTTCTGCAAAGGTTAAACCTGAAGAAAACTGGCTGCTGCCCTGGGTGATAGGATTAGAAATACATAATTGTTCGCTATGCACATGTGTCATAAAAGGAGTCGCCAAACCCTTTGTAATGAGGGTTATGTGTCTTTTCCATGGATTCATTTCTCCGCTCCGTGACATTAGCGTGCGTCTGTATCTCTCCCATCCTGACTGTCTTTGTCTCATTGCGCACACGGGCCAACTACCTTGACTTTCCACTGTGCACTTAAAGGTTTTTACTGGTCAGTGTGGATACCGCGCACCATTAGCCAAATCCTATAAAACTAGCACAAGCATGTTTCATTGCACTACAAGGTGTGAACTAATAGAGTCTTGGTGTTTGGTAGCAGAGGAACTGGAAGTGAACCCCTTGGACCTTGACTAACCTAAGCAGATAATTGTCTGTTATTGTGCTTTTACTCTGAGTGGTTTGGGAAACCTGCCTTTTAGGAGTTTTATGTGCTAAAAGTGATGAAGGCCATTGGCGAAGTCTTCTTTCAAATGGTTGTGTGAAGCTGTTTATTGTTCAGTATATTAATTGACTTTAAGTGCTCCCACGGGCACCGTAAAGTCAAATGAAATAGCCACAGTTGTATAAATCCTCCATCCTGAGGTGAGTACAAAAACAACAAGAAACCACACGTTGATGTGGTTTTGACAGTGTGTGTGTGTGTGTGTGTGAGAGAGAGAGAGAGAGCGAGAGGGAATGAAAGAAAGTGAGAGAGTGGGAAACAAATAATATCAATTTTCAACTTTCACTTTTGTTTCCTGAAGAATCAGGATCTTTTGTTTATCTCGCAATCTTTTCAGAAGATAACATTTTGTATGCCATTTCTGATCACTAATAACGCTTTACGCATCCTTTATGACTATTTTCAAAGACAGATGCCCCATCCACCCATGACAGAAATTTTTGCAAACATCGTGTTTTCTTGTATTTTTGGCCTCAAGTCCACATGTAAACAATTTTACTGTAGGTCACAGAGGTTTCTAAAACACCTTCCAAGCTGGAAGTTTTTTAAAAGCCTGTTTTGTTATGGACAACGAAAAGGAAAGTCTTGAGAAAGCTGACATAACTGTACATTGCAATTACTTCTTCAATCTTCAAACTGATAAGTAACACATTTGTTTATGTCTACAGTATGTTATAGAGCATGCTCAGAAGGAAACCCTGCTGTCAAATGCTATCATACAGTGGTGCCAGGGAAAATGGAAAAACTTTTTTTTTTTCAAATCTGCAGGTCCGCAGATGTTTTACAAAACACTGATTAAATTACTTCTTGCTCAAGAAGACACTTGCTTTTTTAAAAAAAAACAAACAAACAAAAAACAAAAACAGAAACACATGGATCTAATCAGAATTTAAGATGTCATGTTGGGAACATTTCCCTACACAACTCTTTTATCTATTCACAACTTAAAACTGAACCAAAAGGGAGACTTGACTTAAATTTGGCAAAAATCAATAACTTTTTGTTGCCTTTGTTTTATTATTTGACATGTTATTTTAGCTACATAAGTCATTGTTCGTTTAAAAATAGTTTTTGTTGCTCCTTACGGACACAAATCTTCAAAGCCTTGCTGTAAAACTAAACACCATGTTGACGAAAAGGATTTTACTGCCATTTGTAAACCTGTTTCGTTTCTGATTAGCATCACTGTAGCTGGCTGTGGTGGGGAGTCAGCCCTTTAGCACCTGTAAACATGACCAATAATGATTTCATGAGTTCCTGGAATACACCTGTTCCTCGCTACAGCAAGGTGTAAATTCAACCCATGAGAGATTGTTAGAAATAACAATTTTTAAGAGGTGCTGAGCTATTTTCTAGACAAAGTTTGTCCAGAATATGTTAATGTGTCTGACTTATACTCTTTTTTGTATCAAAACACGTTCCTAACTCGTGTGAGAAACAAACAAAAAGAGCTGTAAGTGTGTGCGGTCCACCTCGTGTACTTCTTCAACACCCTGAAAAGCGTAAAATGGCCCTCAGTGGAGCGAACCTCCACACTGCCTATCACTCCATTACCAGCCGCGCCGCTTGACTCAGGCCAATGTGCAAAACAGCTGTGGAAAAGTCCTCATGCCTTTTCTTTAATAGAGTGTCCCCTTAGAAATGTTTTTCCAACTCCCCCCATTTTTATCAGAAGTATAGAAATACCCACCCACTTCTGTCATGTAAGATTGGTTCCCCTCCAAGTATGACATGATGGAGCTCATCTGGATTGAGTTAGGGTGGGGCACCCTGTGGAGATAGAGTGGACAGGAATGTCATTACTAAATCGATAAAGCCTTGTTAGCATATTGGGCTCATGGTGTGCAACAAACAGCAGATCAGTGGGATGCAGTCTGCTTGTTCAGAGCGAGCCACTGTACCATGACTGTGCACCATTTCACCTTTAGTGAGCCCTTGTCCCCCTTCCCCTCCTCCACCTCACCCACGCTTCTGTTTCTGGTATGTTACTTGTGAACCACATGTTGCACAAATTTCAGCACCATTAAAGTGTTCTCTGTTGCCACTCATAATGCGAAGCACAGACCCTTTTTGCAGGAGACAACAGATTCAGTGGTCTCTGGTGCCTGGGAGACCGTTGTTTCAGGATGGGAGACTAAGATTAGTTTTAGCTTTTATTACTGATCTTTTTTCCTTTTAAAGTCTGGAATCAAAATATCCAATCCCATACAACTGCTCTCTCACATCAGAATTATTCCCAAAACCTTTCTAATATTTCTTTTCTCATGGTCCCTCTTTCAATCTTCAGACACCAAACATGATCCTCAGTCTTGTTATATAAAGTCAACAGAAAAGGTCCTGTGCCGTACACTGCAGCTAATTTGCCAAGGCTATTCAGTTCATGAGGCTGTGCATTACAGGAGTAAAATCAGCATTGTGGGTACTATGAAACTCACCGTGAATCTTTTTGTGACCAAGGTCAGGCCAGCATTGCCGTTAGGATGTGTTGCATTATAGCTGCTACTGCTAGCATCTTGACACATCATGGCAAAGACCACATCATAATCATTGTGGAGCTGATGGTGCAGTAGGATGTTTGAAGGACCAGATAATCTATGGTATCAACAGCCTCAACTGTTGGCAAATCTTGAGGTTCTGTCAAGAACTCACTCATCTTCATGAGGGATTCAGGTCATGCCAAATTTTTTGTTAATAATAAATTGCTTGTATCTTTATCTTGAAAACTGGATCTCAATCAGGACAATATGGGCTCTCTAACAGTTTCCCCCATAGACGTATTCTCCATTCTTACTTTCTGCACTCCATTTGCAATTTCGCCCTCTTTGTCATCATCATGATCAAATAATTGAAACCAAATGATTACCTCAAAGTCCCGCTGCATTGGGTTGAAACATCTAAAACTGGGATTATTTGCTTATTCTCAACAACTGATCTAAATAACGTTAATCTCCATCTGTCAAGGCAGGATAAAAACTCGTTAAAGATTTTATCAGCAACCAGCAAAAAGGTTGGATAAGAAAATGGTTGTGGCCCTTTTGCCTTGTGTTTTCCTGGCAAAATTTCAAGGTGGAGAGCTGTTACTGTTGGTCAAGTCACTTGTGCTGCTGCAGTAATAGATTGACTCTGGGATTAAAGAAAAAACAAGTTTGCTCTGTACTTCTTGAATTTTGCACATCCAGGTGTATGTTCTTATCATGGTGACATCCTTTACCACATCCATATCAGAGTTATGACCAGGCTCCAGATCATGTTTTCTCTTCCCACCTCATGACATATTGTTTATAACACAAATGCCTGTGACGCATTTTAAAATGAGTGAAAAAGGAAAATGATGCATGGAAGAGAGGATTTACCTGTATCAGGTGTCCTTTAGTGCAGCTGGTCCAGTGGCTTAGCACAATGGGAGAGCTGAGAGAAGAAGGTTGCTGTAGGTGTTTGTGGTTCGTTGGTTTGTTCTTTTCCTATCACATGAACACAGATTGTTTCCATTTGTCCTTTTGTTGCAGCATCTGTAAATCCCCCGTTGAATGACATTTGCTTTTGAATGACATTTCCTCATGAGTGATCTAATTATGAAAAGGTTTCCATTTTCCATTACCAGCCATGTGATAATGTCTCCCAATCAACCATAGTACATTTGAATTTGCGTGATAAAAGACAGTTTGTGAGGACACGTGCATGCACAGTCTTCTCATCCTCCAACATCTAACTCTGCATGAGCAAAATTTCTCCTCTTTTTCGTCCCCCTGGTGGCAGATTTGAGTCCTTGTAACCGTTTATGCAAGCAGACGCAAAAGCATAGCTGAAATAGCTGACAATTTCCCTAAGTCTTGTTTGATTACGTGAGAATGGTCCTAATGAGAATCATCAGGCTTGTTTCCAGTCCGTCTTGTGCATGTCTTACACTCAGCTCATGTCCCATCAGGCGCGTTCTTCCAGCCGGCTTTCATGCCAGCGGAGAGTAATCAGGCTAATTGGCCATGGCAACACTGATGAAACATCTCAGGAGGAGAAAAACATCAGCTTGGGAAAGTGAATCAATATCATTAATCAAAGGCAGGAACCTGCCATTAATGGTGTCTGTTTTCTATTAGGTGCTAAACACAGACCTCAGCCGTGTGCAGGGATGGAGATTACTTGGATGGTGCTGTGACCCCAGCTGTCCTCGGCACGACCAGTCACAAAAGTTCAAAAGTATGCAGCAGAGTTTCAACTTTCTCACTTGTTGAAAGAAAACAAAACATCGCTCATTGTTTTACATTGGGGTCAAAGGAGGGGGCACGAATGCAAATACACACAGGTTGGTGGATGAGCTAAACTGAATATATCAGTGGCAAAAGTCACATAACAGAGGGTTTGATGAGTTTCTGTTTCTGTTTTTTTATGTATCAGGGGTTGACAGTTTCTGTATGTGACTTAGACACAGCAGAATTGATTTCTTTGAAGGACAGATGATATGAAAGTCTTTTAGATTAATGTAAGTGTAATCATCCTTTTTGCAAGGTTGTCTGAGGGATGTGTTCGTTAAGTTTCTTCCTCTTTTCTTCTCTTTGCTTTTCTTAATGTGGCTATTGGACAATATTTGGCTTCTGCTCTGTACTTTTTGCACAAATCTACTACTTACTGAGTATTTGGCTTCATAGCAGAGGCTGATGTCTGAATTTAATTTTAGACTTCACTTGATTCCCTTCCTGGTGAATACATCAAAAAAAGTTGGTAGATAAGTGTTTGTTTTAAAATCCAGAAAATGTAAGCAGCAAAGCAATTTGTCTAATTTATTTCCCCCAAGCTCGGAGCCCAGAGTCACATTTTCTCTCTCTATTGTCTTCATAGTTGTCTCCATGTAAAGATAACTTGTTTACACCCATTATGTTAAACAAAAGTAGGTGAAAACAACCATTGGAAAGGAGTTGAAAAGTTGAAATACCAGTATTTGGAGAGCCAAGATCTGAACGATCTGGATCGGTGCAGCGGCGAAAACAGACGTTCTGCCCACTCTGCCGATTCAAACACTCACTCTAGTGCTCCATTATGTAATCAGGCCTTTGTTGTATCTGATGATATAGAAAAGTTACACTCATTGACCTCACTTTTTTGGAAGTGGTTTAGTATCCATCTTCAGTCATAGTTTGTTGTCTCCATCGCCTCCTGAGGAAAACATCTGTTTTTTTTCAGCTGGTAAATGCTCTACCATATTTACCTGCCGGTGACTTTGTCTGGTGTTGGTTTTGAGCAGGGAGCTTTCAGTATGTCTCAAAGCTTTGCTTGTTGAAAACAGCTTCTTGCTGTTGTTGGATGCTATGCTTTTACAGTGGGGAGGGATAAACAAAACAGTTAAGTTAAAGAGCAGGAACTTGATGCCATGAGTAGCTGGAAGACTTGTACTGTAGAGTCAGGTGATCATTTTGAAGTTTTTGTGACTATAAACAACCTCTTTTACTTACAAGGAGCAACGTGATCCCTCATAAATATTGACATATCTGGTTTTACTGCACTTATAGTGAAAGTAAATGCTTTGATTTAAGATCCCAAGTCAATATTTACTAGGCTTTGCATTAGAGCATGGTGAGGGTGTGAAAAAAGCAACACTGATGAACAAGAAAGATCCCTGAGCCTGAGCTCTGAGCCAAGGAACATGAAAGGCCCCTTCACAAGTGGTTGGGGACTTTATTTGAGCCTTTCAGACCAGAAAAGCAGATCAACCTCCGGTGACGAATACAGGCCAAAGCGGCTGTCCCACCAGTGTTTGTCCATCCACAAACAGACATTCCTCCAAGGCCCTGCTTAACACAAGAGAACTATGAGAAAACTACCTCAAGTGGAAAGTTTGTTATGCTAATGTGTTGAGGGACTGCAGGGAAAAGTGTCAAGCGTGAAGGGTGTATGGCTGCGGAGGCTAAATAGTTAGGCTGCCGTCCCAGCTCATAGCTTCAGCCCTGCTGCACTGAGGCGGTACATGCCTGCGACTTGCCAGAGGGTGGGGAGAGGGAGTGAGGTACACGGGAGCAGAAAGAATCGTACCCCTCCTCTTCTCTCTCTCTTCTCCTGTTTGCAAGCCCTTACTTTGAAGTAGCATTGCTGCGTTGTGCCACATCTCTGTGGGTTGTCAAGTCCAAATGGAAAATTCAATGCAACAAAGTTCTCATTGTGGCCTAAGTGCAGAGATTTAATGTTTTATGTGACTCTAAAAGATGATGGGATTATTTGGAGGTGACACTGGTGCTCTAATTCCCCCTAATCCTCAGCTCAACATGGAGCTCTTTTGCAAATGAGAAGTCTCTTCCACGCTCTCTTTACTGCTCCACTTTGCCTTTGCATGGAGGCAGTGACATCATCACAAGACATGTCCATTATCAGCCACCTGATGATGTGTGTGAGTTGATTTCTTTTTTTCTGTCGTGGTGATGGAAACTCTGCTCCATATACAATGCATATTTTTCCACATCCTCAGGCACACTTACTTCACATTAGAACAGCACTTGCACAAAAGCACTTGTGCAAAAACAGCTAACTTATATCTGACACAGACTTGCCACTCTCACTTGTTTAATGAGAAAACTGTTAAAACCAGACAGAACCTTTAAAGATAAAGTTGATGAGATCAGTGTGATTTAGATATACAATTTTAAGGAGACCCAAATCTGGATTACCCCACTACATACTTTGTCAACACATAAAACCTGCACACACTGAAAGAGGCGGACAGTCGCCTCGTGTTAAAGAATTAATCTTGTAACAGCCATTTGACAAAATTATTTTTTGGGGAAAAAAATCATTTGTATATATATTTACACCCTTCAAGGTTGCATCATTTTCTGATTATCAGCATCATTGTAAAAAAAAAATTGTTTTTGTTTATGCTTTTGAAAATGTTATCACATGTTGTATCCAGCCTGAGTTGAGCCTACTTCTGCAGTCAGAATGATCCTAATCTCCTGGATCAAATTTGCCCGAATTCTATTGAATTTGATTTTATAATCTTCTGTACCTTTTAAACAACTAGATTTTAATATTTGATCTTAGCCCTAGAACACTATTGCTCAAAGGAGGTACACCATCACTATCTTTGGGAATATTATACCCAATCTAAAATAACCAGCAAGAAGTACTTGTCATCAAAATATATTGAAGTAGAACAATACATGGCTGAGTGAAGTACTCTTCTTTTATTTTTCTGTATATTGAGTCTCATAAAATGTTTATATAGGTGTCATTAGCAGACCCAAAAGCAAGGCTCTAAAATGACTGAAAAATCAAGGATTCAATTATGAAGTATTTCCCTAAAAAGAATAACTGAGCCGAGAACGCTTTTCTCTGGTCTGCCCTATTTCTTGGACCTGTGAGCCTTGTCCAGTGGAGGTTTAAATTTCAAATTTTATTATTTATATTAACAAACAATGGTAAAAGTATTTTGCCTTTAAAACACTAATTCGGGGTGAATATCACCTGCTCACGTGCCTGTTGGAAAAAACGGGGGCGGGAGCCTGGAAGCATATCTACCTTTGGTGACATCAGTGAGCAGCACGAAAGTACCCAAGAGACTCAGGACACTCAGAAAAACTTGATATAATGAAAACCATGCAAATACATTTAGTCGCAGGGTGATAGTTTCCTGACTGGGTCCTGATAAGAACTCAGAGCACAGTTACAGTATCATTCTCATGAATCTGTCGTAAACTCAAGCTAAATTTACAACAGTTGTTCATAATATCAATGTGATGATTCTGTTTAGTTTTGTTGTGGGGTTTTCTTATGCATTTGTTCTCATTCTCCTTCTTCCCTTCACACAGGGGGTGTGACTGGCTTTACCAGCAGCAGACAAGGCACACCTGACTTCCTCTGTTAATCATCCTGTCTATAAAAGCCCCAGTCTCCACTTTTCTGCCAAATAAGTCTTAAAATATTATTATATCCGTGTGATTTTTCTGTTTTGGAGGATTCTTTGTTCTCACCTGTATTTTCCTGTGCTCAGGTCTTCTGGTGTCTTGCTGCTTCTTTGGCACTCACTGTAAGTTCTACCTGGATTACTTTCTTGGCCAGCCAGCTCCTCACTGCCTGTTGTTTTTTGAACATTAAAACTGGTTGGTTTTGCATCGTATACCTGTGTCAGTATCCGCTTTTAGGGTCTGACTGAGCTGAAACCCAACAATGAGTCTTGCATGACTATTCTAGAGGAACATGTTTTTACCCGTTTAGTTTTGTCTCTGATCAGTGAATCACACACATTGACAAGTATTTGTGTGTACACTCTTTCGACAGTGATTACTCATGCTGTCAAATTTATAATAGTCTCAGGAATGACATGTTGTGGTATGCACCGGGGTCACTGTAGGTGTAGTTGACAGTCTGTGGGAGTAAATACATCTGTGGAATATTCGCAGGAACACTTTGGATATAAGAGACTGGATGAGGATTTAACTGTTAGACCCCAACTAAGGTTCTTTTTGGACCCATGAGAGTCTCTTTCCAGGCAGCTGTTGGTCTGGCCTGTGACTCCTGAGAGTGGTGTGACTGTAACACTGGATCCAACACAGAGGAGATACCGTGAGCTGCCAGGGTTTACACGACACTGCCAATGGAAAGATGGAGATTTTATAATACAGCAGTGGAAAGACCTTGAATGAAACCAGCTTTCCACCACTGATAAAAGAAGCTGTCGACAACGAAACAGAATTTTTACTCCCTGACAAATTAGCAATTAATTCCCATGTTGATATAAACTTCCTGTGGCAGAATTGAAATATTGAGAAAGTAAACATTTAATGAAGAATAAAATAACATTTTGCTCTTGGCAAACATGTTATCAGACACTATGTGTGCAAGTTGCTTATTCCCTTCTTAATGCCACATTTACATATTTTCCTTCTCTAAAATTCTTAGCCATTAACTTTGTGCAGAGACTCTGAAGCCCAGAGGATCAATCTTACTCAGAGGCAATCCCCTGACTTTGTATTTGGTGCCACCAAGATTTAAAAAAAATGTGTCAACTGTTTGAAAAACAATAAGACCTTTTATGAGCCCATTTCTTGGCTTGTTGAAGATGTATTGTGACAACTTCCCTGTAACAGTAAGTGGGGGAGCAAAGTGCAGGCTTTAAAATAAAATTACAGAATAACCACAAAAAAGCAGCTCTCAGGAGGGAATTTCTGCAGGCTCCCCATTGTTCAAAAGTTTTTATCCACCACTTCTATTTAAAATGAAATGCATAAAAATCAACAAAATATTCTAACAAAGACTAAACATCAGAAATATATTCAAATGAATTAAAATGAACATACTCGAGTTTGCAGATAAGTGTTTTAACTGCTTCTTCGCTGTACTCACTGTTGCTGTTAGTTTTCTGTGGCCACATGTAGTTTTTCATTTATCTGTTCATCATTGAAAAGTCTTTAACATCTTTTTTTGTCACAGGGGAACTGTCATGTATGAGTTTTACAAGGGAGATGCCAAAGAATGATATTTCCTGTCTGAAATGTCATGACACTTTTGGACAAATCAGTCTGAAAGCCAAGAAAGACTCTTGTACTATGCAACAAAAATAACCAACCAGGCCTCTTAATAAAAGGTCAAGACATGTTCTACATTAAACAACAAGAGCACAAACTCAAAGTGAACCCAATCAACCATAAAACCCATCATCAAAAGACCCTAAACTGAAATATAATACTCCTTTCTTTAATTCAAATATCTCTCTCATAAAGAATCTTTGCGATCAAGATAGAATACGCAGGTGAAGTATCTGGGCTGCAGGAATAGTTTTAGACATTAAAATTACAACAGAGAAACAGTGTACAGCACATCTTTTGTTTACCTTCGAGTCCCAAAAAGACACATGAATCTTAACTTTTGTCTTTGCGGCTAAAACTCCTCAAAGAAGCAGGAAATATTTTCTCTTAGTTCTTTCTCTTGCAGACTTTCGGGTAGGATGCTAATACACCAACCTCATATGGCCAGTTTAATGAACACAAACACAATGTTAACAATGTCACTATGAGCATGTTAGAATACTAAATCTCAGTCCAAATGAGTGCTTCAGTTGTGGTCTCGTAGTCTTGTTTTCTGACCCTTTTCTTGAAATGATCTGGCAAACATGCAGGTTTTTGTTGGTATTCATTCCTGCCATCGTTACTGATTACACAGCATTAAGCCTCAGGCGTGAAGCAGACTTGTACAAACCAGGAGGTAATGCCTAAAACAAATGAGTAACAACTTGTTAGACACATGGTTCGTGAATTATTTTCTATTTTTACATGCATGATGAGGTGTTGCTGCTGGCAAAGACAGAGATTTGAAAGCACTATGTGGGCCCTTCATGAACTGTTGGCTGTCTGTGTCGCTCACTGTTTGTCTGACTGTGCTCTAAACGCACCTATGTTTCAAATACAGCGATGAGTCCAGATTTCTTGGGGGTGCAGACAAGGTCAACAACATGTGCTATGACTACTGCCCAGCCCCCTGCAGCCCAGACTGCATCTGTTACATTCCTCACAAAATCGAGCAAAACACCTTCACCTGTGCTTATTTTGGTGCCTCAGAGCATAAAAACATCAGTTTCTCTATCAGTAGGCTTAATGTGTAAAGTTAAGTTATTTTAATGTCTATAACTAAAATAACTGCACTACTTTTGGCTGATTCCTTTCTCTGAGAGCATTACTCAAGAACTCAACCTCTCCACCATTATATTAATTTCTTATACTTGGATGTCCCCCCCCCCATATCTCCTTGTCGTTTACTTATGCTTTGTTTACTCTGCTGTCTGCCCTGGCTCTCATTATTCTTCAGTCAATCTCCAATTTCTTCTCCATCTCTCTCTCTTTCTTCTCTCTTTCTCCTGCACTCATCTCCTTGTTCTATTTATTTCACCCTCACAGACTGCCTCTCGGACTCCCTGCCCCTGCGTGTTAAATCAGAGCATGGAAACAGATTCCCTTAAGTACCTGTGCTGGAATCTCCTCTGCAATGATAACTCCAGACCCTTTCCATGCAGAACTGGGAAAACGGTCAAACCCAGACTGTATTTTTCTGGGGGGGAAAAGAAACAAAAACAAGCCATAAAAGTGTTTTTGTAAGCTTTGAAGTTCAAATTATTGTCACCGACGGGGTCACCTCTGCATTTTATACTTGCATCAGAGAATTTACGAGCATATAATCTTGGAAAGCATGCAATTGTGCACGGTTCAAATGAGGTCCTCATAAATAACTGTGGACTGCTATAGCAGAAGACAGATGAGCTGTTGGCACCCCGATTTTCTTTATGCCACATTACTGCTCTGTCAGAGCTCAGCTCTCTGTGTAATTTGGCACCGATTGAGTTGCACACATCTGGGCTATGTCCTCAGGTGAGTGTGAATTTTGCAACATGGCAAAAAGGGTAAAGGAAGCATTGCAAAATATTGCTACATATATGGATGGGTCACTGACGGGCAAGACTTGTGGATAGGCCATTTTCAAAATACTACAAACAAGGATATAAATGTGGCCATTGTTCAAACATGTATTTATGCAAAACACACAGTTAAGAGATATCTGTGTTTTTTTTCCAATGGAGTTTAAAGAACAGTCTTGAAAGAAAGTCTTTTGGGGCAACAGAAATTTGTCTTAAAACTGATATATCTCTGTCTAAAAGTGGCTAGTACACTACAGTAGTTGAAAAATAGGTTTATTTTCAAATATGAGAAACACTTAACCTCCCAGGTGTTTCATCAGGTACCCCATATGTGTCTGGATGATGAAATACTTCTGAGGTGGTTGCAAAGTTGAAGTGCCAAAATTGCATTTTCCTGATGGTCAGCCCAGATATTTCATTTAATAAATATTTTTGGACAGCATTTATTGTAAATTGTGATGCAAATAAAAGTGCAAATGCTTCATAGTTTTGTCAGTGAATGCAAAACGTGGTAGAATTTATGCCGAATAGGGCAATGAATATATTTTAATTGATTTAAAATAAGTTTAAACCTGTTATTCAAATAGAGGTTGAGGCTATATGGTTGCCTCACATGATGTTTTGACACTTCAGATAGCAGAAAAATGACCAATATCTAAATGCTCTGAGAAGTTAGAATGGTTTTGTATAAGACATATATATATAGTCTTTTAATGTAGTTTGAGTATTTTTTATTCAACAGAAAAATTCAGTCAGAGAAAAAGTAGGCGTCATGTCATTGACCCAGATACAGATTATAATCTGAATCTGCTTTCTGTTTTTTTTTTTTTTTTCAGTTCTTCTTCTCCATACTGGGCAGTAAGTCTTTATAATTTATGGATGCATTAATAGTTCTGGATGATTCAAACTGAGAGCTACTGACAGATAAATGCAATCATGCTGTGTGTATATTATGGCACAGAAATGCATATTTTTGAGTGACATGCACCTATAGCAAAGGACGACTGATACAGTCCCATGTGAACCTGACACGGCCGCTTCAGCAGGACTGGATCATCAGGACCCAATGAGGCCTTCAGCTGTCTACCTCCCTGCAGCTTTCCCAGTGAGTAATCTGCTCTCTGAAGAAAAAGGGATGTTCATGGGAAAAAGGGATGTTCACATGTTTGTTTTTTGGGTATTACTGTTTTGACAGAGTTTGGAATTGTGCAAATGTTCCTCCACCTCTTTGATTCAAATCATGCAGCAAACATTCACAGAGATAGAGGGTGTTGCCTTCATCAGTGAATGTTTCCTGCTGTGTGGTACTGTGGATGTTGTGACTGTGTCTATGGAAAGAGTGCAGCGTCTCAGACATGTCCTTGGGGGACACTGAAGGCTAGCATACAATACAGGGCAAACAACATCTAAACCAGCGAGATGATAGACTTTCCAGCTGCCTCTGTGACCACTGCTGCACTCTTATTCTCTGTTTGTATCTATCCAATGGCACTTTAAAAGCACTTCCCTTTCACTCAGCCACACAACACATATTGATAGAACCAATCGTATTTGTGGAAAGTCAAGCAGAGGTGATGAAAATGAGTCTCACAGGAGAGGATCGCCTTTTGTTTTCACTATCTCTGAGGAAAAAAGGGTAGATCAGATTTTCCACCAAGTGTTTTCAGTGGCAGAGGTAATGTTTCAGATTTCAAAAGGGTCCTAGACAGCCACAAAGCTGCTAAAGTTCCCCTCTGATGTTTAACTCTAAATATTACCATGTGGTTAGACAATGAATATCTCTGTCACTTGGCAAGATGTAATTAATCTGTTTGATGACAAGCTCAGAGATCAAGAACAATAATAGCGATGAGAGATGTTGAGCATCAGGAAAAAAAGCTCCATAACTGCTGTCATAGAAGCAAGTGACAGATTCAACGAGTCACTGACCTGCACATGTAATGATACGCCTTTATTAAACCTACATAGCCTTCCTTAAGAGGTGAGGCCAACGCTATTTCCATGATTGTTGAAGACATACACAGGTCTCCACCCTTGAGCAGATTTATTTTCACACATGCTGGGTGAGGTGTCTGCAATTCCTCCCCGCCCTGTCATTGTTTGTTCTGCTGTTAAGTGTGAATATGAGCAGAGGGCAGGCAGAACTATAGCCTTGTTTCAGGGCTTCTCCTGCTCCGCTGAGTGCCGTTTGCTGATGTCACGCTTAGCTAACAGCTTTCCAGACTGCCAGAGTCTACTGTGTCCATCACTGGAGTGAAAACCAGACGTTGAGGCTCTGAGTTTGTCCTCGGACTCAGAACATTTGGTACTGTGACATGAAAAAATTGCAGGAAAGTGCACAGATTATTCTCCCTGATTTGAATATGACTTATTCATACATGCATAATGCACAAAAACAGTCTTCCAGACAGTTCTGCATTGGTGTTAATAGGTTAATAGTAGAATACATTAAGTCTTTCTCTGTGTTGTGTAAAGCTAAATTGTAAGTGACGTGTGAGACCATGTTCTGTGAAGTCATAGCTGTGTTTTCTTGCACTGGTCTGTCTCTCTAATTACTCCTGTGCTCATGTCTGATTTCTGCACACATACCTTTTGTGTAAATGTGGGCACAACTCAGAAACAGCCACTCTTTGATCACCTGGACACAAACCAATGACAATATGTTAAGATGAACGCAGACTTTCCAATATGTGCTCCATATTGACTTCAAACGGATGCACACACGATGAATTCCCCGTCCAGACACTAAAGCATGCGGGGAATGAAATGGAAATCAAAGTCAATACAGCATCATCTTGCGGTGTTGCAAAACATACCGTCCTAGAACACACATAACACCTCTTTTCCTCTTCCTCACACACATATACACACAAAATCTTGCTGTTGCACAGGAGCACATACACCTTACCACATGAATCAGCCTCTCAAGTGTCAGCATCATCAGCACCCCCTGATCCAGCCAGAGCACAACTGCATGACATGAGAGTCTCAGGGGTCAGATGAAATGTGCGATCTTTGTGCCACTTCATCTTCAAGTCAAAACAGTGAGCTGCAGCCCCAGAGCATACTCGAATAACACTGGATTGTCTTGGCCAAAGTTTGATGATGTGCTTGCATGGTGGTGCATTGTGAGTCGGGCCCTTTCGCACTTTTCTGCAGCCACGCATGACTTCTCCCCAAAGCGGGCTCTCCTCCAGCCCCTACTGTCTGTTTATGTAGACGACTACCACCATGGGCGGCATGGAATGCACCTCCACTTCACTCACACACACATACACACACCGACACACCGACACACACATCCTAGAGTCTGCCTCAACCTGCTGATATGAGTTGTGTTTTACTTTTAAACACAGGGGTAAATGTTTTGATTAAAAGGCTGTTACTATTTTGCTAGTCACAATGGCTTTGTAGTGTGGAGGGGTTTGCTGCCGTGCTGATGGATGGACGGCCGCTCCCTGCCTCTAGTGAGTGGTTGAATGAGAGAGGAGCTGTCATCACCCGGCTGCCGACACTGTTGCCTGAAGAGAGAGGAGTGAGGATGAAGAAGGAGGAGGTTGGGGGTAAATTGGATGGAAAACCAGTGAGAGATGATGTGTTGAAGTGGGAGAAGATATGAAGGAAAGGAGCAAGGCCTGCAGAAAAAAGGGAAACAAGATGTGTGATGAAGGAGAGAAGGTCAGTATTGGGTGCAGCACACCTCACACCCACATCCCAGAAGACACTGCAGTGAGGGAGTCTGTATTACGTAAAAAGGGGAAAAGCAGGTGGTGCTGGGGAACACTGGTCTGTGATCACCAGTCCTGCTGGGCTCTTAGAGTCTACAGTTAAACGCTTCACTGACACTTGGGTCCCATGACAAGATGAAAAGTTTCACAGTGTTTAGTAATGGAGAGACCTGATTACACTGATGTTACGCATTGTGTTAAAGGACGACGTCAGAGAATGACGGCATGTCGTAAATCAGCAAAACAAAAGAAGTGTAATGATGAAGCTGCGTCTCTGAGGAGATGGAGTAGGAAAAATGAATAGAAAATAGCAGAAAACAGATGATAAGAATGTTGTTAAGAGAAGATCAGAGCAGATAATGACCTCAGCTATTATGTTGTCTTCTAAATGGCATGAAATCAGTTTCTACTTGGCTTCCTTTTCTGTCCCACTAAGATAACTGTGAGCAGTAAAAAACAACAACTGTTCGAATAAGTCTAATTATCTGTCTAATTGGAACAACCTCAAATTGTTCAAACAAATTTTTCTCTGCTTCTGTGCCAACTCCACAATCTACATGACTAATCAGTCTTTGTAAACCCAATAATTATTCCAAACTTGACTTCTGTTCGAATTTTAGAATGTAAAAAAGTGTGTCAAGTGCGCTAAAATGTGAACAATGAGGCTCTGCAGGTAATATCTATTGCCAAAGACTGTGGGTTATTGATTTGAGAGCAGTGTAACGGTGCCTCCTGTTGGTGACTGCTGCAAAGTGCAAAGTGGTGTTGATCTCAGTTCAATCACACAAATCTCATCATGTTTGTGCTACAGCAGAGAATATATTTAAGGAAACTCAACAATGGGGCAAAATTGAAATGCATTATCTATTTTTTATACATATCTTGTAATATATTTCACAACTGTAAAAGCCGTTTGACAGATTAATGAAGACATCTTTGGAGCCCTAGTGGCATTTGTAAAGTAAAATACTATTGTACGGCTACTTCATAGTATTTTTATTGTAGTTTGTTTTATTCTGATACAAGAGTTAGTTAAAGCAATATACTTCTGTAACCTTTGATTGGGCATGGGTGAGATAAACTTATTCCATGCTCTAAGAACCAAATCTTCATTCAAAGAATAAGTGAACTTGGTCGTCTCATATTATCTCTGTGCTAAAGCTGTATAAAGATGTCAGACAGGGAGACAAAAGATCATACCATCTCAAAATTTTGCATGTATTAACATCTTTATCAAATGTCGTTCGGGAGACTTCATAAAGTCAACATACGCTCATCATGTCAACCCTTCTCTCCAGATTCAGCTGGGGATTGGTCAGCTTTATGAAAGCCCTTCTATTTAGAGGAGAGATACCAGAGATTTTCTTACAATTTCCGCTCTAAGAGGGAAATCACTGAGCACCTTCACTTGTGTTTCTGTTTCCCTGTTTGCACCAAACTCGATAGCATGAAGACCGGATTAGACTGACAGGGTTAACATAGGTTCAAGGACTGAACCCAAAGCCCTAATGTACAATTTTTTTAACCTCCCTTGGACAGATGAATGCATGGAGCACCTAAAATGTGATGCCACACCTTGATGTCAAGCATTGATACATCCATCACAGCTCACAGAACATTCTGACTTTACTGATCCATGCTGAAGGATCACACAGTCACTCACATGCTGAACTTTACAGACATTGATACATCAGGAACAGAGTATTTGATGTTGTGCTCCTCAATTTACACATATTTCATAATTTCCTTCAAATTCAAAATGAACTTTTATATTTACTACTCACAGTTCTTACATGCATGTATGCAGTATCCACCTTTACAGGTTCTGATGGCAAGTTTTGTGCTTCTTATAGCTAGGTATTGCTGCAGAGCACACAATTATTCAAGAGTATAATGAAAGTTTAATTTAATCCAGGCAGACTAGGTGTGTAAAGCAATGTGGGAATGAAAGTACTTGAATGCAGTATTATCACATTGACTTTAAGTAAACAACAACAGAAGATGACACCATTCACAAAGCATTTTTAGATTGAGGATGTGGGTGTAATTCCTCATGTTTCAAGTAAATGAACTGCAGAAGTACCTGAGGCTTAATCGCCAACAATACTGATTTGATTTTAGTCTTGGGGGGGCTGTTGTGTGCACTTGTGTCCATGTGTGGGGCCTGCAGATATTTTGACAGAAATCCAGCTTGTTGTGTAATCCACAAATAAAAGTACAAAGGGTAAATAAGGGTTCTCAATCAAGACATACTGTTCAAGTTCAGAGAGTCCATGGTTCAGATGAAGCTACAAAAATGTTGCAGGTCATTGTCTCTTTCCCTCAGCAACATAATTAAAGTTTTTTCCCTAATGTTACTACACCAAAACAGGTTATGTTTCAAGTTGAATTTCCCATTTAGTAGAAATAATTTTAGGATTTGTTTAACAAATGTCATAGACTTTCAGAGGTCCTTGTTTTTACTGGAAATAACTTACTTTTCTGGCTGTTTAGCTTTATGACAGAGTTAAATAGCAATCAGATTGGATCACTAAAAGGTATTTTGTCTGAGTCAGTCAAATGAAAAAAGTGACTGCAATATTTTTGGAATTTTTTTGATAAATGATTTGCTTTGTATTGAAGCCCATTAGAAATCAAAAACTTGATATGCTGAGGTCCTTTTTTTGTCCATAAAAGATCTAAATTTTGATAGAAAAGTCTTAATTTTGAGATGATGGAGTCAAATGAAAAGCCATTTGTTGAATTTTATTTGTGCCCATAACAAGTAAAAAGAAATTGAGATGAAGTCTAATTATTGAGATAAATAGTCAAAATCTTATCTTAAAATTTCGACTCACTATCTAGAAATGTTGAATTTTCACCCTCAATTTGGACTTATTCTCAAAATTTTGACTTAATTTCCCTAAATTTTGTTAGAGATATCTCAAAACTCATGCTTTTGTATTTAAAATTTTTCACTTTCTATCTCATAATTTCGAATTTTTCCAAATTTGGTTTTATTTTCCCCCCTCACTATTTAGACTTAATTATGTCAATTTTTTTTTTAAACTTACATGTTGACTTTGTTATCTCAAAATTAAGACCTTTTGCCTTACAAACTTGACTTAATGTGGGCCAAAAAATCTGAACAAAGCTAAGTTATCATTTTTATCTTTTAACTGGGCTTTCATGGCTTTAACAGGGTGACCACAAGTTAAAAACTGAATTCAGAAAGTAGTGTCTTAACAAGTCATTCCTCATCTACGAGTAGCATAGACCACGGAGATACTGTTTGGGTGTTGTTAAATAATACTGGTGTAATTTGATGTTAAAGGATCATATTTACTTTGACACTGGTCTGTCTCAGCAGCTCCTGAAGTTCAGTGAATCGCTCGCCGATCTCACCGATAAACCTAAGGAATGATAGTCGAGCGCAGATAAGAGCAGGGGTTAGGTGGAATATGGCTCTCTCCAGAGGTTTGAGATGCTGTCAAAGGGTTTTCTCCTGGATACCTGTGCTTATAATAACCTCGGTGGTGCTGTGGTCTTACTACGCTTACGTATATGAGCTGTGTATATGTAAGTATGAAGAACTGTGTCCGTTTGTTGTGATTTTGAGCGCTGAAGTGTGGACTTCGCAGTTTGCCGCACAGCAGTGTTTACAGGAACATCGTAGGAGCAAACTATGAGGATGTGGTTAAAAGGGTGTGGGCTTTTACTCGGCTGGCCGAAGTTTTTTTCTTTTTCTTTCAGCGTGTGAAATTTAAAATGTGTCAAATAAAATAAAACTGTATTCTTGTAATGACGAGCTGCTGTTGTGTGTCCTAGCACTAACCTGTCCAACTGGCTAGTCGAGTTAGCCGTCAAATGATATTCCTCTGTTAAACAATCATATGAACATTTACATTTACACTTCCCCTGGCTAATTTTGTTTCCACACCTTTTAATTCACAGTTACAATCACCAACACCCTGGAAAAAGGTAAGACACTGTCAGGTGTTAGTGTCACAAGCTGTGTACGATGCTAACCGGTACATCGTGTTTTCTGTCCTGATGTTGTGAGTTTTTATGACTTTTTTTTTTTTTTAATTCCTCTAGTGATCTACCTACTGGTGTTTCATGTTTGCTTTGTGATGTTCTCCTGGACATACTGGAAATCTATATTTACCCCACCTGCAACACCATGTAAAAAGGTATTCTGAGTTATTAAAGATGGCCACATTGAACTCACTGTTATTAATTTGCACATGAAAGGTTTAATCTTGATCTATTTTTGTTGCTCTAGTTTCATCTGTCATACTCAGACAAGCAAAGATACGAGTTTGAAGAGAGACCAGATGCTCAGAAACAGATCCTGGTTGACATTGCTAAGAAACTGCCCATTTTCACAAGAGCTCAGTCTGGGGGTAAGTTGTTTAATATTTTGTGATTTTTTTTTTACCTTCAGAAATACTGCTCAGTTTGGAAATACCATCTTGCATGACACACTTGAGCCTAGAAAGGTAGATGAGCTGCCGTCCATCACGATACACGCACATCTGTGTGTGTTGAAAGGAAGTAGGTTAGGGCAATTAGCTCTGTGTGTGACCCTGAGCATCCCCATCCAGTGTAATCAGCCAGTGTATCCCTTTCATTAGTGCTGATTGCCGAGTCTTAGTGCTAGGCTGCAGGAAGTACATGAAGGGGGAAGCTCATCTCAAATGTCGTTCATTCAACTGGCCATCCTCTTGCCTTTAGCTATCAGGTTCTGTGACCGCTGCCAGGTACTGAAGCCGGACCGATGTCACCATTGCTCAGTTTGTGAAACGTAAGTCACTCTTTCCTCCTCAATCCATTCATCCTGAGAGATTGCATTAGGCAAGGAGATATTTGTTGGCCTCAGACTGTTGTGATAATTAGAAGGTGTTGCTTCGTTGGCACACTAGGTCTCAGAAACGTTATCCCTCCAGTCTAAGCAGCGGTTTACCAAGAGGAAATTCAAAATACATTGAAAGGATCTTGACATATGGTTAGACAGGAAGACATTAATAATATCAAAAATTATATTTTGCTGCCCATGTGTGGTGGATTAAGTTCTTAACTCCAGTACTTGAGTCAAAGTATTGTACCGAAGTAGTTACTTTCAAAAAATACTGAAGTTTTCAAAAGTAAAAGTACATTTTCTAAAGTCCGTACATCACTGTTGTTTTCTCAGTTCTTTTATTGAACCTTGCATTTTCTGAATCCACCTGATGATGGACTGACTTACATGGAGAACTAATCTGCAACAGCAACTCCATAGAAATTACTGTAAAAACTTCAGCATGAAAATGCTATCAAAAACAATAAGGACAGCTATGATTATCTGACTTTTTTCTGTCCAAACACCCCCTCCCCCCAAAAAACAGAGTGTGGACAAACTACAACGGTGCTTCCAAGAACTCATCACCCAGTTGGACCACTTTGCTTCATGGCAACATAACGCATACCTTAATAAAATCTGAGAGCCACATACACAATATCCGCTCTGCATTTTTACATGTCAATAGAAAGTGAGGAGCACAGTGTTTTGCCAGTAGCATTTTAGAAAAGAAAAACACCACAATTGACTATAAAGCTATGCTGAAACTAAAAAGAAAAAGTAACAACAATGCTGTATATTTTAGTGTACTGAACAACATGTGCTTTTCTCTTACAGCTGTGTCTTGAAGATGGACCATCACTGTCCATGGTGAGTAGTGGCTTATGATACCATACTCCACAGTGTGCTTCTACTTTAAATTTGGTCAAATCTCTTTTTTTTCTTTTCTTTAGGGTGAACAACTGCGTAGGCTTCTCAAACTACAAGTTCTTTTTGCTTTTTCTCTCCTACTCCATGCTGTACTGTGTGTTCATTGCAGCAACAGTATTTCAGTATTTCCTGAAATTCTGGGAGGTGAGTAACAGTGCTCAGCATCTGATATGTGTTTCACAGGAAATATTGTGGCTCACAATTATTGCTTTCGCAGCTCCAAAACAATACATAACTTCAGTCTTTGACATGTCCATTTGAGAGCCCATCAGCATCTCAAGTTTTTCTCCTCTCGCTCTCTCTATCTCTCTTGTTGTCTCTTTCAGAGGGACTTGCCAAATGGGCCTGCAAAGTTTCATGTCCTCTTCCTCATGTTTGTGGCACTCATGTTCTTTGTCAGTCTCATGTTCCTCTTCGGCTACCACTGTTGGTTAGTGGCCATGAATCGTTCCACTTTAGGTAAGGGGTTACATATTTGCAAATTTGTGTTGTTGGTCTTTGCTGAAGTGATTGTGTCAGATTTAACCATGAAAATTTAACCTGACCTGCTGTGTTTTGTAATTCTGTAGAAGCCTTCTCAGCTCCAGTTTTTGTCAGTGGACCAGACAGAAACGGCTTCAATGTCGGCATAAGCAGAAATTTGCGGCAGGTATTTGGAGAGGATCGTAGACTGTGGTTCATTCCTGTCCTCTCAAGGTGAATAAGATGCATAACAAGTGGATTTGGTATCTGTAACTTATCCTTCCAACTAGTGTTTCATTGTAAGACCTGTTCAAGATTAAAAGTGGGCTGCCTGCAGCGATGATGTATTTTTGGAGTATAACCCTCAGATTAAAACTGCCTTTTTACCCTTAGTTATTACATTTAGTTTTTTGATGCAGAAAAAGTTCTGAGTGGTTATTAAGAAGATTTCATAAATGATCACTACTTTCTATGAATATGAGAGTATGAGTGCAAATGCTTTAAGTCAGGAGTCATTGTCAGGCTAAAACTTAATTACAACTGGTTGCATGACTTAAGCACCAGTGCACCAATACTCCAACTTGTGTGTGTTCAGTGTAATGTCCTTTTATGTTCCTGACAGAACATGGTCTGTAGGCCCTGTAGAATCTTCTATTTAGTTATAAGAGCAAGTGGGAAACTTACTGTATTATTTATGTCTCAGAACCCACAGCAGATCCTCTTTCTCTGGCATCTGACCAAAAATCCCTCCTAAAAAGCCACAGACCCCATGACTTGGGCACAGGAAGTGAAATAAGACCGACTCTTTTACTCAATCCTGTTGCACTCTGAGACAGAGTTCACATATATTGAAAAAAGGTCAAGATATTTTCCAGTCTAAACATCCATAATCAAATAGTTGAATATATAATAAAACAGCAGGGCATGTGAAAAAACTATTGAATGGAACATAAAATCAGAGGGTAAATGGAGAGGTTAAAGTCATGTCTGCAGTTCCTTGAATATCTTCTATTTATTTTTTTGAACATATCAGCCAAGGGAATGGTCACTACTTCCCCTTAAGGAATCGCAGCTCTGAGACCCGGAACCCCTTACTAGCAAACGAGGACATGTGGGAGGAGTCTGATGATGGCTCTGAGGAAGAAAGCCCCGGTGAGTCACTGTAATGTCATCATTTATTTCTTCACTTGTTCTATAAAGAGCCTAACCTCAGAAACTAAGCTGTTTTAAGGGTGCCACTCCAATAATATTTGGTACAATACGAAAAAAAAAGAGTTATTTTTTCAGGCTTTTTATGCCTTCAATCAGAGAAGACAGGACAGTGTGTAGATGAGTGTGGGGAGATGTGGGAAAGAAGTTGGCTGGGCGACCTGCTTGAGAACAAACCTAATGGGGCACAACCTAAACTGCTCAGCTGCACAAGTGCCCCAGTCAAGTTGTACTTTTGAAAAAGTGCAGCGCCATCAGTTTGAATATGTGCTCTGACTATGTCTTTGAATTATTGTGAGTTGGTCCTCTGAGCTTGCACTGGGGACTAGAGATGAAAGTTAAAGTAAAAATGTGTCCAAAGGTACATAAAGTCAACATGATTCATAAGTTTAATATAACACTAATTTCAAAGTACTCTAAAACTCTTGTGAGGAACTTTCTGTTTGTCTATCTTGGTGCCTCAGTGGCAAAGCAATACCTTTTATTTTGCTGATCTTGACCTATAAATGTGTTAATAGTTTCAATAACCTTGACAACTGAGAGTCAACTCACACACGGTGAATACTTCTTCAGTAAAAAATGGAAAGAATAGACATTTTTGGCCATGTTGCTGATGGTCTTTTTTCCTTTTGTGGGTCATATAAAGGCGTCATTTTTAATTTCAGTCTCTTTCAAAACAAGTCAAAAACCGCATACAGGGACTTCACATTAAACCTGAATAGAGTAGAAGGAAATTAATTTGAAATCACAATCTTAAAAACATAACTCCTCTTGCAACTGAGGTCATCTGTCAAAGGAATTTGTCGTTCACCAAACAGAAGAGTTCTGGATAAATAAGTTCTTGTTAATGAAATGTGGGAAAGGTAAATGCTTACTTCCAAGCAAAAAAAAAAAAAAAGAATGTCAGCCAATCCAAATTATGTGTGCTGTAAAAGGAGTTTCATGTATACGTTTAGAAAATGAATCTGAGAAAACAACCTTTCTAAGCTTATTTTCTCAGGTTAATTTCTCAGGTTTATTTTGGATAATTTCTCATTGTTTTTCACTTTAACTTATTATAGCTAAATGAAGAAAAAGTCATTGATCTCTTTACTTTTATGTCAGTTCAAACAAAACATTTCCTGACGGCTGCCTTCATCTTTTTATTTGTCTTTCTCTTGAAAATACCTGTCAAATTACACAGAGTTTTAATAGAGTGCGATGAATGGAAAGACTTCTCTTGTTTTATTTCATACTCAAATTATGGCTCCAATTCCATTTGTTTCCCTTGTAGATGCATAAAAAATGCAACTGATCTTGATCCAAAGTAATTGCCCGTTTTTTTTAGATCTCAGTCTTCAATTCACGGATCTGGGCAAGATCCTGAAACTATTTAACCTTTGGAGAGAATCGCCCTTAGTACAGACAACAAGTAGACAAGGACACTTTTTAGGATCTTGGCAGAATAATACAGAGATGTGAGTGCTGAAGAGGAAAAAGGAAGAGAAGTCGGAAAGGAAAGGGGAATTTGTTCACCAGATTAGACCTTCTGTGTAGAAATGAAGTATTCCAGAGGCTCTGATTGAATTCTAACCTTGATATTATGCTACCACCTGGTGGTCACACATGATGCTAACACATGCTGAAGGCTTCTTTCTTCTTCTCATTCCAGCTGAGGACCAGGACCCCTCTGTCACCATCGAGATAGAGGAGTAGGAATGAAACATTTTGGACAACTCTTGTTCAGACAGAGTGTATAACACATCAAACACACTGTGCCACGAGGCACATGCATTCCAATGTATGCAGATGTTCACACACTGACAACAACTGAGTGGGGGCCAAAGGTGTGGTTTAAATCCTGTACTTGTATTAACAATACCACTGTAAGCTGGGTGACATGATGGTAACCAGTAGCATCATTGACCCTCCCCAGGACAACAGTGAATATGAACTGAATATTTCCCTTTGGATGTTTATCCCAAGGCCCTCGCCTCTGTCAGATTTTGACTAGTGTTAATTGAAGCCTTGTCTGCCTCTGTACCTTTACTGTATATATTCTGCACCAGAGCTGAGCAGTGAGTTTAAGTGTTGCACCGTAGAGCTTGGTCTTTGGAAGGCTGCATCAAAAACCTCACACTTCTTCTGCTCCAAGGGTCTCTTTTGGTGCTACAGCAGATTCAGAAGTCTGGCCTGCACTGGTTTGGCCCTTGCAGAATATTTAGGATGAGATTTTATTTTACTTATATCCACCAAACAGATTATCCAGTTTTCCCATGCCTTATAAACATATTTATTGCTGTGTTTGGGAGTTTAATTCCCTGAGAATGTATTCTGCATCCTGCTTGTGAATAGATTGTGCCTCATACATGGCACCTATTTATCAAAGAACCTCTCATATTTTGCTTTAACAGTCATCAATACAGTGTTAAAGTACCATAGCTATCATGTACGACAAGGAACAGGACAAGAACTTGGAAAGCATGAGATGCAGTTTTGTTTGCACCTGAAGAGCAATGTGTTTGGAAATAAATGCCTGAATGTCAGACACAATATATTGTGGGGCAAATAAGAAGCAAGGGTTGGCAACTTTGGCGAAACCAGGCACGCACCAACTTGCTGTGTCTGTAACTTGTGCAGAACAAGTCCCTGAGAAGTGTTGGGGAGATGAACAAAGATCTTTGCTGGACATTTCTAACCACCTTCTCTTTTCTTGTGCAACTATCTAGCTTGCTAACTTTGTGAAGGCACTGGCTCTGCTCAGATCTCGCAGTAGAAGCATGCTCCTTAGTGTGCAGGAAGATATACTGACAGGCTGATATGATATCCAGTCATTTTTAGTTTTTTTTATAACCAATAATGTTTTGTTACCTGTACTCAAAATCCACAGATACTACGGGAAATTTCCCTGGTTTTTTGTCTGAGCATTAGTTTGACAAATAACAGTCAAACAATTTACATATCCTTGCTTTAAATAGTTTTTTTTTCATGTCATAAATAAATAAGATATAATTATTTAAATGCTTTTGGCTGTATTGTTAATTTTAAAAATGCAGTTATCACTTAAAAGAACTTTGAAGGTTTGAAATGGCTGTACGAGACAAACTGTGATATTTTCTAAATATAAATGTTAAAGTTTTTTTCCCTATATTTTCCACCCTTGGCACATTTAAACTTTTGTGTGGGTGTAAGTAGTAGGAAAATGTGAAAAAGAAATTTTGTTTCAAGAGGGGACATAAGATAGTTTTTGTCTGTTTGTTGTCCTCTTTTGAGCTCTTTGAACATGCCGACATCTGTACATATATTTAAACTGATCTTCATCCACTGGTTGGTACAGATCAGCTATTCTTTGCAATATTATGCTCTAAATGTTTTTTACTGGTGTTGTTTTCCGAGATTATTCAACTGGTTTATGGACTTGTGTATATAGCTAGTGTACATGTTAGTACACCTTCTTATTCAGTGTGAGTGAAATGTTGGGCCTTCAAGCATCAAACCTCGATGCTGTTTGATCTTGACACTTTTAACTTGCTTCCTCAAATCTGTTTTCTACTGTGTTGGGTAAGCCAAATCAAATGCTGCTCATGCCTGAGAAATACTTAGACATATGTCACGCACTGATTAAAACAGTGTATTGTTTTTATCTGAGGTATGATTCCATGTTAGAAAGCATGTATAAATGTTAGAAAAGATGTGGATGTTGATTGCTTCTTGTCGTCTTGTGTCTATTTATTGTTTCGATGTTCAGCTTTTTTCTGTGTATTTTGTTTACTGATTCATAACTGCCACAGGCAGTGTCTGTATATTTTGTTCCATTAAATGACACTTGAAATAAACTGTTAAAGCAATGCGCTCTTATCAAAAGTAAGATATTTATAACCTGTGAAGATGACAAATTATTCCCCGTTTGCAGGCAGGGGTGAATATTTTTCTGAGCACAGTTTGGTCCATAATGAACTGTCTTTGAAGTATATGCTTGTGTCACTTCTCATCTTCGAAACCTCTGAACCCTTCAAAGGATGAAACCATTTCATCTGCTTTTTTGTCTGTTAACAAATATAAATTTTTTATTTTCCATCATTTGTTGTAACATGCAAATAAAATGATCCAAGTTAAACCCTTTGTATTGTTTAGAGCATTTCTCTCTTTCACATGAGTATGCACAGCAAAAACATTTGTGAATAAATACAATACATCAGATTATTCAGTTTACGTCCGTTCAGGGACTTTGGAGATAATGTAGCAGTATTTGGCACACCAAGGAGGACATGAGACACATTTAAATAACACAAAATATACTTGAAAGCAAATTGCAGATCATTTCCTCAGGTTGAAGATGATTTAGTCGGTGCCAAAGTATCTCTGTCCAAAATGTGTGGGAGCCACTGGATGAACCTCGGTGGTTAGGATGGTGATGTCTGGAAACTCCTGGATTATAGAATTAGCTCCTAGGAGAAATTAAAAGGTGTTCAACTTTCCTTGTGGGGTTTAAAGTCATTGACACACTGAGCATTATTGCAGCTTTAAACTTGCAGTAGTAGCTAAATTGGCTGCAGCTGGAGAAAATAACTTCTTGTTAAGATGTAGAGAACAAATTTACTCCCAGAAGATGAGCCCTGTTCCTGTTTTGTTTTGAACTTGTTCATCACAGATGTTCTGCTTCAGCTACTTCAATCTTTCATCTCACTCCCATCAGCCTCAGCTGTACAGCACTGCAGCTCAGCTAAACTACCCTTGAAGCTGACAAGATACATTTATAATGTTTGAAAACCATTTCAATGTTCAATACATCTCTAAATACTGGACACGAAGGAGATATACTTCGGCAAACTCTCTCTCTCTCTCTCTCTCTCTCTATCACACACACACATACACAAATAAACACACGCACACACAGACACACACACATACACACACAGACACACACAGATGTACACAGATACACACACACATACACGCACAGATCTCCCTGTAAGGATAACTTTGAGGAATGGCAAATATGCCAATTTAAGCTTTTTGGAAGAAGTCAAAATACAGAAATGACTCAAAATTGTTCCAAAACACTCAAAAACAATTTGGTGGTTGGTGTGCAAACACAGTAATGGATGGCACTCAGGTAAGTTCTCACAATGATATCCCTTTCAAAATCCTCCTAGCACACTAACAATAAGTAAAGTATACATATAACATCAATTTTGGTGTGCCTGGGGGATAGTGTGAATTAATGGAAATAAATCAATTAGAATCGACAAGCATTCTTCTCTGAAGCACTCCATGTTTTATTAAGAAGCCAGTTTTCTTTTGTCAGAAAGTGAAATTTAAGATTTATTCATTGAAAACTAGGTGCAAACAAAATAAATGCAATGTATTTTTTGTGTGTGAAATTATGATCTCCTTAAACTATGATTGTAATCTTGTGAATTTAAAATGAGAGTAGCACGCTCTTATGCTGCTTCATTGTTGCCGAGCAGTGCTGCTAGACAGCATTACAGTTGCCAGGCACGTTTTGTACAAAGACAATGACACAGCAGGAACAGGAGTGAAGAGAAGATTGCAGTCTGAGCATGTGATCTGGTGGGTAAACAAAAGTAAAAGGATGTCGGTGATGTGTCTGTGGTTACGTACCATGAGGTGTGGAGAAGAGGCTGAGGAGGATGATATGTCTGGGCTGGACTCCATGCTCTAACAGCACCCTCACCGCCTCGATCACAGTGTTCCCTGTACCTGCAGACACACAGCATCAAATGTTCAGCACATACTGAGTCACATTATATAAAATCCATTAGGTAAATAATTCAACTGGGTTTTATTTAGAGGTGATCGCTGTATATTTCTGGTGCATTATGTTAGCTCTTGATAAAAGTTCCAAGCTGGGAGCTGACTGACTTGCCCTTCAGTCTGAATGCTTGACAGGCTTTAATTTTTGACCCTGTTAGGATGCATTAGTGTAACCATATGATCCATCACTCTGACATTATAAAACATACCTTCACCGTGGCTCAGTCCCCATCACATTTCTTCAAAAGCCGATAGCAGAGAAATGCTGCTTTGTGGCATAGGCAGACTGTGGCTATTAAGACACTATTTTTGTTGTCCCTTATTATGCTATTCGGCAGCTCGGTGGCCATCTCCTAGGCAGTGTATAATTTCCCCCATGAGTGCTATAATTATCAGAACAGTGTGAATGGGCTGCCCTGATGTGGAAATGTGGACTTGGTGCTGAAGGTCAACTCAAGAGAGATTTCTCAGAATGAATAAATACATGAAATGATTTTACAATTGCACAAAAATAGACAGCTCTTGACATTTGAGAGCTACCAAGGGCAACAAGCAGGAGTTATCTGTGAGATAAATTCTGTTACTTACTGAGGATTGGGTACATGAGCAGCACTTTTCTTCTGTACACATCTGGGGGGAATTTGGCGTAATACACCTTGGCTTTCTGTGTCTCCTCGTCACTCTGGATGAGGATCTTGCCAATTCGGATGGAGCGGCAGCAGTCCCTGAGGCCCTGCTCCATAGCCTCACCTGTGAGCAACAGAAACAAGTGAAATCAAAATGTTGTTTATGAAGATGTCAAAGCAGTGATGCTTCCTCTCGGAGCCATGTTATTTTTGTTGTCATATATTTTTCACTGTCATTTTTCCATCACCTTTTTTTGAATTCTCTGCCTTGACCAACTGCATATAAAATGCCAGCTGTGTTGCAAATTCAACTTAGCACTTCTGCATGTTCAGTAAGACTCATTAACCTCAGTCTGGTACTATAATAATAAAGTTTATGTTCTTTCAATCAATAACAAAACAGCTGGGCAGAGAGTGAGCTCATCATTTACATCTACACAACTACAATCAACTCCTTCTTTCTCTCTAATGGGCGAATGGGCAGATGTTAAATCCTTCAAGTCTTTCCCTTAATTTTTCCTAAATTCATATTTCTTTTGCAATCTGTCAGGAGTTCTGGGAAAATCAACTAAAACCCTTAAATAGTAACATCTTCAGGTTCCATGAGTTTTGTGTTGTTTAAAAAATGTGCATTTTACCACCTTATGTTTGTTTATTTTGTTGAATGGCTATTCTGCTTCAAAATTAATAATAAACTGATGATTTCTGCTTACAGCCATTTAAGTGGAATGAAATTGCTCTTGAAGCCAGTGTTATGGTTCAAAAAAACAAAATAAACCACCAAAGATTGTGAAGGGATGAAAAAAAGCTTTTGTCCTACAAAACCTATCTTGGAACCAATCTTTTTTTTTTTTTTTTCAAAAAACTACAGTTTTGTTGCTGTTTCTTGTTTGTTTTGGGCATACTGCAAATTGTGACAAAATTCCCATTACTTAGTGACTTTTTTCAAATTTGAAACAACATTTAGGCTCAAATATGAGTCATATAATTTGGAACTAAAATAGAAATAGTTATGGAAATAAACTAACACTTTCAGGAAATTTTGTTTGTCCCTCAACAAATCTGAACTATGTACCCAGGTCCACAAAGCCTGCCACTGCAAACATGCTGGGGAGAACATACAACAAGATGAGTGCAGTGAGAAAAAGCACAAACAAAACATGGCCCTAAAATTTCACCAAAATGAACAAAAACAATCCAAAACACGGGGATATATTCCCTGGCATTAACCTCAGACGTTTTAAAGACAGCAACATCTACAAGTTGTTATGGGAAGCTTTGCATCACAGCTCATGGTGATCAGCTGCATGAAAAAAAGAGAGCAGGTTTTTAAGTTCTGTTATATGTTATCAATTCTGTTGTAAAATGGTTTTGTTTCACAAAGATAAAAAGAGCCACATACTATTCTTATATGTTGCTAAAAATCAGCCCTCAAGGATTCATGATAAGTTGTCTCTGTGTGTCACTTGTGAAAAGAGAAATCAATCAGTAATATCTCTGTGTAACACTAAGGTCATACATTGTTCATGAGGGTTTTATGGGGTATGTAGTATGTTGGCAACCATCTGGGGTAGAGTTTGGGTTACAGATAGACTTTATGCTTTGGCATCACTAAAACAGAAGAATTAAGAGTTTTTTCGTCAGGGATGTTAAATCACAAAGGCAAAAGAGGCTCTTCTGCTGACTACGATGCCTCCAGAACCCATTCTGTAAAGCACAAGAAGGTAACCATCAATGCCCATTTGTTTCTTACATCATATAATGTAACAATGATCAACCATTCTCATTGAGATTAAAAAAAGATTGTTAGAGCTCAGGAGCAGAAGAAAGTCTGGCCTGATGAATGTGTTCAGAACAGAGTGTTCAGTACCACTGCACCATCTGCAGAAATTGCATGGAATATGTAGACATAATACTTGACCTGTAAACCTGACAAAGGGAAAGACTCTAATTTGGTAGGTAAGCTATGGAAGGAACTTACCACTTCTCATTATGCTGACTCCACAGTTACCTCTTTCAAACTTGACACCTTCATACTTGTACCCTGAGGGGAAAATAAAGAAGGAACACAGACAAATGTAGCTGCAGGGAACAAGCCCACTCAGTCATATATATACTGGAGGTAAAACACTGGATTGGATCTCTGTGTCTTCCTTATTTTAGCAATGATACTATCAAAATAAGATCTAAAATGTATCAGAGAAAGAGATTCTTACCTGTCGGTGTGGTCACAGTGCACTCTGAGTAGGGCAGCTGGTTCAAACCCTCTTCAACGACCAGTCTGATCTATTTTTGGATAAATAAGAACATTAACACTCATAGCTTATACAAATTCAGGATGCTGTATTTAGTAAAAATCTTACCAGTCTATCAGCACAAAACACAAAGTCTCCTCGGCTGGTTGTTCTGGAAATATAAACACGAAAATTTAGGTTTATTAAAACTAGCAAACTCTCAGTCAGAAATGAAAACCTTTTCAAAACAATAAGGTTTCAATTTCTTGTCTTTTGTTCAATTTTCCATTTATGCCTGCTTTGGATGTCTTTGACAGGCAGGAAGATATATCTGGGCTCTCGGCTGGAGATCCATTTGACTAATTCAGGCCACTGCAGATACAATATGAAGGAGTGAGAAAGACAATGATACAATGGCCCTGGAAGGCAATAGGAATAAATTCTTCAAAAAATGCTAAGTAATTCAGACAGCACAAATACATTTTCACAAACAAATTTTCCAAAACAAATACATTTCCCAGAGCACTAATGGATTTCACAAAATGCATATAAATGTACTACTGGATGTGAAATCTACTGTAGATATGTGTTTGAATGTATTTGTGTTTCTGTGTTAGATATGTTGATGTGTGTAAATAAACTAAACTAAATAAAATAAATTCTACAGATCTCAAAATAAATTTCACGAAACAGGAACTATTTTTCCTTCAGTGAAGTTTATTTTTGTTCTGTGAAAGGTTTTTGTTTATTATCATATTTATTTGTTTTGAGAAATTTATTTCTGTTTTGTAAAAAATATTTTTGTTCTGTGAAACTTTTTTTTCCACTGTGAAACTTACTTTTGTCTTGTGAAAAATATTTTTGTTCCGGAAAAAGTTTTTGTGTTCTGAGAAATTTATTTTGTGCTTTTTGAAATATTTCTTCCTATTGGCCTTCAGGGCCACCATACAAAGGGAGTAAAGGTGGGAAATCAGATAAATAATCATACACTGTATCAAAGATCATTTATATTTTAGTGATGATGTATAATAGCCACATATCCTGTTAGATTAATACGAATGTTTCACTTGGTGAGCTTTTCATGTTTATGCGGACCAGACATGATGTAAGTCACTGCTTTAAACAAACCAAACAACATGGCTCATTGAATCAAAAATTAATGGCTGTATGAAGAAAGTGTAATCATTCATTTAACAATCATAGTTTTAAAAAGTGACCCTTTGGCGTTAAAAGCTGCTTAAAATGTAACTCATGACAGAACTTCTGTTACAAGTGGAGCTGCATGAATTGCAAGAAGAGAAAAAACTCAAGCCTCAATTCGTGACTATAGAGGGGGTTGACCTCTAGGCATTGAGACTGTCAGTGGTGTGCATGCTAAGAAGAAGAGTAGGGACTCACTTGTCTCTGATAATAGTCTGTAACTCTCGGATCTGGTCATTCAGGGGGAGCAGTTTAAGCTGAGGGAGTCCAGTGTGGTCCTGACTGTCAGACAGTAAGGAGGCATCAGCAGGCTCAGAGTTAGACAGCACTGCGGGGACACTGCTGCTGTTTGCAAACCGAACTTGCTTCATTGGGTGCTCCTGGCCACTGTTGATATTGTTCAGTTGCTGATTGTGGCATGGCATCCTGAGTACGAAATCAAGGTGTTTTTTGTCTAAAGAAATATGTTACAGCCAGATGGCGTTTCTTGACCGAGCGACCCACTTACTGACTGCTGCCTGACAAAGAAGACAACGTGTTCTTCCTTTAGCCTCGCCTGCTCTTTGGAAGTTAAACTCTCCGGTTCAAGCGGGAACCGAATACAAACCCAGCATCAGTACCACGTCAACAAACCTTTAAGCGATAAAACACGTCGTGTTGAAACCAAACAACCCGGTGATACGTCCAGAGAAACGCTACTAACAAGTAAAGCCGCTTGTTTGCTTCGCTAGCTGTGTGTGTGACACTGACAGCGTCGCAGTGGACCGGATATGACGTAGTCTCCGGCGCTCACTAACCGCCGTCCTCCTTCACAAACATGGCGCCGATGTTGGCACCGCTGAAATGCGGCTTTCACTTTCAAAAAAGAAAATTAGCACTTCTTCTACGACAGACGAGTTCGTATCACACTTGGAATAAGAGTCGCGGTGAGACTGGGACGGAGCGTAAACGCAACAGTTCATATCAGGTGAGTTCAGGACTCACCTGTCTCGAGAGGGCACTGTGTTTTTGATGTGACAGTACTACGGCAAGGACAGAGACTCAAAGTGCCACCAACTCACCCTAACTTTCACAGAAGTGTAACGAGTGGGTCTGTGGGCCCTAGTTTTGTGAGAGAATTGTACATGTCATTGGTGTGAGTTGGTGGACACGATGGTGTGTTGCTGTTCCGCTTTACCACAGTTAGCATACCTGCTAACTTAACTCTAACTTTCCATTATCTATATTTGTGTTATCACAGTCAAACATCCGCCTCAGAGACCACCATCTGACCGTGTGCGAAGTCAGCGGCCTCTATCACTAACTGTAAACACCAACACACACTTAATCGTGCTATGTTGTAAGCTGTCACGTGGTCCACATGTCTGAAAGGAGTCAGTAAATGTTGATAAGGCTGTCAGTTTGTCCCACCCAGAGGACAATATGTCACAGCTGACTGAACACTTTTTAGGCTACCGGCTGAAATTCCTACCCTTTTAACAAATTTCATGTCCTAGTAATCATGGATGTACCGATACCACTTTTTATCAAACCAGGTACAAATACTTGCATTTGAGTATTCACCGATACCTAGTACCGATCTGGTAACTTTACATCACTGCAGTTCTACTATGACTGAAAATATCTATCATTTTCTCACTCTCTTATTTTAACAAAGGAAATGAAGACCATGATGCACCCACTAGGGCTGAAAGATATATCGTTATCGTATCAATATCGAGATATGAAAATTCAAGATATTAATATGCCAATATTGAAGATATCAACAATGTAGATTTTCCAGCTCACCCTGCATGTAAAGCTCAGACAGTCACATGATTATTGGTGACTTTCTGTTCATGTTGATGACTGACAGTGAGCTCTAATCAATTAACCCCACTTTACACATAGTGTTATATTATGATGCTTTTATTTTTCTGAGAAATGTTTAGTTTTCTCAAATCCCTGAGTCATATTGTATCATATCAATATCTAGATATTTGATAATAAAATTGAGATATGAAAATTTGTCCATATCGTGCAGCCCTGGCACCTACACGTTACTGACATTTTGACAGTCAACTGTCCTCTACCTGGGCGCCAATGACAAGCCAACCTGCTTATAGTAGTAATTGTTTTCCTAGTATTCAGCGTACTTTTACAGATATGAGTACCAGTATTTCAGTGTAGTATCAGCACCAATACAGAATACCGATATTAATGGAAGTGCTTTCCTACAAGTTAGGACACATCGAGTTCCTTTAGTTTTACCTTCATAGCTATTTCAAGAGGCAAAAATTGTGCGTCATAGTTGTTAGAGATGCATGATAATGGATTTTTGGCCAATATTCAATGTTTTACAACTCATTTATTCAATCCCGTATTAATATTTTTTTCACACACCTAATTGCAGGAATCAACTGATACATTGTTCTCAAGAAGACAACCCTTACAAAGTTGTCTATAGTAATGTCATGTTATCAAAGCATAATGTCTGTGAGACAAAGGGTATTTATGTCCTTTTTAATACCAGATGTGATACACCTGAGAAGATAAAAACTTCTCTAAACTTTGGGTTGTATTGCGCTAAATTTGAACTGACGTTGCTTTTATTGATTTTGTGTTGACTAAAACAAGTTTCTTCACAGGCCATTTATTTACCCACAATACCTTCAGCCCTTCAAACTCTGACTTTAACCTGTTAGCTCCTTTGGAAAACAAACAGGAGAGAAAATCTTGTATACTTTTGTGTGATGTTTGCTCTTCTGTTTTGTTTTTAAGTTTGTCAGCAGTAAAACATTCACCAAGAAACCTCTAGTTAATGAGTCACATCATTTTTTCAGCTGAGTTCTCCTCCACATCTACGAACAGCAACATGGAACACAAACAGGACCAAAAACAGTCGGGCGATTTTGGAGGCAGCAAAAGTAAGATTGTCTGAGAAATAATTGGGTGTTATTGTCTTTTTTTTTTTCCAATTTCAAACAAATGACAAAAACATGTTGTTTTTTATTATTTCCACAGCAGTTGCAGATAACAGACAAAAGAACATGTTGGCATGGACATGCAGGAGGAGGGCTGAGTGCAGATCCAAAAAATGTTGTGAGTACAGCGACTTCTTCTACTATTTTGGTCTCCGACACTTGTTGAGCATGTTGAAACACATGATCAAACAAAACTCATAGAGTGAAACGGGATTTCCCAGGCTTAAATGATGAATGTCTGTTAACAAAGGAATAACTGAACAATACAACACTACAAAGTGCACAGGCCTCACTCAAAAGACGTGAGATGTTGTGTGACATATACACATATGAGAGACTGATACAGTGCCTTACCTGTGTACATTTTTTATGATTTAAAATAATAATGCAGAATAATATTGCTTCTGACTAGGGCTGGGCGATTATGACAAATATCAAAATCATGACTAAGTGAACCTTCTACCTCGATTTTGGTTTAATGCACAATTATCCCACTCTCAACTCAGGTTATTCTGTTCATGTTCGGTTACATAATGGAGCTCCAAGTGTTGAAAAACATTAGATGTGTTACCTTTGGACAAAGAAACTATTTTTCTGAAGTCTTGCACTAGGGATGTAACAAAAAAGTCGACTCAAGATTCAATACAGAACAAGATATAGGCTCATGATACAATGTACTCATGATAGGATTCAACTTTTGTTCACAGTATCGCTGAAAATATTCAAACCAGCAGTTTTTTTTTACCCTGGTGCTTGTCTTTTCACTACCTTCTCAAAGAACTGATTATTTTCAATGGACATAGCTGGAATCATCATCTTAAGAATTTGGAGTATTATCAGGATTAAATTATATTTCTTGTAAAACAACATGATACATAGTGCAAAGTTTACCTGTGAAATTAATTTCCTATCCTGATGAAAATAACATCACTCCACAGTAACTTTTCCACAAACAGGGTAGACTGGGTGATTAAATAAAAAATTCAGTCTGAAGACAATCAGTTAAATCAACCTCCTTTTCATCCCTTTAGAATTAAACTGAACACCTAGAAACAAACAACCACCCCTTAAAAAACACAAGCACTTGTCATGATAGGTCTAACAGTTCATCATGAGTATTTTAGCTTTTGCTCGTACAGTGTCAGCTGATGGGAAGGAGAATGATTGACAGAGTTTTTTCAAACTTAAAGAGTTTGGATAATTTCTCGAAGAATTTTCCAGCCTTCCTTCTGACAAAGATATCATAATGCCATTTTTTGAAATCTATAACTAAGGCTGTATTTTTCTTTTTCATATTTGGTTTGAATAGTCATCAAAACACCTAATGAACACATTTATTAGATGATAATGTGTACTGAATGGTAGAATCATACATGACCTTTTTTGTTCGCTTAAACCCAAAGATTTTTTTTGTCCTTTTTTTACTTTGATTACAACTGATAGCCGAACAGCAATCTAGAAGTCTTCTATTGCAGTATTTTACTGGGTCTGATATTTTTTTCTCTCCACATTGAAATAACAACGTCAGATGACATCTATTATGTATAACAGACATTTTGTCTTGCTGTATATTTTTTCATGAATATTCTACACACATGTTCACTTTATACCTTAAATTCAACTGTATGATAAACTGTTTGCTGAATCAGGCTTGAGTAATTGAACTTAACGTAACAACAATTATATTAAGCTTTTACTTTGCAGTTCAAAAATGAGTCTCTTTCCCATATATTACAGGGACATCAGGGGTGTTTTCAGTGGTTAATGTTGACCCCTCTCCATGTGTCACCAGTTGCTTGGTTGTTTTTGATCAAAGGCAGGTGTTGGGCACATCTCTGTAGTTTACTTGCAGCCTCCATATTGTGTGGATTAAGGGAATTACTTCATATTCTTTGGCCTGCAGTGAGTCTCTCTAGCAGGTGTGTGGTAGAGCATAGGTAAACAGCTCTGTTGGCAGTGGTGTGCTTTCAAACTCATCTGGGATGACAGCCCAGGCGTCTCCCGGGACATGTCGTGTCTGACTGGATCCCAGGGTCCACCTGGAGACTCTTGCTGCTCCCAGATTTCTCAGGGGACTCTCCTTGACATTTGATGTTCCGTGCGTCTGCCAAGAGAGCCATGTTTAGGTTATTGTGATCGCCACACAGATACACGCTGCAAGTTAGTTGCCAATATTGCGAACACATGGTAGAATGTTAACATGGTGGTGTATTAAATAGACCTGTATCTGTTGGTACAGACTTGTTTGTCTGTCTGTCCTGTGAGTTAAGGGGAGGCTTTCCTTATTTTCTCCTCAACAGTTGAAAGAAGTGAATTCATCCCAGATCCTGTCTGCGATGCTGTCTTATGTGTGGCCAAAGGATAGACCAGACCTGCGGGCCCGTGTTGCCATCTCCCTGGGCCTACTTGGAGGAGCTAAGGTAAGGGTACAGACAATGGGCCTCATTCACTAATAAATGCCTAGAAATGTTCTTGCTCCCTGCACAAAAAAAGAAAATGCGCAAAATCACTGTTGAATTCATGACACGTGCATACCAGCCATTTTTGTTCACACTACCGTGCATATATTAATAATTCAGAATCATTCTCAATGTACATGCGCATTCTTACACCCCAAAATCAACACACCACTTCGCCCCAATTCCTCTATATAAGGACATCTGTTCAGAGCATCAGGAGGAGCTTTCGACCTCGCGTTGTCAACGTCACACAGCTCGTTTCCCTGGTTTCTCACTGGGGGTCTCGTCGGCAAACGTGAGTCTTGACCGGTGAGGTGATAAATGATCAGCAGGCCCTCCTTAGTGCTGTGAGGAAGGTCGCACCGGGTATCCCAAACGTAAATGACTCATTAAAACATTCGTTCACATGATTTAGGCACAAATTTGTGCGTCTGCACTGTTTGTGAATGAGGCCCGGTGGGTATATAGTAGGGATTTGTTCCTTTCTCAGCTTCTGTTGTCATAAATTAAAGGGAAACTTAGCTGTGTTTTTTCTTTGTATGCACACTTAACATCTAGTTATTTTCCTGCTGGTTCAGCCACTTAACGGTAATGAAAAGGCTCTATTTATCTTCAGCTAGACTTGGACAAACTTCTCTTATCTTTGTTCTTTCTGTGTTGTTGGTACCTTTTCTTTTACCTTAAGGAAGGTACTGGCAGTAGCTCAGTGTTTTCTGTGATTACTACTCTTCAGATTTAACTTGAATGAACTACGACATTAAAGCAAGACTCTTTTACAAAACATAACCCATTAGCAGCTCAATCTTTTACATGCGCTTTAATGTATTGCTGTCTTAGAGGTAAATAACAACATTCAAAGTGTCTTTAACTGAAATACTGAAACTGTGAGGACAGGAGCACAGAAAAAATGACTGCATCTCAAAAAATGATTGTAGCTATTATAAAAAAACATCAATGAAAAAAAAAGATTATCACTCTTTGTCCATTAAAACTCAGGAACTAATACTGATGACATCTCTGCCTCTGGCAATGCTCCCATTGCTTCTGACAGTGTTATGGTGTAAAAAGAAAACAGGACCCTTTCTGCTTGATAGACTGTTGACAGCACTGCCCAGTCGTTCTTTTTTTTACTTGAATATCTTGTTATATCTTGGCTAGAAAGAGCAAAAGTGACTCATCACTTATTGCTATCTAATTATAGTTTTCCTCTGGTCAAAATACGGAGATGGTATATGATCACATGCCATCAGTGTTTTATATGAACCATGCACAAAATCAATAATACTAATGAATAATGTAAGTTGCTGCTGAGATCTAGAGCTTTCTTTCTCCAGGGTCTGACTGTGAAAGCAGCGCTGCCTTTTAACAAAGTAATTCAGTGAAAGAGAGAATAGACCATCCAAGGTCGTTGCTTACGTCATTTAGACAACAAGAATATTGAGTGGCATAGGTCAATTGTGTAAGTTCCTAATGTTTCTGAGGCAAGTGAAAAATATGAAAAAAGGTTGGCTGCATCCTGTTGCTGGAATTGTGAAAACAAGCACTGCAAGTCTCCTCGGAGTCGTGTTGTGAGAGAGGTGTCACTCTGGGTTAGTTAAATGTGTTTCACAGCAAATTAGTGCACTAGCTCAGACAAACAGTTATGTGATGTTATTATTTGTCAGCAGCTCTTCATTGTTCTTTGGCACCTCTGCAGGAAAAGCCTGGTCATATGATGCCTTTGAACACCAGTTAAAGATGCTCTGAATAACGGCAGCAGAGAGTTGGCTGGTCACACACATTGCACTCATTAACTGCAGTGTGTACCGTGTTGGCCAATTACCCTTGTCGGGGCAAAAAAAATTTAAAAAAGGAAGCGATATATTTGAAAGGGAGATGGAAAAATGTTTGTTGTAATACAGTTTCAGACCACACACCATTTTGAATATTTTATGGCATGCAGTTTTTATTTGGAAGAGTAGCAGTCTAGTTGAGGTATCCACTTATCACACAATCTTGTCCTCCAAATGTTTAGCTCTATTTTCAACACCTTTATCTTGTTTCTTCACATTGGCTTTTTGAAAACCTCCAGATGACTAAAACAAATCTAGCTGTGTAATCCACTTGTTTATTTCAGGTAGACTGGGATTTATGCTCACTTCTCATACATTTACAAATAAATGTAGTGTTTTAAAAGCAACAGAAAAATAAAGTTGTCAATAAAACTGAAAACAGTCAGCAGGGTCTAAATACTTGATAAGTTTGATGATTGTGTAATATTATCATTACATTTTTTTCAAATAGGAGATGTACATAATGCCATCTTAAATCATCATTTTAAACCTGCCTATGTCAGCTCAAGAACTTGAGGTTATTACTTTTCGAAGAGGAGGTAGATGAAATTGTAGATGTGCTTTGACACACACACACACGCACACATAGGCACAGAGTAGTAGATATTCAGTGAATGCAAAAGATCAAACAGGAAAAATAGTTGTCAATGACAACTAAAATTCCTTAAAATGAAACTCCTGCTTTGACCACCAATGAAAGAGCATTAGCACTCAGGAGGGGTTATTACGCTGTGCAAATAGCTGTTGAAAGTAACAGTTTGCTTTTAAAAACACTCCACTTTTATAATTATTAGTTGCAAGCATCAATCAATGCGTGATTCATTTCCTTACCCTTTGTTGATGGTCTTTAATTTACACCCTGGAAAACAATCCCAAATTCACAGCTCCTACATAAGCATGACCTGCTGCCTCTCAGCATGGCTGTGTGTGTGTGTGCTAAGGTAGAGGACGCACACACACAGGCAATCCAATCTTCTCCTATTTTCCTGCTTGGCTGGAGTTAGCCTCAATTTCTCCAGTTTGTCTGTTTGAGGTGAAACCACCAGCGGTGTGGAGGCAATTTTTAAATCAACTGAATAATTATGTGGTTACAGTGCATCACACCTCTGCTCTCCAGAATATCAGTGACATTTTCATTTAAGTAGCCGATATAGAGGCTCTTGTTTTTTTTTTATCCATTTTTCGGCCTCAAGTGAAGATTTCTGCATGTCTATGCGTGTCAAACCATAGGCTAATTCTTATTGCACTGAGGTTTTTTTCTCCTCTACTTGACACAGTAGCTCTATTATGAGATGACATATTGCCAGGTACAGATTGACATGGTGTTGATTTAATCTCCAGTTGGCTGTTAATGGATTGAAAGAGCACTGCCACCCTGTCATGTATTAGTGATAAAATTGAGGACATGTTTTTGCCCTTTGATAATAGGCTCTGGCTATTTTTGTGTCATGCTCTGTTGTCTTGGTAGCAAAGATATTGTTTTTCCTTGAGGGACCCTGAGGACTTCTATTGTCAGAGTTTTAATACTCAAGTGTATGAACCATGAAGGGCGGAAATACAGCTTTTGCTGCATAAATGGTGCGTCATTAGGTGTCCTTTCACAGCAGCAGGTCTGACATGGGCTTATTTTTTAATCTCTGTTTTGTTTAATTGATTTAACCATTGTTTTATCAAATTATATCAAGCAGAATTTGACAGAAGTAACGGGACAAAAAGAAATGATTTAAAAAAATCCTTCCCCTGTACCTGGAGGTTGAGAGGTTCAGATAAAATAGGTTTCAAGAGAAAATGCTGTGCAGTGTGCTGCTGTGTTCTCTGGCTGTCCTAATGCGCAGCGGACCGCCTAGCCTGAGTCACACAGCTGTCCCTGTGCTTTTAATTAGCCTTAATAACCATTTCAATTCCATTAGCAGAAAGCACCAGCCACCTCAGCAGCATCCACACAGCCACTCACGTACAACTCACACACTCAGGAGCACACTGTATTCACATGTGTTTACATGCATGTACCAAAAGGTGCTTGAATGGGTTATGTAGCATTTACTGCATGACAACAGAGGAGATTCATGTCTCTGAGAAGGCTCAGTGGGTATCTGTAAGTAGAGTTGCAGTAATGAAGGACTAGAAAGTGGCTGTGGAGTATATTGAGCATATGTTTGTCTAATAGGCTATCTCAGAATTTTTCCCCTCTCTCACTCCTCTCTGAATGTTCCCTCCCTCCCTCTGCCTTCACAGATCACCAATGTAATGGTGCCCTTCATGTTTAAGTATGCAGTGGACGAGCTTAACCAGATGTCGGGACACATGCTGAACCTGAATGACGCGCCAAGCACTGTGGCTACCATGGCAACGGCTGTGCTGATTGGCTGTGAGTCCCAGACTTGTGTTGCACTGGCAGGTGCTGTGCTCATCAGAGGGGGACTGTGGGACTGCCTATTATCTGTACACTGACCTTTCCCAACGCATTCATATCAATGGCACTCCACAACCTTTGAGTCTCCCTCACATTATTTACATTATGCATCAGAGTTCACTTCCATCAGTCCACGCAGTCCTCCCGTAAGCCCTGAGCACTTTCCTGTTTGATACCTGCATGCTCCCAAGACAAACACAGTGAGATGCATTTGCAGAGCAGTTAGGAAGATATCGCTAATGTTCTTTTTTAAAGTGGTGTGATTTTTTGTGTTTTGTAAAGGCCAGGGATGTTTCTTTCATTCAGCCCTTGAGAGCTTCTCTTTTATTCCACTCTTTCCAAATGGACCCTGCTAACACAAGAGGGGTCAGAAAAGGCATGTTGTGTGATATAAAGTTGTCTCTGATCAGAGTATTTTTTTTCACAGGACGAGTGATGAAAGGCCAAATAAATAAATACAGCGGACCTGACACCCACTGCAAGTCACTCTGGCCTTGAGTGAGATCAGTGGGATTGCAATGTACACTTAGCTCTGTATCCACTTATTTTAATGAGCCCACTTAGGTCTTGCACATTAATGCTGTCTGTGGAATAATTGGAACACATGAGCAGGACTCCAGACAGGATGAATTAAGATGACAAGGAAGAATGAAGGGGATGCTCTTTAAGAAAAAGAATGCAATTTTTTTTTTTGTTTCCACCTCACGACACTTGGGACCCTGCACTTGAAGCCTGAGGTAACGAGTGTAATTTGGCTGAAAGGGTTGCACAGTGCTCATCCTACCTTGTCAGATGTGGACACATTGTTCATTAGATGAGCATTCCTATTTAACGCCACATTACAGCCACAAGAAGACCGGCAGACAGAATGATTATTGTGCTGACTTTGGTCTCAGCAGACGAGACATTTTTTTTTTTTTTTTTTTTTAACAGAAAGCAAGGCCTCACGTCATTCAAACACAGACTAACAATATTTATGGCAGCCATGCTAGCTCTTTTGTCTTCTCACAGTTTATGAAAAGTGTGGATTTTTCATGGAATTACATTTGTGATTTTCCTTAAATACCAATGGTCTAAGCTGACTTTTCTTTAGTCTGTGGTTACTTTCTTTAAAAAAGAAATTAATTAAGTAACTTAGACTATTAATACTTTAAAGAGAGTATTTTGCTTACATCATATTAGCATGGAGATCAGCAAGAAAGAGTCTAGACTGGGACAAAGCTGAAATTAAGCCAACTCATGGCCACATATCGTCATGACACTCTTATGAACCCCCCTACCCCCTCTCTCTCTAACAGTATTTTGTTCTCACATGCAGCCCCCCACCCTCCACAGAGTGAACACACTCATGTACGAGCAGATACTCTCCCTCCTCTCAGTCTGCAGTGCTGGCCTGCCATGGTAGTGATGCTCCAGACAGCATCCTGCTTTGTAATTACAGAGACTTTGGGAGGCTGCTGCTGTAGCACTGCAGTGCTTGCAGACCAGAGATGATTTGAAAAAACCTGCCCTGCCATTTCATACTTGCCTCCACCACAGAGAAGGTGACATCCCTGTCTGGTCCTAACAGTGTATTACAGCTTCCAAGACAGGAAGGGTAGTGGTCAGATTCTTGTTTTGCTGCCTCATATCACTTCGGAGCTTCATCACAGTCCTCTGTGTTTAGGTTGAGGATATATATACTCTTGAGAGCGCCCAGCCCTGCTGTCTGAGCCCCCCTGCTTTTCACAGCAGGTGTGCTAAACTCTCTGTCTCCTCCACTATCCCAGATGGCGCGTCACGGGCCTGTGCAGCCCTCTTCAACGAGCTGAGGAACACTGTGTTCGGCAAGGTGGCTCAGAGCTCCATCCGTCGCATCGCCAAAAACGTCTTCCTCCACTTACACAATCTGGACCTGGGTTTCCATCTCAGTCGTCAAACAGGAGCACTGTCCAAGGCCATCGACCGGGGCACTCGGGGCATCTCATTTGTGCTCAGTGCACTTGTCTTCAATTTAGGACCCACAGTCTTTGAGATGGGACTTGTCAGTGCAATTTTGGTGAGTCTATTACTGGCAAAACACATTGACATTGAGCTGATTTCTTGTTGTTTTAGTCCTTAACGTTAGCTCAGGATCCTCTATCACCTTGACACTCTGCACAGCAGATTGTCTTGGAATTAATTTCTGGCATATTGTCTCATTTGCATCCTAAATGGAATATGAATCGCTTTGAACTTTTGGTGGCAACACAGAGCCCATTAGTGTCAATGATGAATCCCAAAGCTTAGTAGCTGCTTAATGTCCTTCTGTGGAGTATGCCCTGGACAGATGCCCCCCCCCTTCCCTGACCACCACTGCAGAACAGCTCAGCTATAGCTTGGTGTTATAATTCTACCTTTGACCATTATGTCAGCTTTCATGTAATGAGGACAGACCCCAGTGCCTAAATAGCTAAGGCATTAGTGTGATTCCTTCTTTTAGTTTCCCCTTCATTTGTAACACTCGATTTCATAGCAGAATGCTCAAACACAGTACCTTTTCAGGATAGCTCCTAATGCAAATGTTGGATTCTGATAGTGTGATGTGGTGGATTTACTTTTTACCAATAAATCTGTCAGGTCAGATGATTCAAAACATCCCTTTTTGAATTGTTTTACTCCTTTGCAGTATTACAAATGTGGTGGGCAGTTTGCAGCAGTGGCCTTGGGCACCTTATCAACATACACAGTCTTCACCATTCTGCTCACTCAGTGGAGGTAACAAAGAGGATGTTTGTACCAGTTGTGTGCTTGTCTTCACTTCAATTGGTTGTTTTATTGCCTATGTTTGTAATAGCTTGAAGAAGATTCAGTAAAAAGCTTTGAGGCTCTCTACGCTGACTGTAACAATATTCACTCCTAGGCTGAAATGTGTTTTTAAAGAAAGTCTTACTTGATTGTGCATGTTTGTTGGTGTGCAGGACTCGTTTCAGGATAGAGATGAACAAAGCAGACAATGAGGCTGGAAACGCAGCTATCGACTCCCTCCTTAACTATGAGACTGTTAAGGTGAGATCCACAACAACACACATGCAGGAAGGCTCATAAACATACATACAGCATTCCCACGTCTCATCACTCCTTCTTTCATTAATTCTCCCCTTTTATCTCCTCATTTTTGTGTTTTTCTGCTTTTTGCAGAAGCCAGGCATATTGACGAATGAAACAAATATTTACTCAGCTATGATAGCAGTGTTTCAGATTGCTCCTGACAAAATTTGACTTTCAATCACACACACATGCATACATTCTCTCACACACACTCCTTTTTTTTCTCTGTCTCATTTAGAGCTGCACCACGATGGGAAAAAATGAAAAAATGTTTCCAGTGATGTACAGTTGTGCTCTAAAGTTTACGTACCCTGGCAGAATATATAATTTCTTAGCCTTTTCTCAGAGAATATATATGATAACACAAAAACCCTCCTGTCACTCATGGTTAGTGGTTGAGTGAAGCCATTTATTAATAAACAACTGTGTTTACTCTTTTTAAATCATAATGACAACAGAAACTTCAAAAATGACTTCGATCAAAAGTTTAGACCCAAACAATTTTCTTGGCATTTGAAGCTGAAATTTTTGTTGTTTTACCTGACCAAGGTTTTGTTTCAATGGAATCCCTCACTTTCCAATTCTTAATTAGAATTTGAACACTGCTTATTGGCATCCTCTATTCTTTGGATATCTTTTACATCCCTTTCCTGTTTTTTACAGTTCGATTACCTTTTCCTGCAGATCCTTTGACAATTCTTTTGCTTTTCAGAAATGTCAGTGCAGTATTGGATGAAAGATGCAAGGGTCTGTCAGGAGCTCAGACACTCACTGAACTTTTATTCACACACACACTGATTACAAACTAATAGATCACAGGTGAGGATGGTTACCTTTGATCGCCATTCAAACCAATTTGTGTCAACTTGTGTGCATGTTATCAGGCCAAACTCATTTTGGAAGTTTCTGTTGTCATTATCTGTATGCCACTGATCTTTTTCCAGAGATATGAACCAAGAGAAAGAAGTGTTTTGAGACATTTGTAGAACAAGCACAATGCATTTTATGAAGATTTCATATTTGTTCTATAAACTCCATACCACAACAAGTGCAATTTAAACTCTAAAGTGAAGTTAATAGTTCTGGTCGAGAGAGATGGACTTAAAAGCTAAAAGGGCAGAAAGTCACTGCCATTATCTACTATATGTTTACCTTGAAGTCAGTGTTTTCCTGTGGTTTTGACAAAGCAGTTTGTGTCAGACCAACATTTCCACAGACTCAATTTCAGACTCAATTTTTATGCACTGATTTTGACTTTGTCAAGCTAACAAGAAACCCACTTTCCATACGTCTTGGATATTTAATTTCACTCACCCAAGCAATGCAGTGATATCAAACAAATCTTTACTCAAAAAGATTACTCAAACTTAAAAAAAACAGTTTGAGGTTTCGAAAAAAGCTGTAAAGAGATATTCAGAATTGCATTACAAGGTTTATTGTCTTTATATGTAATTTTAGCATGCTAATAATCTCATGCTTATAAATTGATACGTATTTACTGTTTGCATGCCATATGAAATGACTCCAAGTTGATTTTTCACCAAACATTTTAAGTGGTTAATCCAAAACATTTCTGGACAAATAAATGATCCAACAAGAGCTGCTTCAAGGACAGACTTCTATATTCTATCAATACTGGTGCCTCTGTGTTTCTGAACTTGCTGTCTTTTCCCTGGTCTCATTAAGCTCATCTAACACAAATGTCTTCCTGCTACTGTTTTAGTGGTGTGCAGTCTCCTGACTTTGAAACTGAACCAGGCAAATAAACAAGCAAACAAAAACCTTTTCTTGTCAGCATGTTTTAAATCTGAATTTGATAACTTAACATGTAAATAGTTGCCAGGTTTGTTTCTGTAAATTATATAGAACTATCAGAATGAGACCCTGAATATTTACATTTGAGGTATGTCAACTTTCACAAACCTTCAAAGATTTTCTGTAATAATTCAGGAATGAGAGAGAACATCCAACTCTGGAGAAGGAAATAGAAATAGAGACTGATATTTGCGTTCCCTTTTCTGTTAATCAAATCAACAAACAATCCAAGTTATTTCATAAACCATCACACACATATTTTTACTTTCTCATATATTTAATTGCTCTCTTGCTCTTTCTCTCTGTTCTGTTCTTTGTGTCTTTCAGAGTAAAATTGTTTGTTTTTGTGAATTTCATTCTCATTACTACAAACAATGAGATGTTAATGAGTGGACCATCAGGGCTACACTCCTGGTTTAGACAATGACCTGAATTGTCCTCAGTAGTAATTTTAGTAGGCAGTAAGCTTTCCTTTGAATTGTATGTCTGCTGAGGGACACGGTTTGGGTGAGTGTGCTCACACAGACACTGGACAGATGTGATGTGATGTGATGTGTGGATGTAAAAATGGCTCTATGCTTCTTTCAGTAGCTTGGCTGTCCTAAATGTTATCTTTTGCTGTTTTAAGCCTCTTTCTTTCTAGGTAGCCTTATTGTACACAAAACTTACACAATCGTAATCACCCCTCAGTTTTTGGCTGCTTTGTTGACTGCTCCAGATACATTTTGGAACACATGTTATTTTCTCTGCAGTATTATTTTTGCGCCCTGTTTTCCTTAACGTTTTGTTCTGTGTTATTTTGTGTCATCTGTGCCAATGCGGCCGGATTTAGCATCACTCTGAGCTGTGAGTGTGCATATGTAATTAGATCTCCGCCCACTCAGAAATCCGTTCCACTTTCACAAAGGGCTGGATGAGAACCTTAACATGGTGCCTTGCACTGCTACTGTTTGTCCTCTATGTGCTACTTTCTTTTCTCTCTCCATCTGATTTCCTGTATTTTCCTATATGCAAATCAGTGGCAAGTCGGCAGCAGCACAGCACCACTGCCGTTAGCTAGAGAGGCAAATCGCCCACTTAACCAGAGCAGAGGAACAATAGTGCAAACTAAACAAACAGCAATATTATATATTGGCAGCAGAGAGGAGGGGGCTTTGTGCCCATGCTGTAGTTTTATGTGTTTTTGGCTGAATCATGAGGCTTTTTTTCTGTGATGGCTGTATGTCCTTAACAAAATTAGTGCTGCTTGTGTGGTGTAACACTTCAGCGCTATCTGTGCTCTTCTGGTAGGTGTCTGTGTAAGCTGCTACTGATGTAAACACACAAGCTGACAACAGTGCCAATAATTGAGACTCTGCAGCAGTTTTTGGTTGACTTGTAAAGGATGTTGAGGCTTTCCCCACAGTTATGATTTCCTAATGTTTTCAAGTCTGTTCTTTTGACATCGTCACCACCCTTTTCCAAAGCTATGGAGGCTATAGATTTTGTTTTATAACCCTGAGGATTTGGAGGGTGATAAAACATCATCAGTGAGGAGGAGATGGAAATACAGAGACATGAAAAGTGCTTTAGAGGCCGTCTGAGACCCAGACTATGCACAGTGCGGTCACTGAGAACAAACGCAGCCTGAAGGCAGGCTGAATTAAAGTGTCTATCTGCCTGACACTGCTCTCCATGATTCTTTAACCTCTAACCCTGACCGTATTTTGCATCTCTCCATTTCTTCTCTCATCACACACTTACTTCCCTTTTGTGCCATCTCTGTGTCCTTTACTCCCTTCTTTCTTTCTCTCCTTATTACGGCTGCAGTACTTCAACAATGAGAAGTATGAAGCTGAAAGGTATGATGGATTCCTGAAGACTTATGAGTCATCCTCCTTAAAAACCACGTCCACACTCGCCATGCTCAACTTTGGCCAGAGTGCCATCTTTAGTGTCGGCCTCACTGCAATCATGTTGCTGGCCAGCAAGGGCATCACAGCAGGTAAGTAAGAGTGTCGGTGCATGTGTCAAAATCATTGTTTCCAAGATGTATGAACAATGTTAGAATGTATTAGCAGCAGAAGGTAAAAAAAATTCCCATCAAATGACCTGAATTTACCTCCCTCTGCTATCTGTCCACGGCATAATAGCGAAAAATGCGCATTTTGAAATAAGAAAGCTTAAAAAAACACTTCAAAAACAAAATCAAATGGACGGGTGGAAATGACAAGTAAAACCCTGACTGAACTAAATAATAGAAAGTAAACGAGAACAAAGCACAGCAAGCATGAAAAAGTGGCATGAATAGAAAAATAAAATAGCCGTGATGCAGAAAATGAAATCACAGTGGGTGGAGATGGATTCAGACTGCAACACTCTTTGTCTGCTTTCACAACTTGAAAGGAGAAATGGTCTGAGTGTTGTTTTATTTTAGATCTTGTATGCAAAGATACACACAGAGCCAGAGTATGTGCATCTCTTTTGTGTAGGTACGATGACAGTAGGAGACCTGGTGATGGTGAACGGCCTGCTCTTCCAGCTCTCCCTGCCTCTCAACTTCCTGGGCACAGTATACAGAGAGACCCGGCAGGCCCTTATAGACATGCACACTCTATTCACTCTGCTCAGTATCGACACCAAGATCAAGGTAACTTGTCAACCTGACATGCACTTATGGGTCAGTGACCTTTTTGAGTGTCAAAACAGCAAAAAAAAAATTGAAGTTACAAGCTGGCTCTTGTCATTGTGTTCAGTAACAATTTCACTTTATAGAGTGTTTTGAATTTTAATTATAAATCAGAGTGCTTTACCTCAGAACACAATTTGTTTCACCACACAACAGCACAACTGCATTACATTCAAGTCTGAAAAACTGTGGTTTGTGTCACTGGAAAAATACTCAACATACTCAAGGGGTCCAAAGTTAACCATTTAAGAACATTAAAATGTATCTTAAAGTGTTTTAGATTGCCTTGGTATTTCCTAAACATATATCCTATTCTGCTTTGTACAACTGTACTATACAGTTTACAGTTTTATTGAACTTATTTCACACAAGTATGTAACAGAAATTTTCCCAGGAATTCGAAATGCAGCACATCACCGACCCTTTTATTTGTTGTAAAATTGAATTTTGTACTTTTTTTTCTGTTCTTTTACCCATACCTCTCTCAAAAAGGAGAGGAAATTTTACTAAATAAGGTCAATTCAATGCTTATAATATGTACCTAAGACAAAAGTATACCCATGTACTCCATGAGTGCATTCACCACAATGTGTAATTACACAGGTGAAGAGATTTTTACACACTACTGAGCTATTCATGACATAGCTAACCTATCTGCATGTGCTGTAAAAAATGATAGGTTGAAGTCAACCATAATAATTATGTGCTTGAAATGACTCAGGGGCTTCCTCATCCATTGCCACTTGTAGAGCACAACATTACTGCATTAGTATTATTTGTTTCAGGATGTAAAGCCAAGGCAGAGCTGAAATGTGATTGTTTATCGATGAAAACATTTTTTTTGCAGGTTTGATCTGTCGTTCAATTTATTGGCTCGGGTCGATCTGTTAATGAAAGCTATGATTTTGAAACCTTGACTATATATCTGAACATCATTCATGATTTCTGTGAGGTTTTAACAAAAACTGAACCAATTCAAGTCTTGTGTGTAGTTTTGTGTTTGCAAAGTTCTTATCATCCCCTCTGTGGTGCTCTATGAGAGTGTTTGATTTTTTGGTGTTGTTGTGCTGTTTGAGCACATCATTTGCCCAATCAGTGATTGAAAAAACAGGTGCATATCATTTGGTTCTCTAAAAAGTGAGTGAATAAGCACTGCTGCAGGAGAGAGGGTGAAGCTGTTTTAAATTATGTCTTTTTTCTGTTGAAATATTGTTGTTTATTTTTGAACCTTTTTTGGAAAAAGCATATTTCTATGCATAGAGTCTAACCTGAAGCGCATATTTTAACAATTTGTTTGAGTTTTTTCCTTACTGTTCTGATTTTAATCTACAATTTGATTCCCCCCCCCCAAGAATTTTGTCTGTAAAAAGACAAAATTAGATTTGAAAGTTTAATAATAATTTTGTATTCGACCATTGCGACTAATTAATAGTTTCCTTGAATAAAAAATGGTAAATGTATCTTTTGGTGAAGTTATAAGTAAAAGGACTGCTGCTTATTCTAACTTACTTCTACCACTAAAATTCAGGATGCTGACACTATATACAAGTATTGGGAGATTTATCACTTGTGAATCCAAAAAACTCATCCTGTCTTAACAAAACAGCCATGTCAGCTCAGATTTTGGACCTACAAGTCTTCTGATTCTTTATGAAACATTTTATCACATTTATTTTTTTTCTTTTATAACCCAATGTGAAAGCCCACCTTGCATCAGAGGAGGACATTTAAGTGCAAATGTGCGGCTGCTGTCTAACAATATGAATGCCACTCTGGTCTGCAGCCTGTAATTACAGTAGGAGAAATGAATCTGTCCGGTTATTTAGCACTCATCAGTAATACTCTTCTCCATTGTGATTCCCTGAGGAATGGCACTGCCCAGCAGGCCATTACTGTCTCAGTGTGTTTTTTTTATGGAACACACTGGCCTATTATGCAGATGTAAAATAATTTGAAACCCTTCCTCACTTAAAAATGCCCCACAAAATAAAAAAGTAAATGATTTTGGCTTTTTTCCATGCTGGGGGTGTGTCTGAAATTATCATCTGTTTATACTAATGGACTGTGAGTTATTTGTATTAATTGGCCGGGGTGGATTGAGGGTGATTATGTTGCTATTAGGCAGTATAGAAATGGTGCAGAACCAGGCTTTTACTCCAAGGGTAAGGACAGAGTTTTATCTCTGACCTTAGCTCATTTCAGCACCATGGCTCAGTTCAGTATGTACCCAAACTTTTCACGCCTATTGATCCTTTAGTCGCCATGAAGGGCAGGTGGTTTGTGAAGATTCAGAGGGTCCTTTGAAACAGCCCCTAGAATTTGCAGTGAATGTCTCAGCTTTATGTGGTGCGTGTTTTCTCTGCGCTCTTCTCTTTACAAGGTGTTGGAGTAACATTGCATCATGCCGGGCCTTGTCTGCCAGTGGCTGCTCTGTATTCGTCGCTTCTCTTTTTTTATTTTGTGATTTTTCAACCCTCTGATGGTTTTCTCTAGGAAAAGGATCTCGCCCCGCCATTAGCTATCACACCACAGGAAGCTACCATCCGCTTTGAGGATGTTTATTTTGAGTACCTGGAGGGCCAGAAAGTGTTAAATGGAGTGTCCTTCGAAGTGCCTGCTGGGAAGAAGGTGGCCATTGTTGGTGGCAGCGGGTCAGGGTAGGTAACCTTAGCACTTAAATCCATGCCAAACTTTTTGCAAGGTGTGTGTTTGTGTGTGTGTGTGTGTGTGTCACCTCATCTGTATGTGCAGACTGTCTTATCATCAGATGTCATCAGCTGCCTGTGGGGGGTGCAGCTCACAGACAGACTGATGCTGACGATTGGTTCCACGTCTGCTTGCAGGAAGAGCACCATTGTGCGGCTGTTGTTCCGCTTCTATGAGCCCCAGCGGGGGAACATCTACATAGCGGGGCAGAACATCCGAGACGTCAGCCTCGACAGCCTGAGGAAGTCTTTGGGGGTTGTACCACAGGTCTGAAGCCCACCAGCACAGTAAATTAAACACAGGCAGACAATAAAAAAGCAATTAAACAACACTTGGATCTTATTATTTGGAGCCTCTCCACAAACATAAAAATACTAAATGACTTTTCAGGAGTAAATGAGTTATTATTATTAATAATTATATACAACAAGAGGGCAGCATAGAACAATGTAACATTACTGGTTAACTGCAGCATTAGAAATGAGCTGAACTCAGTACTTTCTGCAGTGAGCTCAGAGGCTCATCTGAGCAGATGGTACATGAACAGTATTTTTGTCATTTGCGTTCCTTCTCCCTCCTACCCTTATCTCTGTATCTGCAGTCCTCTGATTCTGTCTCTGCCACAATAAAAATACTCTCTTAAGCCTCATTTTTTTCTCTCCTCACACTGTGTTGTTGTTGACAGGATGCCGTTCTCTTTCACAACAACATCTTCTACAACCTGCAGTATGGGAACATCAACGCCACTCCAGAGGAGGTGTACCAAGTGGCGCGTCTAGCAGGCATCCATGATGCTATCCTCAGGATGCCCCATGGCTATGACACCCAGGTTGGAGAGCGGGGCCTCAAGCTGTCAGGTTTGCAGCACGATTATGAATACTGTTTAAATATTGTCTCTTCTACAGAAGCAAAAACAAGAGAGCTGTGTGTATTATGTTTCCCTGGCTGGTTTATTCTGCTCAAATATTTAAAACCCAGGAACCACTCAGCAACTGGCTGATTATAACTTCATTTATCCACACAGAGCTCAGAAACAACAGTGTTTCAGTGTAAGGCTGTAACTGGTAATTGCTTTATCCAATCAATCAAAATCAATCATTGAATTTTAAACCAAAAACTAAAATAACTGAAATTTTGCTGCAAAACTTAATTAAAGCTTATTGTTTGATGGACACCTCCCACACCTACATTTTGAATATTTACTAAAACAAAAAGAAAATTCATGAATCCTGACATTTGAGTAACTAGCAGCAAAGACTGTTATGCTGTTAGCAATTTAAACAGTTGAAGGAACAATTTCGAATTGCTGCTGATTTTAGGGCATGCATTGCATTTTTGTTTAAATTCAGCTTCAAAATTTCAGTGGTTTGAACTAAAACATGTAATAAAATGATTAATAAACATAGATACTCTTAGTTGAGACAAAGCTGAACTGTTGAAGTGTGTCACATCTTATGGTGTTTGCATTTACGTAAGGCTCCACTTGAGTGTGGAAATTTGCCTGAACTTTTATCCTTGGGTTTTGAGTCTGAAATTGTTTGATCATCTGTTTTGTAAAGCAACATGAGCCTAAACCTTTTTCACAGAAATATGATTTCCCTCCATCTGCTGTCCAGAAAAGATATAAGCACGTAGATACTGTAACGTGTGCTTTGGCTTTATACTGAAGTATGCTCTGAGGGAAATGTCAGACAATGAATCCCAAGTTAATGACCAAATATGACCTTGTTTCAAGACATTTGCTGCATCATTGTTCCGTCTCTGTCTGATAGATCAACACTGTGTAGTTTTTAGCTCTTAGCATCATTCTGCAACTCATTTAGCCCACATAAACACACAGTGTGCGTCTGTGTGAACACTTTCGCTCAGCATTCAAGACGCAATTACTGGCAGCACAGATTTCTTTATGTGGAGTGACTGAGTGAGTGAGAGAACGGACAAAATAAAGACATGACTAACTTCTCATTAATTTCACTGCTGCTGCATGTGACAGCTGCCAGTGAGTTTGTCAGAGGAGGGGAGGGAGTGCAGTCTGGGCTTTGAGGCTCCTTACTTCCTTGATTGCTTTTCTCTACTGCCAGCAATATTTGTATCTGCTTAAATAAGCTAGCTTTCAAGAGGAAACACACTCTGTGTACGATCAAGATCAGGTCAGGCACAGTGGGAGAAGTTTTTGCATCCTGATGGATCCTCTTCTCAAACAGGTCTGTGTGACTTGTAAAGAAAAATCCCTGTGAGGAGATTTTTTTTCTAGATGGTGCTGCTTTGAATAAATTACCAGATGATAGAAGCTGGAGAGACCTGCTCTGTCCTTGTGTCTCAAACTTGTAGGCATTAGCCCGCTTTTCTTTCAAAACTGACGTGTTATTTCGTTTCAGGAGGTGAGAAACAACGTGTGGCCATCGCCCGTGCAGTCCTGAAGAATCCGCCCATCCTCCTGTATGACGAAGCAACATCCTCCCTCGACTCTATCACAGAAGAGGTGGGCCTGACACACACACACACACACACACAGACATACACGGACACACACAGACACACACTCTCTCCCTGCTGAACCACAGATAGAAACCTCATCCAGCCTGCATCCACATTTAGCAGGACGAACACCCACTCAGTCACCTGCTGTAGGTACACAATAACTCAGCTCACTCCTGCGTCATATACCTGCTGTGACATACACGCACCCCTCCCATCCCCTCAACACACACACCACCCCCATGTTCTCCCCTGCCACCTGCCACTGTTTTCTCCCACTTAATCTCCAGCTCAGCTTAAACCCCACAGTCTTTGTAAATGTTACATTTAATGAGAAAGTTCAGCACGCCCTCTCTGAACTTCAGGGGAAAAAAATTGGGCAGTATATGTAGTTCTTAATTGAGATTTTCTGTTACTGCTCATCACGTAGCTTTCTTTAAATCATCATAAGTAAACAGTAGAAAGAAAAGCATATGAAGGTGAGTGTTGCTGAGCAACATCCTATTGACTGAGTCTCTTCTTCAAATCAAAGTTTGGATGGAACATTTCATATATATCCTGTCATTCATGCACTTCACTTCTTATTGTTTCTGCTGGCCATCATTACTGCAAACTCTTTTCTCTTGGATTAGGGATTCTATTTGTGAGGCTTAAGAGAGTTATTAAATTATTTGTCTTTGTGTGTTACCAGAACATCCTTACTTCAATGAAGGACATGGTGAAGGACAGGACATCAGTGTTCATCGCCCACAGGCTCTCCACCATCGTAGACGCAGACGAGATTATAGTGCTCAATGAAGTAAGAACTCATCCACTTTTTATTTTTACTTGATCTCACACCTTCCCTGATTAACAGTTCTAGCTGTAATGTCAGGTCCGTAATAAGCAAATAATACTACAGTTCAGAGTGCTCTGTGTATATCAGGCGCTGTGTTAATTGCCAGTCCAATTAGACAGTTTTGTATTGAAGGGAGGGATGATGACCTGACCTCTGTGTTACCTCCAGCACACTGTGTCTGCCAGCAACAAGAATTTAGCCTCTGTTTTTTCCTCTCATTTGTTTTTGAGTTACCTTTCTGCAATGTAAGTGATGAACACATGCTTTGTTTAGCTTTTCTCATTAACTTCAACAACAACAGGACACTGTGGGTAGAATTGAATGTATTATTTTCTCCATAAGGGCTCATTAAAGCAGTCAGACTCGACTGGCTGTTTTGGTCAGATGGCGTGTCTTGTTTGTCTCAGTGACTAATAATGTATGGGCCAGCTTCCCAGATACTGATGAGGCTTCTTACAGGACTGAGCATGTCTCACAGTGCAGATCATCGTCCACTTTGGTTATCTATACAGTTTATGGTCCGATGTGTTAAGTCAAGCTGAAGTCAAGGCGACAGAAAGCCTTTTTACAGTAACGTGGATCAAGTAAATCCTTTCAGGGCTTGTAGGAGGAATCGGGGTAAAAATGCCTCAGTGTTTAATGGTTGAGGACTGAAGAGCTGTTTAGTGAATTCAGTTTTTATTTGGAAAGGATGAGTTGATATAAAACGCATCACATGTGAAGTGACATTTTCTGCCAGTGCCACAGTCTGAGCAGATAATATGAAAACGTTTTCTTTGAACTGCGGCATGCAAGCATGAGTGGTTCCATGTTTCCAGAGTCAGATGGCAGGGATCAGAGGGTCGTGGCGAGAAGGCACGTTTGCGTGTGATGTCGCCATGGCGTTTGCTGGTGTCACCAGCAGAGGACTGCCTGGGGTGCTCATTAAAATAACGAGTGAAAGCGAGTCACGTGCTTATCTTGGGTGCACTAAAGATGATGCCAACACCTCTGCATGCTCATGGGAGGTGGGGGAAGGGGGGCTGCCTTCGTTTGTGTTTGAATGTGTGGGAGGGGTGTGTATTTGTTGTGTGTGGCTGTGCGTGTGTCTACGAGTCCCTGTTTTGCGAGAGAAATTGCAACAGTTGTTGGGGAGGCGGCAGGGATTCTAGGGGGGAGCTGACTCTCTGCAGAGAGTGTGGCCACTGTTGTGTGGTCATGAATAGATGCTAACAGTGGGACACTGCCTGCATGGCCTCTTTGTTCTTACTCAATGTACATTATGAGCATTTTTTTGCTTTCTTATATTGATCCATTGTTGCTTTATCCCTGCCAGGGAAAAGTGGCAGAGCGGGGTAACCATCACAGCCTCCTGAGCACCCCAGGCAGCCTGTATGCAGACCTGTGGAACACCCAGAACAGCAAAATCCTCAACAATAGCACAGGCAAACCCGATCCACCAGAGGAGCGCCTGTCTCAGAAGGAGGAGGAGAGGAAAAAGCTGCAGGAGGAGATCCTCAACAGTGTAAAGGGCTGTGGGAACTGCTCCTGTTAAGAGACGCTGCCTTCCTCGCCTCACCACCCCTCGCAGATGGCCCACGCTGGAATCCACTGGAGTCTGTGCAGTATTGGGGAGGAAAGTGGCCGTATGGGTACCTCTCCTCTGCCCACGCCCACTCCTGCCAAGCCCCCACCCATGTGACTGCCCCTCCTCCTACTTCATGTGAATAAAGGCCACCACTCGCCAAAGTAAAGGAGGAGGAGCAGAACAGGGAGCAAGTGTGTTTAGCACTGGCAGCTGTCCAGAGACGGAGCTTGTATGCCAGTTGCCTCAACTGAAGCCAAGCATAAGAGACCTCGTATATCACATACATGTGCGTAAGACATCTGTTAGTCAACATGGCTGCCCCCCTCCTCCTTATTTTTGACATCAGGTTTTATTGACATCTTCCACTGCACTGGAAACACATGAGTACACGTAATGAAACATTAAATATGCCTTGATGTTATTGCTAAATATGTATTGATTTAAATTTTTAAATTATTTTCTAATAAACTGAATCTATAGTTTTCTTTTTTACATAAAGTGCACATACAACAGTTTTTTTTCTGCATTTAGGTAATCAGTCGGGCTAAGTTATAAAGATTGTTTTGCTCCAAAATGAAACCTTTTTCTTGAAGACTTCAATCAGACAATCTGCTGTGAAGCACATTGCCCGTATCTATGTTCTCAATGCATGTTCTAAAAATACCAAATTTGGCAGATATTCAAGTCATCTCAATGAATCATAACATAATGTGGATGTTTAGACTCATGAACATACAGAACAGCTCCCCAGTGAATAAGCAGTATGTCACAGTCACACTGATATAAATATCACACTCTGAGAATGACAAGAAGCTCCTCTAATAAATCATGAATGATTTTCACCACACTTGGAGCCACATTACGAGGCAACAACTTGAAAGCCTCCGCTGGGAACGTTTTACAGGCATATCATTTAGCCTCAGCTGACAGACCTCTGCCATTGAAAACATATTCAGAAATGGTTTTCAACAAGGCGCCACTTTGGATTGTCTGAACTCAAAGGCTTCTTTTTCAAAAAGGTTTCATGTATACATTAATATTTAAAAACTGACAGCACATGTGTCCTCATTTTCTGAGGACTGATTTGGGTGAAACACATTCTTTGAGAACCTCGGTGTGTTGTTGTATTCTTATAAGTCTATATCATGTCTCATACTAACACAAAGTCAACCTGTTAAAAATATTCTGGACTACATTTGCTGGGTGAATAGACTGCAGACATGAATAAATGTTTAATTTTGTTTAAATAAAGAGGCCTACATGTTGTTGTTCTGAGTAAGTATAGACCATGATGACTGATCATTACATCATAAATACTATGGAAAGTCTCTCCATAGCCAACAGTTAGATTGACAGATAGGAAATATTCATTTCTGCCAAGAAACAATTGTGTTCCAGTCACAGCATGATTAATCAAAACAGACATTTCATATAGTCTTTAATTTAGCCAAAGAAATTCATGGATACAGTTCATATTGATACTACATTGTGTGAACATGAAATTTGTTGTCCTCGTCCTGTTCTTGTCCACATCTGATTGTCAAAACTGAATCGCAGCTTTTTGATCTCTCCATGCAAACAATTTTGAAATCTCAGTATGCAGACTCTTCTTCAGAGAGAAGCTTAAATGCTCTGTATTTATGAGACCATCAGTCATTTCTTCCTTCAGTCTTTACTCATTCTTATTGTGTTCATTGTCTAGAGGACAAAATGATTAAGGTTCCTCTATCAGAACCCCCGTAGCTCCCAGGATCCTCCTCTGGGACCAAATACATTTGATGACACTTTCTATGAGGCTTTTCGGCAGGATTATAATTGAAACTGACAACAACAAAAAACATTCAAATAGCGTGACAGACCAGGCTGCGCCTCACAGTGAACCCCCCCACCCCCAACACATTCATGTGTGAGGAAGTCACACATTATAGATGGAAGTAGACTTTGATAGAGCCCTGCTTGAAAGGAAAGCAACTGGATGATTGCTGGTTGGATAGCTCTCCTTTCATGCGTCAGATGTCCAGGCACATTAGTTGATGGTAATAACGTCCTTCTAATCTAACCTGGGAAGAGATCATGAGACTATTCATTAGCGACTCCCAACAACCTTCAGCTGCTGCCCTTAAACGGTTATCCGCTAATTATTCATTGAATATAATTCACTATGATCCGCCAGAGTTCTGTGAAAAAGACTCAAATGCTACACTGAGCTGGTGTTTTTCTTCTTTTCCTCTTTACTAAGGCAAAGCTTTGTGTGTTTCATATGTTCAAGGACAGAACACTCAAGCACTGAAGCCATCGAGCAATCTGAGCCGGTCTTGCACAGGGAGAGCAATATCTTCCTGACTATTTACATTAAGAAACAGCACCACAAAATGTAGAGTTTCGTGACCCTTAATTGTTCTGCGTAGCTTGCATTTGATCAGTGCTGCTGTGTTTGTGTGCATGTCTTCAGGAGGTAATGAGGTGGCCATTTTCCTGCTTACTGTGCAGACGCAAAGAGGACAGGCACACAAAGGCCTTTAATAATGCCCTCAATATGGACCGAAGCAGGAGAGTCAGGCCCCTGATGCAAACGACGACCTTCTGCTGGAGGAGACGTTTTCAAAGAACATGTTCAGATCAGGTGAGGACTTCCTCTCTTTAGTCACATAGCAGGCACTGGGTGGAAAACTATAATGATGGCTTCATGTTGCACACCTCTACTGCAGGTTGTGAGTCAGGTAGATTTAAGAGGGTCAGACAAGTTCAGGATATCATGGATGTCTTATGAGTGACTGACCATAGTGCTGGATTTCAAAGATGATGTTTGAAATTCCATGCACTAAGTCTTGAAAACAGCAAATGCTAACTTTTGATGATTTCTTGGATTAACCTGTTGGTCCTGGTCCCTGAGCCCCTTACTGAGACTCCTGCTTGAAAATGAGATGCTCAGAAAAAATAAGGTATGTCATTTGTTAGTTTTCACCAGAAGCTCAAGCACCACTAGAAATGTGGTCACAATAAACACAAACGGAAAATAAATAAAGAAAAAATGCAGGATGTCCATCAAGTCTCATTACAATTATATATGTATATATATATATATATATATATATATATATATATATATATATATATATATATATATTCATCAAATTCATCATTACTGTTGAAAACAAAATATTCAATTCATTGCGACTGAAGTTCACCATGTACAGATTTGATAAAATAATGATGAGGTAAAGTTGAAACTAGACTGTTTTCAAGGTTCCCACCAAAAAGGATGTGACCTTGTGATTTTAGTCATGTCACTGTAGAGCAAAATATTGCTGATTTATAGTTTTTTTTTTCATGGTAACACAGTTGACAGATTTTCTGGACACATAAAAAATAGATAATTTTATGTAAATTAACCATTGATATTTTTAAAAAACTTTTTCATGTTTTAATTGTTATTTAAACAAACAATGCTAAAAATAACGGAAACAAATGTGTATTCTAGTGTTAATTTTGAAGGGAAAACTTGACATTTAGGAAATGTGACAGCGCTAAAACTGCAAATTCCAATACACAACTTGCATTTTCACTAAATGAATCATGGAAGCTGTTAACTGTCTGTGTTAAATGAAAGCAAAATATCATCCAAATAACCCAATTTAAAACTGGTTCGCCCTTGAAGTTGATACGTACAAGACAGATTGGCTCCGAGACATGAATCTGAATACACGGCTGCCTAATAATGCAAGATGGGAAGAGGAATGCTACAACACAGTGGTGGCTTAGAATATTTGAACAATTCACATATCAAAGAGGTTTTAATTGTTTTTGTTGAATTGGCTGAAAAAATACAAATGAAAAAAAAAAGAAATACCCAAAAAGTTATCCATTTTTGCTCTGTATACCAAAAAAACAGAGCCACCATGAGGGTATTTAGGTCATTTTCCCCTCAAATTGATCTCCATCCTGCAAATTTGGATGAGTTGGCAAAAAATCTGAACAGATCTATTGTAAATTAAAAGGGTAACCTTTGTAAGCATGTGGAAAACACGGTGGAAAAGTGTGCTGGTAATATGTTAACACAATGCCACAGAAGTGCAGATGTAACTACAGCAAAAGGTGGATAAACTAAATATCAAAATTGGAAGTTGGATCCTCTTCATTTGTCAAAGCAATCATCTACATGATTCATGATCATGCTTTGGGGACATACAATTTTTTTTCAGCACTATATTTCTATAGTTTTGTTATAATATCCTTAATGGAGTAAGCAGTTGATTAAGCGTGTTAAGCCTTAGAAAAGCTGCATTTACCCTCCCATGAAATCTGTCCAGGGTACACAGGTGATACAAGCAGTTTAGTTGCACACGTCAAATCCCTGCTGACCCTTCAGTGGCCTGTTGCTGAAGTCCACCACCCTACTTCTCATAATGATAAAGCAGAGCAGGCTGAGGCTTCGGGGCAATCCCTCTACACCAGACAGCCGGCTTCCTTCCATCTCACTACAATGGCAGCAGTGTGTGGCTAAGGGCGTCTTCGCCTTGATAAATATGCATCGCTGCCTCAGAGAAGATGTAGTTATTTCCACCGTTTTGTGTGGGAGTGTAAATTTATGTGCGTAATCCCTGTGTACTCTATCAGTGCTCCTGGTCAAAACGGGGATGAATATTCGCACATGCATGCACATTTATACCCACACACACACACACACACACACACACACACACACACACACACACACACACACACACACTCGGCCAATCCTTTTAAAACCATAAAAAACAGATATCAAGGTTTTTGCATCTCTGCAGGATGATGCAGATGATGCAACGTCTAAGACGAGCCTGGAAGATTCAGGCAGCACATTTGGTGTATGTACAGTGAGCATTCTGCAGACCAAGCATCTGAGTGTCCATTCAATCTGAACATTGTTTAACACAAGCTAAGATTGTCTATTTCCTTTTCAGTGAAATATAAACAACTTTTCTGATTATGGAAAGGTTGAAGGTTTTTTTTACTTTAGGTAACCATGCATTCATTTTTCATAAGTTAGGATTCTGGCCACGTCACAAAAGTTCTGACTCCTACTGTTCTGCTTGTGTTTAAAGGGACTGTGAGGACTTTCTCAGTGATCTCGAAAAAGCCTCATCTCTAAATATATGCCTGATCATAATCACCAATTTAAGAAGCTATTATCAGCGCCAAAATAGGTTATTTCTCAATACTAACTCCTGATCGGGACTAGACGGTTCAAATTGGACCAAATTAATTTTCAGCACGCAGAAGCCTCTACAACAACACCATGCTAGCTGCAAGTTAAGCAATGAGAAGAGGGATCTGTGTTTTTCTCTCTTGAAAACTATTTCTTGTATTTCTTTAGTAGTAATAGTGAAAACAGGAGCTGGGCTGACTGACTGACAGAAAACAGATGGAGAAGCAGAGGAAAGCTAAAGGGGAGATTGAGAAAGCAGGAACTAAAGGCTGAAGTGCAGGCTAAGGGCTAAAACACAACCTACAGGCTTTAACATGGGCTAAAGGGTTAAACACAGACTTAAGGCTAACATAGGAGCTTAAGGCTAAAAAATGGACTAAGCTGTTCCAACCCACATGCAACCGTTATACTGCAGTGATCAGTTCAAACCTGAGAGTCAATCAATAAATGAGGAATGGCGATACGTTTGCTCTGCTTTGTGCATGAGCATTATGGCATAATAAAGATCACCAATGTTACATGGTACCAATACTTCTCAGAGCACCTTAGTTCTAAATGAACCCGGTACTTAACTATGGCAAAAGCACATAAATTTGCTTGTTGTCACATTTCAGACAGTGCAATGAAACAGTTGATGAATACATTAACTCACAGCATTGCTTCCAGTAAAAAGTTATCTTTAAGAAAGTAAAGTAGTGTTAAAAAGAAGATCCAATCTACTTTCACTTTCACTTTTCACCTTCACTTTCATAGCAAATAAATCATGACAGTTTGTGAAAGTCCTCTAGCCAGAGCGAACTGCTGCACTCCGCTTCATACGGATTCTTCTCCCATTCACTTTAAGTAAACTGTTAAAGGACGGTAAACAAGAAATAATTAACACAAAGACAAATCCAAATGGAGCCAGAAGTTTCATCGGGTAACTGCTAAATCTGTGAACATTTTTAAATATAACTCTGTTAGCTGTGAATCAAGAACAACCTTGTGTCCCAGTGAAACAACTGTGGCTGCTGTCAGATAGTCCCACAGGAGTTGCTCCATTAATCACAGAGCCGCCTGGAGGTCTGTGCCAGGATGACATCACCCTATTGTCTGATCTAAAACAACACCTTTAAATCACTTCATCATCAGCTTTTCTCAACTCAGTGCTGCTAAAATCACAAGACTTAACACAGTACAAACCTGGATCAGATGCCCAAGAGTGAGGCCCTTCAGAGGAGGATTTCTGTGTTTTTCTGGTCCTGCCCTGTCTTTTGGGTTGATTCACATAAATCAAACTGAACTTGCATTTCCAGATCACCTCCTGAATCAAGCTTATCTTGTGTAAAAGCTCTTCTCAAGCAGGGCCAGACTAGATTAAATCACAATATGACCTGCTACAATCTCCTGATTGCAGACAGCACAATATTTCTTTCACCCTAAATGTGCCAGAATACCAGATAAAACATTTGATGCAGTGGATGTTTTATGCTCAACATCAATGTCAAACCCTGCTCCACCAAAGAGCCAAACTGTTGAAAATCACCTTTGATGGATTAACAATCAAACTGTTGTCAAATGTCAGAAACAGCAAGAAGTAGCAATAAAAATAAGTTTAAGGTGGGAAAAATAGTCAAAAACAGCAAAGTGGCTGAAAAAGGGCGAAAATTGGGAGAAAACTTGGAAAATGGTCAGAAAGTAGCAAAACTTTCCAGAGGCTTAACATTTCTGTTCAAAACGTCCCTTTTATACAGATCTCCTGTCATATTCAAATTTCCTGAGACACCATATTTTGTGTTTTCATAATCTGCAAGCCATCATCATCATCATCAACATTTCAAGAAATAAAGGCTTGAAGTAATTCAGTCTATGTATAATGAGTCTATATAATGTCTGAGTTTCACTTGCTGAAATGAGTGACAAAAACATTGGACTTTTTAAAAATATCCTTTTCACTGGATCAACAAATATCCTTATTTTCTCCCACAAATATGTTTTGTTGTTTTTTCAATTCAAAATGAGAATAAAAACAGAGCTTTCCTACAATATAGCAAGTGCAAATTTTCCATATGGATCAAATAGCCTTTTTACACCAAGAAAGTTATTTATTCCAAGTAATATTTGATGATGTAGAGTGATGTATTGCTTGTGTTTGCTCAACAATACATTGCTTGTTACAGATGTTTTAATCTTACTGAAGACTGCTCAGTGGCTGTCAGACAAGGTGAACTTCAAAGCCTGTAATTTCATCACTTTAATTCCACTTCTAAATCCTTCTGGCTTTTTGTTACTGGGGTCTTCAATTCTGGAGCCACTGCCTGTTAATTTAACTCTGTCTCTATGATTCTCTTCTTTTCCCCTGTAAAATTAATGATTGCCAGTCCAGAAAACCTCAACTTATTTCAACAAGCATGCCAAGCCAGTCAGTGTGTGTCTGAACAGGTTAACAACATTAGTGCACATCCTTACGTTTAGATTAAATAGTTTCACAGTTTCCAGAGTCCAAAGTGGAAAGGCTTTTTTCTGGAGTCTATAACTTTTAAAGCTGTAGAATGAAACTCAACTGAGTAGCTAAGTAAGCCATCTACAAATTGGACCCACTGATGATCAAAGCGAGCCCTCTAAGCAACCAAACAATCAATGTAAAGGGATGTATTTTTTCAATCATACTCTGTGAATTACCAGTGCATGAATTACCAGTGCAAGGGTGTTATATTTAATAGCTGTTAAAGTGATTTTCCAATAAAACTAAACGAGGAAAAATATTTACATGACTCAAAAAATCTGGTACTGAAGATATCCTGCAAAACCAAGAAACTGAATCCCAGTGAAAAAAGAATAACAGCGCAATGAATTCAGGTCTGTAAAAAAGGACCTGCCTCCAGCTGTGACCAACAGCTGTGAGGAGGATACATTTAGAGAGCTTGTTAGTTATTCTGCATCTCTGAAATGCAGAAATGCAACGAATATGTCGCTCATTATTTCTATTCTTACTCGTTAATGTTATTTTTATATCATTTCCTAGTATGATAAATTGTTTATAAAAAGAGTAGACCTAGTTTCCATTTATACTTTCCAACATTAAATATCAACTCGTGAAATCAAGAATACTTACTGTATATCTATCACATCTAGTTCAGTTGGCAGTCCCAAACAGTAAAAAACAAGCTACAGTGTCATAGCACATTGTGGACGCGCACAAAAAATGATTGGGTAAAAATAATCCTGATTATCATTTAACCCTGACGCGTTTTTAAAATTTATTAAGAACTGACTGGAAAAAGAGAGGTTGCATTAATTTATTGAAGGAGTCATTTTTAGACATTTCAGGAAAGGACTCCTTTCCAAAGCGGTGTTTTAAAATCCAGAGTGCCACACAAGCAATCCACTCAAGAATTGTGCAACTTAATCCCATTGATTGCACATGGAACAAAAGAAGATTCATATCTATTTGTTCTTGCTCCAAGGAGTCTATATCTTTGTCAAGAGGGAAGAGGAATGCATCCCTGTGAGAGTGGGTGGTCAGAGCGAGACAACACTGACCGAGCCGTCTGCACGACTTGTCTGTCAAAGATCTTTGTGAGAGGGGGCTGCTGCATGCCAATTATCTTGTCGGCTTCTGTGACAATTTTGGATGGATGACGGAGTTTTGATCTTAACCTTAAGGATTCTGTAACATGAAACAAAACAAAACTTATAATGATTTCTTGAATAAAAACATCAAAGCCAAAGTACAAGCTCTACAGGCACGTTTTCCAGATTTTGGGTGTATTTTGAACATGGAACAAATTTTTATCAATCACTGTCACCAAGAGCCTCTGTTGAAATAAGACCTTGCCCTGACTGACCGGGGGCCTGGATGTTAAAAATCCCACGAGCAATTTCACCATAAAGGTTAAAACTATAGACGGGTGCCTTTCACATTTGAACCAATACAGCACCAAAGCAAGGAATCAGAATCAGAATCAGTACTCAACACTACCAATTTTCAGTACTGTTGAGTGTGTTTGAGTGTTGTTTAATAAATGTTTGTTTTGTTTGGTAATAGGCTCTAAAAATGTTTCATTTTTAACATTTTGATTCCTCAATATATAAATATTAACAAATATAATTAAAAAAATAAATCAACTGTTTGCCACATCGTAGTTGCTTCACAGATTTCTTCAACGTGAAAACCCTCAACTAAAATTAACTACAACCTAATAAATAAACTGAGTTTTTCCTTGATAATGCACAATTCGAAACCCATTTTTATGTACTCCATGCCCAGCATTGAAAATTGCCTACTCTTCCACTCCCTCACAATAACAAGGTGGTCAGGTACTGAAACATGGAACTGTTTAATATACCTGATACATACTCAGTACTATTGATGAAATTTGGTTGGTACCTATAAAAGTACCTACTTCAGTACCCATCCCCAGTTAAAACCAACATTAATTTACACAATATAATGTTTGGCCTAACTGTTTTAAAAGATGGGAAGAAATCTGCAAAAAGGGTCTGGCATGAACCCTCAAACTCTTGAGATGCATGTAAATAGAGTTAAGTACTTCTGTCGAATACAGATATGACAGCAACAGACTACAGAAAATGACAACACTGACACAAAGTTTCAACATGTATATCAGTGAGATATAGGAGATAATGTGCTAAAATCAGCTGTGATTTCAAATGGTATTTTGGTTGTTGAAATGAGTTGATGTTTAGTTGTTGATCATATACAAAACCTTCATAAGTCCCAGAAGTTACTGTCCTTAAACATATCTTGAATGCCAAATTTATTCTGCACTGCCTTGTTAATGAAGTCTCCTCGATCTCTGCTACACTGTACAGAAATTCAGGCTAGTTGTGCGGATCAAGGACGAAGCTTCGACCAAACAAGCTCTCAGAAACTTTCTGCACAGCCTCAAAAGTTAATCCATTTTTTCTTAACCAGACCGGAGACCCCTTTCTCTGAGAATTTCATAGCTTATAAGTTCCAGAGGATGAGGACAAGATGTACAGCCTGGGAAAAAAGAAAATGGTTTTAAGTTTATTATTTTGTTGATTTTTTTTTTGTAGTTTTATTGGCCTTGCAAAAAGACCCGTAAAACTGTTAAAAACTGATAATATGTAAGACATTCTCACTCTTCATTTGCTATGTGTGCAATTTTCATATAATTCAATTCAATTTAGAAAAAAAAACATTTCCTTCATGATATTCTTATGGATACAATCTGCATCATGACTTAACTGCTTCCTCCTCAGCCGGAAATTTTCTTCCACTGAATGTCCAGTCCTGTCATCTCCAATGGCAAGCTGACAGCAATTACATTATCCATGTGCATCAATCGAGCTATGCTTTGTCAGACCTTGGTCAGACTGAGCTGTTTACATACAAAATGAATAGCTTGATCCTGCACTGACTAACTCATGGTCTAATGTCTGAAACTGCATGTAATTGTACTGATTAATGTCAATTATTTTTGATTTTTTTTTTTAAATCATAAAACACTTTGCATAAGCAGCATGCAAATCTTTTTGTCATGTCAGTCTAATGTTATTTTTTCTCAACAACTTTCTGCCTCTAACTTTTCCAAAAAAATTAATTAATGAAAGCAGCAGAGAAAAGGGTGTTTTGAAAAACCAGGGTAAACTTTGTGTTACTGTGGAGCTGCTGTTAAGTTCATTAGCACAGGTCTTGTTCTTTAAGAGTATAAAGTGAAAACATAGTTTATAAAATAAAGGCTTGACATCTAATAAAAAGGTAATTTACAGGTACTCTCTCTCTCTCTCTATCTCTCCCCTTTTCTCTGTGTATTTTGGCAATAACTGAGCTCAATGACAACAAGCCATACACCGATTCATCTTTTCATGTGATAGCAGTAATGATGTGTGTGACCGAGCTGCAGCAGAAGGACAATTTCTGTCTCATTTTATTTGAGGCCATTACAGTTCAATCATGTGCTCACACGACAGGAGGTCAACCTTTTACTTTGAATACTTTGTTTTCCCCCCACATATTAACATTAGACACAGCCTTTCTCTCAAGTGATAAAAAGAACTGAAGGGCATCAAGATGTCTGCACAATTAGACCCAGAGGTAGACCCCCAAATCTTTAAGTTCTGCAATAACACTTGGAGTAAAAAGATGAATCAATTGGTCAATAAAATGATGATGTTTTTAACATTTACTCTGGGAGTTTTTGAGTCACAGCAGGCAGGAAATCATAATCAAAGGTAACGATAAGGTAATACGAACCAATTTGAATTTTGCACTGGTGGGTGATGGTTAAATTTGATGCTCCTTTTATTTGTTGCATGTTACAAAAGAAGAGCTGAAGATAAATGAATTGATCTCATTGTTTGATTTTATGGTGATACTAAATCTAGAGGCAGAAACATCAGGCTGCAAATGTTCTTTTAAATGGCCTTATGATTTCTGCCAATTTTGACTAAATGTCCTGTTTTATTCTGTGATGTCATGCGTCTAAGTGTTTTGTGGGCATTAGCTCTGTACTGTTTGTGTCTATGTTTATTGTCCTTCAGACACTTTCTTCTACCTACCTTGGTCTTGACACTCTTCAAATAGACATTTTTCAAGTTCTTAAAGTTGTAATCATGCCAAAGTGGAGGTTTGCTTAAGGATGAAAGTATTGGATGAAGTATTTTTGCTGTAGTTTACCAGATATTCCTTAACCCTAGCTTATTTCTGCACAGAGAAAGATACACAAAAATGAAATTTGTGCCACTCTGTTCACAGGGGGCGCCAAAGTCACCTCACAGGAGCTTTAAGGCAGTGGTTCACAACCTAATTTGGGCCATGAACCCAGTTTTATATCACATTTTTCTGGCAACCCCAAAGACATTTTCTTTCAAGAATTGATGCCTCAGCAATAGTATGAGACTTCACAGCCTGTCAATGCCATGTCTCACCTCTGCTCACCAACAGTCATAACCAGTGGCGTGCACAGACATTTTGAAGGGCAGGGCCACAGAAAAAAAGAGGCAAATACAGCAATTGTTTTGGGTCCCATGAGAACACTTTGGCATGTTTTGGTTCCTAGGAGCTCGGTTTATCGTGTTTCAATCAACCAAAGAGGCAGATTAGTGTGGCTTGCTATCCAGGAAGGCACTTCAGCATTTGTTTTTGCTCCCAAGAAAGCAGTTTGTGCACATTTTCTCTAAAGAGGGCACTCTAGAGCACATTTTTCATCAACCCCCCAACCCACCCCCTGCTTCCCTTTGTGTTCACCACCAGTTTTTGATGTGATCTTTATTTTATCAGTGGGGAAAAATCTTTTGTTTTTTCAGATAGATTTCAAGTTTTCCTCTCTTGAAAATGTGTTCATTTTATTTCTTCATGTTGCCGTAAGATGCCGTTGTAGAGTTTGGTTTTCCTCTCTGAACTGTCAATATGAGGCCAGGCGGGTGAATGATTCTTTCCATTTGTTTTCTTTTCTTCCCTACTAACTGCAAGTTTGTGTTTTCTACAGACTGAAGCAAAGGAGCTCAAAAAGCTGTAGAAGTGCAGTCATGTGATTGTGGCCATCAATCAAGATGCGCCAGCTCAGATACGCTGCATTTTATTTGAACTAGATTTCAGAAAGTGAAAGAATAGAATATTTTTCTAAGATTTTGTGTGTTTGTTTTTTTTAGTTTTACAAATAATAACACTTAGCAGTCCTTTTTTTAACAATCACTGGGCATTTCAGAGAACTCTGTTTGAATTTCAGGCGACCTCACATGGGGTCTCGACGCAGAGGTTGAAAAACACTGTCTCAAGAACAATTGTAGTAACTTTTTTTTTTCCACAGGTGATTAAAACACCTTGAGGGAATCGCTTTTCTAAAGATGTAGAAATGTTCGGTGGAGCTATTTCACAGAATTTGCAACGTGTTCTGTGTTTTTGACAGTTTCAGAGGCCATACGGGCAGAAGGTTTGAGAGAGAGGGTGGGAAAAAGAGAGAGAGAGAGAGAGACCCCTTAAGTCAGTCTAAACACTGCCCGCAGTCCGCTGAGTGTTGTGAGTGGGCCTATCAGCCAGCACAGGCATACATGAGTAGCGTATTCATTATTCATGTCATTGCAGTTGCCCTGTTATGATACAGTCCTATTTGGAGTAGGCTACCTGATTTGCTCAGCGCGTCCGTCAAAGCAGTGCGTGGCCCTGCGTCGGCTGGCTGCGCGCTCATAGGTCGGACCGAGAAGAATCGGAGGGGGAGCAGGCAAAGTGCGCGCCTACGAGACTGCGCGTCGCAAGGAGGGGGAGAGGTCCAGCTGCAAAAAAAAGGAAGAAAAAATACGCCGTGACAATGGCAACATCAAGCATCTCGTAAAAGGTTGACAACAGGCGAGGGGGCGCCGCGGATCGGGGGTTTGAGAGGCGACGGCCCCTGTTTGTCCCGAGAAAAGAGGCGATATTAGGACATGCTGGCTGCCCGATAGCGCGTTTCCTGGAATACGAATTCTTCCGTAATTGAAAATGGAGCGGCGGGGGAGAGGAGAGTCGCGCTGTCTCCATCATTGAGAGGCGCGTCCACCTGCTATCACTGGAGGCCCGGGCTGCTGCTGCTGCTGGTGGTGGTGGTGGTGGCGGGGAGCGGGAGGGAGGGTGGGGGGAACATGCAGGGGAAGTGTTTGCATTTCGGGGGAAAGACGCATCTCTGATACTGTCCGAAGCGGCTGAGGAGGATCCCATTGCGGCGGGGGAAAAACGCAGTTTGGGCGCAGACGCTCCGGAGGTAGGCAGTGAAAACCTTATTATGCTGCTGCTGCTGCCGCTGCTGCTCAGCGTGCTGCGTGTGTGAATTCAGCCAGCGAGCCCTCTCAGATATGCACATGACAGCTTCATTTAAACACACACTGATTTGTACTGCTGCCTTGCTTTGCTTTGATCCGATCGGACATTTTTATTCAAAGGGAGAACACACCAAGCATGCGGTGTAGTAGCTGCTGCCCTGCCTCCTCGGGACAGCTGTCGTAGCCTACATTCATTCGGCTCTGCTCCATCGATTATTCCCTGCGAAAAATAACCCCACTTCTTTGCAGCAAAAGCGATGACTTATTCGCTCGGGGCCCCCAAATTAACCCCAAATACATATGCCACGTGTGGTTGTTCATATCCAAGCACTGTTTGTATGTTTTGAAGCCAAACAGTGGCCTGTGTGTGGACGTCATTTTGAATCAACGCTGTGTGCATCCTGAGCAGTGCTTTCCCAAAAATGACTGGGAGATGAATAAAAGAGGAATAATCCACAAGTCAAACTACTGAATAATTCATGAATGGGCTATATAAACCCAATGGGATAACACATCATCTTATAGCATAGGCCCCTCCACTGTGACATAGCGGATAAATAATTCAGACGGTTTATAAGCACAAGTTCATCAAAATTGGCCTAAACATCACCATAGCAGAGCACGCACAGGTGCAGAGAGCCATTTATGAATGCCTGCACTGTCGGGTCACTAGATCAGTAGCTTACTGTGTCTGCTCCCCTTTAAGGATGCCTCATGACAGATGTTTACTGGATGTCCCAGGCAGTCACAGTGCAAGCCAGACAAGCTGTGTATACTGAAGAATAATGAGCTGCAGCCAATAATAATATCAGCTTCTGTGCTCTGATCTGAGAAGGTGTTAGGATCAGTTGTTAACTTTTGATTCAGAATAGGCTTTAATTGGATTAAATCTCAACAAGCGGGGGATTTCCTTCCTGGTGTTTATGGAATGTTTGTAGAATGGGATTTCCAAAATAAGAAGAGGATAACACTTTAACAAGGTCCTCAGCCTATAGATGTCATCCTGATATGGTTTGGTCTTATCTATGTGTTGCCTTTAGTTGTGTATTAGGGCTGGGCAATTAATCACAAATTAGAATAAATCACAAAATGACCAGCTGCAATATTCTAATCGCATATAGTGCGATATCTCTTTTATCTGAATTGTGTCAGAGCACCAGAAACATGTTTTTTCAGTGGATGTTTCATGCTCTACACCATTGATACTCAACCATGCTAGACAAAAGAACCTAACTGTGTAAACCTTTGCAAGAGAAACATTCCAAGTAGTGAAAAGTGGCAAAAACATCAAGAAGTAGCATCAAAACTAAGTTTAAGGTGGTAGAAATGGTCAAAGACCCAGGAAAATTTGCAAGAAAATTGGGAGAAAACTTGCAAAATTGTCAGAAAGTTGAAAAAAAATGTCCAAAAGTGGCAGAAAAGGAGTGTAAAGTGACTGAAATTGGCAAATGCAGTCACAAGTAGCAACACAAAATGTCATGTGGTGTTGTCATGCTGTAATTAATGTCAAAATTCATTTCCAAAAAATGTGTTTGATTAACAACACACAAGATGTGGAGTCTAAAAATAATTGCACAATAAATTGCAATTGTAATACAGGGAAAACTAATTAAAATTAGATTATCTTTGCAAATTGTTTGGCCCAGTGTGTATTGTTCTTCCCTCTTATTGGAAGATATGGTTGAAAAACAGAAAACAGTCAAATTCATAAGTACATTAGTATTAATGTCACTGGTATTTTACATTCTGGATTACAGTGTGTGTTTAATGATTGTCTTACTTTTACACCGCTGTTGTGGATATGTGATTGACTTTCAATCGGCATTTAGATTCTCAGTCTGAATGAAAAGTTATGTTAAGCTACTTGATGTTTTTACATACAATACAAAAAAAGTATGAAACCTCCATTATTTACTGTTTATCTTATTGAAACAAGTTGTTTTCAACATGTTTTTCTGTCACTGTCTCCTCATTGCAAGTTTTGCTATACACCAACACGTTGTATGGAGCCTTCTTGGCTTTTGCAGTCAGCATTTTGGTCCTTTTTGGATCTTTGCATTAAAAAAACGAGTGTAATCTGACACACATAAGGGTATTTGTTGTGAACTGTTGGAGGATGCCTGTCACTGCCCTCTAATGTGAAGACAGCAGTGTAAACCAGATGGAAGGCCATGCATTGATTGAGTCAAAGAGAGCCCATAAGAGAGCCAAATTGAGTTGACATGTTGATGTGGGAGTCATTATCATGTGTTATCATGTGTGCCATCACACCAAAGGGTCTGAGGCCATGTGACGTTCAGAGAGGACCGTCCTGAGATTACAACCGTCCTAACCAAAATGTGCATTCATATATAACAATATCTTCATTCTGTGATGTCCCACCTTGGATAATCTTCACATACTTTGAAACACAGCATCTTCACTTATGTGATGTTCTGTGTTCAGTTGGAATCTGGTGAGAAATTGAGCCCAAAGACACATTTCAACACTATGGCTCCGCTCCATCGTAGCAAGGACAGTGCTGGAAGGTTTTTCTGGAAATGTGTTTAAAATGCTACCCGAGCGTTATGTTGCTGCAATAAAAACCAGCAGCTTGTGTACATAGCCTCTTATCTTCCCCTGCCCATGTGTGCTCTGTGGCTTCTCCTTTGCTTCAGCCTTAGGCACATGTGTTGGGTTCTGCTATGACCATGCCTGTCGAGTGGGAGAGAGTTTGGATTATGCAGGATGTACTGATCCCCATCAATTATCCTTTTTTTTAGCCATGTAGGGTGGTTATTCATAAATGAAGGAGACAGGTTTGATCAGATTTTAAATTTCTAATCCCCATATCAAGAAAGAGAAAGACAAGGAAGCTTCAGGACACAACACTGCAGTAACACGATGTTTATTCATATGACAGACCTTTAGAATAAAGGTGTTGCCTGTTAGCATGTACTGTACGTTCTGACTTCTATAAAAAGGTTAGAGCATCTCATTAGGCATACAGAAGAGGGTTTCCCTGCCTGTACAGAGCCCTGCTGTGTTTTTTATGTCTGCAGTTTTTCCTGCTCATTGTATTACTACAGTACGGGAGCACCTTGGCTCTGTCCCAGTCTTTGCAGAAGCATGCTGAGCCCATCAGGACTGTCTGTAGATTTAATGTCAGGTCACTGTATGCAGAAACCCACTGCGTCAACCCAAGCCCCTGTGTTGGGGTTGTGACATGCTGGCTGTGGCCCAGCAGAGGCACTCGTTCTCTGTCCTGCTTCTGCTGCTGAGTTCTGTAATTAAAGACAGAGGTAAGTCCAGGGGAGAAGGCTGGGCTCTGATTGCTTTTCATAGCCGCTAGCAGAGAGCTGCAGCGTGTCCTGAGGGACTGAGGCGCTGCTGAGCTCTTTGCTGCCTGCTCTGCCCCCCCAGACAGGAGCTGTTCCAGGAAGACACACGCACACATTTGTAGTCACAGGCTACTGGCATACTCATGCACACACACGTAAACAAACACATTCTCTTGCACACATACGCACAAAGTGGCTGAGCGAGGCAGAAATTACATCTGTGGCTGACAGGCAAACTGTGCTAATCTACTTTAAAGAATACCCCATTTTTAGCAAATGTGTGCCAGTACCAAGCGTGAAGCACTGAGGCAAAACTGTTACAGTGCAGTCATGTAATAATTCAGAAACAGTGTGATCAGAAAGACATTACAGATCTCTGTCTTGATTGGCTACTGCTTGCTTGACCTAGTACTTGATGTGTGATTGAGCTGGGTGTAGATGAGAGCAGAGGCCGCTTGTAGTTGTCTTGGACCAGCACTCTGCAGGGGGAGAGTTACCTCCCCCGCACCTCTCCCCCTCCCCCCAAAAACTGAGGAGGGCCACTCTGCACTATGTGGGCCTGGCAAACATGGACATATTCACATATAGGGCCTGGGTGGGCCCCAGCACTTTGGGAAGAAAAATTGGCCTCCACTCTTTCTTTTTTTTCCTCTAGATTCATTCATTTCAGCCGGCTGGATGAAGCACACTGAAACTATCACATGCCTTACAAGTCCTTTTTGAGAGATTCCTGTGGATGAACACTTTGAGGGTGGCAGGCTTGAAATAAAGAGAGGAAAGCAGTTGGATGCTGCTTGAATGCCTGGTCCAGTGTTCATGAATTAGTTCTGCCAGGATAATTAAAGTAGTGCATCAGGATTTCTGTCATTAACAAATAAAAGTCCAATTAAACCTGGGTCTATCAAACCACTTTTCCATGTTGCCTTCTTGATCTCAGTGTGTAGGCTGGTGGTAGCCACTGGGACCACAAGCACCCAGGCTTGGGACGTTTCTTAGCTCATTTCCTGCTTCCACATCAGACCCATTATACAGAACCCCACGTATTATTACAGATGGATAGATAATGTGAAATTTCCCCTGTTCCTCCTCTGCTGCTCTCTCACGGGCCCCCTCATGTTTCAACTCATGGGACTCTTGGAGCAGATAGTGAGACTGTGACACAGGGAAATTTGAAAAGGAGACGAAGGAAATAGGAGGGGATTTAGTGCAGTGGACACAGGTGCGCTGATATGAATGGTGTGAAAGCAACATATTCACAGCATGACTTGGGAGGGAGGAGGCTATATGACATGGCTGGAATTTAATTGGTTTCACACAGTGTGCTCCCATGCATTGTTCCCTTTGTAAAAGCACACACAGTGACAATAACATCACAGCGTTTTTATTATATAATAACCCTAATAGATTCATCCCCTCCTGTCTAATTTGAACTTTATTTTTACTCCTCTAGAAACTACGCATTTATGTTCTGCTGGATGTATGTGCTGTCAGCATCATGAATGCTGGAATAAAAAGCCACCTTCATTAGCAGTATCTTTGATTTTGTGCATGAGAAAATGGAGAGAGAGAGATGAAAAAAAGAAGTGGATGATGAGAAAAGGAGCGGAACATAAGGAAAGATGTATACTGTCAGGGAGGAGAAAGCAGAGGAGCTGCAGAGAAGAGGGGGGTTGGACATGGTGGGAAGATTAGAGGAAAAGCGCTGGATAGACGGAAGGAGAAAGAGGACAGAAAAAAAGGAGAGACATAGTTACTGTAGGTGGTGGGGGTTCAGGGTGCGTCCTCCCAGCACCACCAGTTGGAACAAACAAACGGCCGTGAGACATACAGACAGAGCTATTTCTAATGGGAGAGAAGCTCGCTGTGCCCTGGATGTTTCCCTGCACCTTTCATTTTCTAAATGCTGTTTTGTCTGTTCACCACTTAACAAGGCAGCAGAGCCTCAGAAAAGAACCATGCTTTATTTGCTGCTGTACATAATTACCAGCCATTCAAGACAGGCTTGTTTTCTACTCTAAACGATGTTGTGAATTTATGTGCAAATACCAGACAGGCTATATTTTGCTGCAAATCTTTTCATGGCATACAAGTTGAGTGTTTGAAATCTATTGCACTGCTTGCGTCGGGCCTATGATTTGTTGTAATTCATTTCACTTTAATTGTGCTGCTGTTTGTGAAGACTGCGCCATTCGTGCCCTAATCAAACATTAGTGATAATTGAATGGAATGGCTGTTCCATCACACGTTGCGGCTGATGCAGAGCGCGGGACGACAAAAGCCTGTTGAGCAGATGCAATAGACTTCCTGTCAGATACAGTCAGCTGACGATTGGTGCTTTACTTTTCATTTACCATTGAACGCCCCAGGCAAAACATCATCCATGCACGACACATCAGAGCAGAAGTCAAATGAGAACTGTTTTTGAATATCTTAACACCCAAGATTGTGAATTGAATTGCATACATGAATTTCAAGTTGGATTTGACCCTGATCTGTTGGATGATGTTGCTGATGATACAACAGCGTGACTGCTATTCTTCTACGAGTAATAATTATAATCATTCACAGCTAGTGGTCCTTGTCACCGGAGTGGGGCACAATGGAAATAATAATTAGGACTCCTCATTTATGATGCATCACAGATGAGTGCATGAAGTGTGTACTGTGGCTCTTTGGCTTCTAGGATGTACAGCTGTGTGTTTTCCTGCTTGTTTGTGTGGTAGCTGCTTACCCGTTAAGATATTCTGCCGGCTTTGGCTTTTTCAATTGGCTCTGGCTTTGTGACTCCATTTTTGTCAAACACTCACACAGACACACATTTGTTTTATATTATGACACTGACCCAGTCTTCGCTGTCATAAAGAAGCTGTTAATTGTAGCATAAAGAGACATGAAGGGCCAAGATGCCTGCTTCGCCCCTGACAGCAACACTCACTGATGTACTGAAGCTCTGTCATGCACAAATACACATTTTTCAACTCACTATCTCTCAGTGCTCTTCTAACCCATTTCCCCTAGTCATCATTCAGTCACACTGTCAGAATACAGCCCGCATATATCACAGCAGAGCCACTAAAATGCTCTCCAGAAGGAGTCAAATATGCACCTCAACATAGCAGCCGCTGATAAAAGAGCTAATTCATCATTTAGTCACACAAAGCCTCAGAGAATCTTTGTAGTATCTTGTGTACTGCTAGAATTCAGCAGATCTGAATTTTGCTGAATAATTTCCAGGCTGTCTGTCTCTGTTCCAGTTCTTTTCTTCAGAGTATTAAGCTTTGTTTTGTTTGGATTACAAGGTTTTATTTCTGTGTATATGTTATTTATTTATTTATTTATTTGATAGCATTGTGAAAAATGGTTCTAATTTATCTTTTTGCCTGTTTTGTCTATGAAAGGAAAGAGATGGTGATGATTTTGTGGCTGTGATACTTTCAGGTAGAAGAGTAAGGCCTTGGTCATGAACCCTTTTTCAACTCCTTAAATCCAGACCTATCACATGCATTAATGGCTGATTTTTTAAAGATTCTTTACTTCTTTTCATATAATCTTTGATAGAGGTAGACTGATTAATCTGCCTGATTAACAGCATTTTTGAATAATTGGCATTGATTGGTTCCTACTCTCACTCGACTGATTGCTGAGGCCAAATGATAACAGGATTTTCCGAGCCAGATTTCATTTCATCAAATGCTCAACAACAACCACAACAACAATTCTATGATATTAGCATTATGAAAGAAAAACAATAGCAGAACTGCTCTCTGACAATCAATATCAATAGCCTAACATTGGTTGACCACTGTTTTTAGTGATTGGAATTCTAATTAAGGTAATTCTGAAGTTTCTTGCATGAAGATCAGCCCCTGTTCACTTGTTTTGAGTTAAAAGTAGGGCTGAATGAAAATTCAAAAACAAATTTCTCAGTTTTCACTTTAAAAACAAAAGCCCTCTAGTATTACTTTAGTTGTAATCTCTAGGTACTGATTCTAAAATTTTAACTCTGTACCTGCAGTCTGGATTTTCAGCATGGAAAATATTCTTCCTGGCTGTAGTTGTACTTTAGTAGTCTTAGCTGTATTGACCAATCATATTCTCGGGATTTAGTAGACAGAAAAACAGTCTGTCTGGGGGCAAAAGCAAGCAGAACCTGAGAACTCATACTCATCTTTACGATCAGATTTCTTAATAAGTGCTGTCTTAAGTGATCAAACATTTCACAGTGACTGACAAGTATCCTTGTTTTATGAGAGTTTGTCAGTCTTTAAATTTTCTGATTTGATAGCCTCAGAAATGATGATTTGAAGTAGTTGTCTTCTTGATGGCAGGGTGGGCAAAACTTACATTAAACCTCTTAAAATCTTACATTTAATCCACATTATGAAGTTATTTTGCCAAAATTTGAATGAATCATAAGAAATTAAATTTCTTTTTTTTGGATCTATTCAACTAAAGTAAGTCACAGTGAAGTGTCTGTGTGATCTGCGGTTGAACTCAGCATGACTTTGTACTGCAGTTGAAATGTTATAGACCGGGAAATGACCACTTATATTTTGCATGCAAAGGCAGCAAACAAAAAAAGCCTTAGTTGGGAGTCATTCAGCCCTGACTGCTGAGCATAATTACTTGTAAAAGTTAGTTTTGTTTATGAATCTCTAAAACCTCATTTTGGGTGATGATTGCTGATGGTCACTGCATACGATGTGATCTAATGAATTGATATGTTAGAATGATTAAAAGAACTATCTGAAGACAGATTCTGAATTTGGTCGTACGAATTATCATGACAACATTAAATATTTATCATTTTTAAGACAGAACTTAAAATGTTTGCGCAGAATTCAAAAGCTTTAGTTTTTAGAAAAATCAATGGGAAGATGAAAGCCCTATTAGATTTAAAGTTTGATATCAGATTACTTCATAGAGTGAATGCTTATAAAAAAACAGAAAAGAAACTTTTTTTTCTACCTCTCATTCATTGTGTCCAGTGATCTATACAATCTCCAGTGTAAGCATTTTTTGCTTTCTCTGTTACTCTCACAATGAAGAAATGTTCTGTCGCTAATGGCTGAATACCCTGGGAGTATTGCAGCTTCTGGTATTTTCCTTTTATATTCAAATAACACTGTGTATAACTGGCTCCTTTGAGATCTATCTCTTGGGTGCATATAAACTGTATGCTAGTGCATCAGCACTCCTTTTCGCCTTTTGTGTGCAATATTTGGGATTGGCATGTGGTTTATTTATATGGGTAATTCCATTGAGAGAAACTCATTGTCAAGGGAGAGCCATAGTCTATACTACAGCATGTGTGCATACTTTACAGCTATATGATCTAATAGGTTTAACACCAGCTATCAAAGATGTATGCTCCTGCAGTGTTTGGACTTCAGTGATGAGGCCTCTGGAGAGGCAGAGGAAGGTATATATGTGCATCGTGTTTGTGTGCGATACTGTGAGTGTGTGAGTGTGTTTGTATGTGTGTGTGTGTGTGTGTGTGTGTGTGTGTGTGTGTGTAAATTATCTGTTTCAGGGGCAGCCAGTACTTACAGAGGCCCTCTGTGCTGACTGTTAATCCCCAGGTGCGTGGAGTCCACCCGGGCTCAGTAACCTGACAGAAAATTAGCAATAAAAAACCTTCGTCCTTCTCTGCCTTTTATTCTCTACAACTGCTGAGACAACAGGGAGGCAATGCCAGGATGCCATTTGGAAATATGAATGAGTATGTACATATGTGAACCCCTGAGCTTTTATGTGGGCATGAACATTTGTTGTTCTGCGTGCACGAGTAATTCTGCATTCATACAATAACACAGTTATTGTGTTTTTTTCTTCTTACGCAGTACAAAAATGATAACGAGCCAACTCTGTTATTTGGATACCACAGCGTGCCTACGAGGAACACATATTCACAGGACAAAAGCTCCATTGTTGAGAGGAAGTAAAACATTTTGTAACAGTTTACACTTTGACTCTGTCTCTGGGGGCTTTAGGAAATGTTAATTTAAGCCCCCATTATAAAATGTATTTAAACCAGAGCAAGAATTAATTCCATTATTCTCAGAGGCAGGGTTTTCTGTATCCGTCGAGACGGTTCTGCTGCTCCCTCCTGAGACCTGTGGGTTTTCCCATCACTTTTAAAATCAATTACCTTTCTACCTCCCTCGCCTCTCAGACTCTCCCTGAGTACTCTCCTCATATTCTTCATTAGAAAACCCACCACTTCACCTATAGCTCACCACTAACACCTCAACCCAAACTCTGTGTATTTTTAAGTGTTCATGCCACATTTGAGAGCTCTCTCTGATTTATTAATACGTCTCAGGTATAGCTCTTGGTCTGCACAGATTGTTCCTTGCCACTTTTTTTTTGTCCGGCGGTGTCTATGCAATGTCTCTGTCTCGGATATAAATAGGAAGACAATCTGTGGCTGGGTAAGACCTGTTAGCCCTGTGTGACACTAAAGCCACAACAAAGACTCTGCTGTACTGCTGCTGAGGAGCGGCTGCAGCCCTTGGGAGGGATCATGTTATCCTCCCTTGTGTGCCATCTCACAAACATCTCAGCGCACTAACTGAGGGGAATAAGCTTGGATGGGCTTGACGGCTGCTTCCTATTTTAGTCATCGGCAGGTAGGCGGATGAGTTGAACTGCGGAGGATCTCTGTGCAGCGAAGTCTTCGTCTAATTAGTTTGTCTAATTATGTCTTTGTGCTGGAAATTTCTCAAATTAGTGGTATCGTGCAGAATGTGAGCATGCTCATTATGGTTGTCATGAGAATTGTTGCGGTGGCTGGAGAAGAGAAAAGAAAGGGAAGAGACAGAAAAAAGAGTGTCACTACAACCAGGCACTTTCCTCCGTCCAAAGCCCCTTCATCCAACACAGATATCTTGTAATGGGAGACTAAGAGCCACTGTCTGTCTCGGGAACTTTGAGGGAATGTGACTTTTGCATATGAGACACTCAGCATCCTATCCTTCCTGTGCAGGAGGAGAGAAAGGTGTGTGTGTGCATATGTGTTTGTGTGTGTGTGTGCATACCTATTTGTGGCAGACCACAAAAAGGTCCCCTTTGATTTTCCCTCTTTTGTGTGTCAGCTGCAAGAGTGTCACAGCATCAGGGATGTAAGTGTCTCACATGGAGACACTTTTTGATTTTCCCTCCGTGCAAGGTGCCACCACATGAGGGATGAAGACCCCCTCCCCTCCCTCTTCTCCCCCTCCTCCTCTTTCTCCACCCCCCCCCCCTTTACTATCTCTCTCGACCCTGCTTGTGACCACCAAGTGAGGACAAGCCCTCCCTTCTCTCCCATCTCATCTGCTTCTTCTCTTTCTTCACCAACTTCCTTCTCTTTCCTTTTTTTCTCAGTGCTTCCTTTCCATCCCTCTTTTCCTCTTCTTCTCTCATTCCCTCTCTCTTTTTTCCTCTCTCTCTCTCTCCTTCCCCCCACTTCTAGGCCTACAGTAATTGGTATTCCGAGTGGCAGCTGGGACCCATACAAACACGGCAGACAGAGGGAGAGAAAGCGAGTAAGGCAGAGTGTGTATGTGTGTGTGAGAGGAGGAGAGAGAGAGAAAGAGAGAGAGACAGAGAGAGAGACAGCGAGAGAGACAGCGAGAGAGAAAGCCAGCAAGTCAATACGCTGGTTCATTAGAGCACTGAGTCACAGTGGCCGCTGCCTCGTTTGTTTGTGTTTGTCCAATACTCTGTCTTAAGCAGAGCCCACCGCCTCGGTCCGCTCACACTGGCAAACCTGACTGCAACACACCCCAGGCCGCCTGGCTGTCTGTGATATGAGCTTTTCTGGGCCTGTGAGTATTTGGACATACCAGCTTATGAAATAATTACGAAATCAATAGCTGTGAATTAAGCGAAGCACGGTCCCCTTTCCTGATTCTTACCCATACAAGTCCAACTTCATGCCTGGAAGAACCACAGCCAACACGAAAATTGGCATCAGCATGTTTTTATGTTATTTTACAATCAGACTGCGATTGAGATACATTTTCCATGCCTAATTATATGTCGGAAATATGTGATATTTTTGACTGAATTAGCCGAGGTGTTGATGAGACAGGCAGGGACAGGAAAAAATAGCAGGCCTGTTTATGGCAATGTAAAGAAAACAGGCCAGCTCACTGAAAAAGATTTAAGAGACGAGGAAGACAGAGAGAGAGAGAGAGAGAGAAAGAAAGAGAGAGAGAGACTCCATCAGGAAACAAAAATAGGATTCTGCAGTTATTGAAAATATGAAAGTGGATGTTCCCAAAAAACAAGAGGGAGGTGTGCTGCGCGGTCAGGGCGAGCTGAGAGCAGACCACTTGTCAGGATATTGAAAAAGAGAAGAGAGAGAGGCAGGTTAAGAGAAAAAGGCTGCAATGACCCACTCCTCTAGTCCAGGCGTGTTTATTTTGGAGGAAGTAGTAATATGACGGCAGCTTTGTGGTTGTCTGGCCGAGGCTGCTGGCTCCCAGGGCCCTCATGGTGCACAGTGACCCCTCATTACCACTGCTTGAGGGAGCGTGAAACAGGGGAGATCAGTCCAAAGGGCAGCTGTGTAGATGCGCCTAACCTTTTAAACCATTGGAATACGTCAACCATACAAATAACTCATTAACCTTATCCATTTCAATGAAAAGCTCTTACTTTTACTCCGCCCTCCCTCCACTATTAGATTTGTTTAATTGGCCATTGCACGTGATGAAAATGGCACGTCCCTTTGCAGCGTGGTGTGGTCAAATCAAGCCATACAACCAGGCGCAGGGGATTTGGCCCCCTTTGGCCCCGACACTTAACAAAGCTGGCTTAAGACTCTGGGGGAAGGGAGAGGAGGAATGGAGGGTTGGGGAAGTGATAGCATGTTAGCATGTGTGTGAGTGCGTTGTTTAGGAAGCGGCCTCCGGCTCTGTCTCGCAGCACAGGAGAGCATTGATTGGAGGAGCTCAATAGCTGGGGCCTTTTAATCACCTCGCTCAGAGGCTGCATTGTCCCACAGGCCTGGAGAATAAGCTCTGCTAATACTCCTGTGCATATGCACACAGCCACTGGCTCCCAGGGCTCTGCAGCGCCTTGCAGACCCACACTGCTGCTAATCAATAAGCCTGATTACCTGTAGGGAGGCAGAGGAGGTGTTGTTCTCATTTGTTCACAGTAAAAGCTGGCCCCACTCCCAAACGTCTTGCAAACCTGGATGTCATCGCTCAAAGACGATGACTGAAAGAGTCTGTTATTTTGATGTGAAATGTAAGATGCATCACACTGTGTTAGAAGACTACATGCTGGATCCTGGAGTCTTGAACAATGTGCTGTTCTGACCCAGTTGTAAACAAAACATTTAGACTTACACATCAGGCATCTAAAAATGTCATTTTTCTCACTCTCACTTTGCTCTGTGCACTCTGTCTCCTTCTCTTCTCCTTCTCTCTCACCCCCTCCCTCAATCTGTCTCTCTGCCTTCTTGGCTGTCATATCTCTTTATACTGTTTAGAAATGCTGTACATTGTGTTACAGGGTTGTGACTGATAGCCTGCCAATTTCAGCTGTGGCACATCAGAGAGGCTAACCTCCCCCCTCCTGAACACAGAGAGACACACATTAAAGCCGTGACAGTGTGCTCCTTTTACCGCTCTAACACATCCTGATCAAGTGTTTCACAGAAAAGCAGCATTTTGACTTATTACTGGTAAAAGCTGATGTGTTTTTCCTCCAAAAGGTGGGGCATATATGAGTGTCCTAAAGCAGGGGAACGCAGAAACTCTCCTCCTGACGTGGTTTACAGCTTCACAAGATTTTTCTGTTCTCTCTCATCAGACTTTGTGAGATCATTTATATTTTCATCTGTGCAGCCGATCAACGCAGCTCTAAGCCTGGGTTTCAAAAACTAATAACATCAATGACTCTAAAAGGAAAAACAAATATCAAACTAAGGCTGGCGCATTAGAATCCAAAGATGACGGGCGAATATGGAGATTTGAGTTTGTAGACGTTCTGAAAGGCCTAGCAGAGCTGTTGTTTTCGTCCCATCATGCCCTCCTCATTAATATGAACCCAAGACATCCTTCTCCCTTCTCTCTCTCCCTCTCTCACTCTCCTTTTTGTCACTCTTTTTCCTCTCTGTGTACTTCCTTTCTTCTCCTTCTGTCCTTTCTCTCTGCCCCCTTCCCTCCCTCCCACCTGCCCTTGTCCTTTGGTTTTGAAGCCAAGTAAAAGGAGTCGCCTTCTGAAGCGACAGAGAAATAATTTGTGGCACAGGGAACAAAGGGAAATCTCCACTGTGAGAGTAATGGAATGGATTTTTGTGATGCAGAGGAAAACTGTCTTCATTTTAGACCAGCGCCAGAAAACAAAAGATTTTCAAGGAGAAAGACTGAAGTATACGCAAAAGAGCGAAATGTATTCACCTCTCGTGATCAGGATTATTAGATCTAAAGTAGTGACGTCATAATTATTGTTTTCTGTGGGGTCAAAATCAACAAATTGAGGCAACACCTGAAGTTTATGTATTGACTTGAAATTCCTCAAAGCCCATGACGGACCTCCATGCTCACTTATTGAGCTGTTATCAATGAGGTGCTTTTTTTTTTCTGTGCTCCAGAGACTGTATAGAGGCATTTATTGTGTTGGAAAGGAGAAACGGTACCACTTTTTCTCACTTGATGTCAAACTGTGTAGATTTCTCAAATGACTTTTTTTTCCACGAATGGATAACTTGGTAGTAGAGCCACTGTTCTGTTTCCTCATTCACTTAACAATACTGGATTTTGCACATCTGCTGGGTTTTGCAGTGATGATGACTGAGCTGTTTCCTGGACTGGTAAACATGTTTGACACTCATGCAGTGTTTTTTTTTTTTAAAGACCAATGAATGTTATTTAACCACTATTCAGTCAGGTTTTAGTCGCACAACCTTGGACGGAACTATGAGAAAAAATATTTCTGTCGATATTTTTGGTGTTGTTTCTAGGTAGCACCCATGTCCACTTAATCTGTACTGACCATCTTTTCAGATTATAAAGTATTGGTCTAGTCGTGGGTTAATTTGACTGAAACCTTCACTTACCAGACAGACGTAAATACATAAGTACCTGTTTTCTGTTCATTAAGCACCACAGCAGAAAAAGGAACCCTGTATAAGTGGCCTCTTACTAATTGCTAATCAAGTTGTTACTGCTAAAAAATCTGCAAGAATACTTTTTTTTGCTTGTTTAACAAATACTCAAACATCATAGCAGCCTAAAGACATCATATTTGAATGTAGCTGCTGACTTGTGTTTCTGCTTTAAGCTGTTGTTTATCTCCCTCATTATCTGAAAATACCAGCCCTAGTGAGCTAATGCCAAGCTTTGTTCACCTGCATGTTGCTAACATTGTCTTCTGTCTGGGTCAGACATACATTAAAGAGCTGAGCAATTAGTCAAGAGCTCATTCTGAATGTAATACAGGCTGTGTTGTATGCGTTATTTTCTTTTTTAATTCTATTATTGTCCAGCCTGAAGATGTAACGCAAATGTTTCACAGATATCCTCGATCATATCAAAAGCATAGCTATTAAAAATGGTCAAGGTGGGAGTATTTCAGTCGCACGCTGAAACGTAATCTGCATGAAAACAGAGTCTCATTTGTATGAACAGGATACTGTTGCTTTTTTTATCACGTGTATGTGCTGGTGAGCATTTCCATGGTCACAGGGATTGGCCTTGTCTGTCACTGAGGATCTAAAACATATTCTTTTCCCTTTCATGTAAATGTGCAGGAAGACAGTTCCTGTCTTTTTATACATCAGCGAATTAACTAATCATGCATCAGCTACTTGTGCAACTATGGAAACTCAGGAGTCTTGAACTGTTGCCAATAAGAGATTGTAAATGTATTGAAATGTTTTTAACAGGAACCATGACCTTGTTGAAAATGTTTCAAAGAAATGATTATCATTTTACATTTCCTGGAACTGTGTGTTAAATGTCATTGAAAGTTGTATCATGATGTCTGTATATGTGAGTGTATTTGTGTGCCTTTGGGGGCTGAAAATCCTGCTTTATTGTCTGATGCCAATCGTGTCCTTTATGAATAAATAACTTATTTTTGTGTTTCCTTTAGTTATTCTAAAATCGTAAAGATTAAGTGCACCATACCATATTCAGAGTTCAAAATGTGTTGATAAACTCTGAGGGCAAAAGGACAAAGAAAAATAAATTTATCATTAAACATAAATAAGTTAAGTGTTGATCTATTTGTGTTGTTGATTTAAAGCTACATCACCCAGCACTCATACAGTGATAAGGAATGATGGAAGCAAATTTGGCTTAACTGTGAAGTGTTTGTAAAAGTAAAAGAAACTGAGCATATACTGTTGAGTATTAAGACAATTTAAAAAAGTTTAAGTCTCAAAGTTTAAATGTTGGACACGACCAGGCTAGCCGTTTTAAAACTCTTAACAGAGAAAGCAAAAGAGAAAATTTGCCATGAGATTAATCTTGTATTCAGTAAAGAAATAGTTCTATAGATGTAAAATAACTGAAAATGGAAACAACTAAATCCACTCTTACTGAGTTAAATGATTCATAGATTTATCTGGTTCAATATGACCCCTTTCTGTTAAGCTGTTTAAATGTGAGTCATTTTAAATTATGGAAACAAGAAACAATTTCACTGTCTGAGGCTCAAATTGAAATCAGACAAACTTTGAGTGATTTCTAAAGCTTACTTGAGGCCACGCAGTTCATGGAGACTGTTATGAGTGTGGCAGCAGCAAAGGGAAAGACCTGACTCCCTCCTGCTGTCCCTCCTCATCCTGGCTTTCATAGAGTTAATGAAGGTGGTGAGGAAGGAGTAACCTCACCCTCCTTTAGGTACCTTCTTGTGACAAAGCTATCAGGCCAAGAGCATATTAACTTCACTGTCCTATTATCTCTATTAGTTACACGCGGTTCTGTAATAAAATGTTGAACTACATTATTTACAACCAGACAAAAGCTGCCCAGCTTTAAAACACAGGGCTAAATTTATTGCAATTAGCGCTGACATACTGCCACTCAGTGTTTCAAAAGCCTGTACAATAACATTAAGACTGAGAACTATCTAAGCACAATTAATAAGTGATTTTAAATCCATTAGTGAGACAGCTGCAATGAATGTTAAGCCTCTTGTTTGGATTAAATCTGATTTGTTGTTTTTAAATGCGAAGGTTTTTTTTTTTTCTTTTTTTCCTTGGATTTTGGTGCAATCAATGACAAACAGTAGGCCCCTAATTGCATTAGTGTGCAGCAGACACCAGCTCACCTCACTGCAGCAGTAAAGAAATCCAACGTGAATGACAGCTGTGTATTTTTCTTCATGCCTGGCTGTGTTTTGTTCATTTCTATTTGTGCGACGAGTCACTTTTCATGTGGCATCGGATTTAATGAATTGGGTGAAGTCATTTAGGGAGTGATGTTTGGTCTGAAAAAATAAACAACAGAAGATGATGTATCACATGGTTCACAAATCATTGGCAGCATACATTGACATTGTCAAACAAAAATGATAATAAAATTTGCTGTGAGTGAATTTTATTGTTGAAGACTTCTTGTTGCTGGTAACAGAAGTCGTCTTCTTGCTAAGTGGTGAAGGGGTGAGCCATCCCCCAACCTTTTGATTTGATGTATGATTGATTTTTTTTTAAATTTGTTTAAAGTTTGCGTCTGTTAGCAGTCGTGTGAAGAGTTGAAGAAAAATTTTTGGGGTAGAAAGCAGGGAGAAAAGGTGCAGCAAAGGGTTTGGGAGTCGTGTTTGGGAGTTGTGCCTGCAGTGACAAGGGCTCTAGCCTCGAGACAAAGGACAAGCACTTGATCCATGAAACTAAAATGGTGCCCCTGTCTCATACCGTTACTTGCTCTGTAAAAAGTTTTACTTGCAAAACAGCAACAGAGAAGCAACAGGTGATCAAATAATGGCAAATTGGCTGATGAAGCAGCATCATCTAGTTTTAGAACCTTTGAAAATGAGCAGCATTGTGCTCTCAAAGCTGGAAGAGCTTTTAGCTTTCCTGCAAAATTGATGAACCTTGATGTCATGATAGCATGTCAGTGTCATGCAGGCATTTGTGGAGAAGTAACATTGGGTATCTTTTTATTTAACATCAACAATAACAATCAACTGAACTTTCTTTTGATGAAAGGACGTTTCATCTTGCCATTGTAACTTTCTAAATGCTTCAAAGTGCATTAAGATCATAGACTATAGAAAACATAGACGCCATGGCTTGGCTCAAAGTGAGGTTGCCACAAAAAACACAGTATAGGTTAAAAACTCTGTCACTTCTTCTCACATCTGTATCTGTATGCTGTGGTGTTATGAAGTTATTATCTGACTGAATGGTGATCAAGCACTTTCTTTCTAAGAATTTTTTTTAATGACTCATTAGACATTAAAACTTGTTTTTTAGTTACGTTGACAATGATTGAAACCTGCCATTCTTTCATAGTTTTTCTGGGAATAGTAAGTTACTTCAGGAAAGAGAACCAAGGAGAGATTGGACTTTTGAGTGTAAAAACATTAATATATTTTTTTGTTTTTTGCTATCCAGTTCCACTCAGATGATCTGTGGTCTCTACCGCACAGACTCTGGCTGCATAACGGCGGCGCCTGTGACTGGGTTTTTTTGGCTTCAGAACTGTGCAACTGTAAAAGGCTGATACACACTAGCCTATATAGTCAATGGTTAAGACAAAAAAAGACTACTTGACTAGTCCTCATGTTTGCTCTTCACTGTTATGGTCCTGAATAGTGTTTTCTTAAACTTTGGAAGAGTTCATTCACCCTATATTGCTCTTCTGGGTTTGTACCTTGATGTTATACAGACCTCATCATTTCACCCTGCTTCCATACAAATATTATACATGGAGAAAAGTCAAAAAAGTCAGATAGGGAATCTAAACAGTTTGCATTCACACATTGCTGCCAACCTGGAAGTTTTTGGAAAGTTGTCAGGAGATTTGTGTAAAGTGCATAGAGCCAGAGTGACCCATTGACTTAAACCAGGTTTTGAGTCTCATGATCAGAAAATGAATTGTAATGTTAAATTAGGTTGTTTTTTTGCGAGTTAACTTTACCAAACTTGACACACAGTGAAAGTCATATGTGTACCTGTGATTTAGAACCATTTATGAAGACAGCTTACAAAGATACACAATTTCTTTTGCTGTTTGACACATTGGGGAAAGAAAGATGAAATACTTAATATGTCACTCTGAAGCACACTTTGAGAGCATCGTAGTCTTGTAATTTCCTGTTGAGTTATGATGATGAAACGTTTTATTTGATGGGAGGAGAGGAGAATCTGCTTTTCATTGATGTCCTGTGAAAGTGATGTATCTCCAGATAAGGTGGTTTTGAGTGAATGATTAAATGTTCATTTATAGGATGGGATGAGAATATTCTCCTGGTTCTTGCACTTCTTTTATACAGCATTAGAAAAACATTGATAACAGTGATGTTTCAGTGCTTCTTTTTATGAAGGATTTCTGGATGTTTGTGAAATATTTGGAAATGTTTGCAGCACGCAGAATGAACTTGTGTGAGAGAAAATCTTCTGTATTTTTATTTGCTGAAGCAGTTTTTAGTTGTATTGCCTGATTATTCCATATCTGTCACCTTTCTGCATCATAATCCATTCATCAAAGCAACAAAATCTCAGAGATAGCGTTATCATAGGATATTCAATGTGTCCCCATGTTTTTATGCTGTGTTATTACACAGTTATTTGTCAAAGAGGCAGCCAGGGAGTCAAGCTGTATGTCCCTAAAAGATCCTAGGAACACTCAGAATATTTCATCCTGGTTGTCATTTTATCCTCATCTTGCTCACCATCTCTAAGCAGCAGGAGCAACTGCGTGAAATAGGAGTCTGCCTGTACATACAGCCATTAATCACAGGCCCGGAGGTAGTAAACACTCTCTGATGGTCATTAGAAAACAGTTCTATTACAGAGGTTACCGTGTCTAGCGGTTAACCTTCTCCTCTTTGATGTATAGCAGCGTAGGTTTTCAGAGGGGGAGGAGGAAGAGGAGGAGGGAAGCAGCATCTTCACCTAGGCTGGAATGTCCCCCTTCAGCAGGGTTGTGCAATCATCGTGCAACCTTTTGTTTCCCTCCCCCCTTTTGCTCCTCCTGAAACCCCTCGCCCCCCCACCACCAATCATTCTCTTTGGTCCCCCCCTCCCAACGTCCCTCCGTCCCTCCTGTCATCTGAAATGTGCCCTGCATAAGTGGAGGCAGCTGCTTAAGTGCTGAGAGAGGGAGGAGAAGGGGAGAGTGGAAAGTGGAAGGAGGGAGGTAAAGGGCTGAAGAGGGAGAAAGAGAGAGAGCGAACGAGAGAGTCTGACTCACAGTAAGCTTTGCTTTCCTTCCCTGAATGCTGCAGCATCTACTCCTCCCTTTGCACTCAAGGTCTCTTGCTCCTTCTCTTTCTCTCTCATGCACACACACACACACACACACACACGCACACGCACACACACACACAAAATCATGTATGCACACAAACACACACCTTTCATGAGCATAAAAAAGCTGTGTTTTAGTATTTTACTTGAGGTTTCTGGGTTGTTGAAAATAATTTTGTACCGTGCTGCCTCAGTGCATTATTGACTTGAGAGGCTTTATTGTCATTGTGTTTTTTTGTTATGAAATTTTAATGTGAATCCTCATAATTAGGGTGGCTCTATTTGATACAGCTACCAGGCTTATCTCTTGCCGCTGCGCCTCAGTGTTGGTGGTAGAATACGCAGAGCTGCTGATGCAACACAAGACACACCACATGGTTAAAATAGTGACAATTGTCTCTGTCAATAAAATGTCAGATGAAATGTTTCTGGATCTTAAGGGCAATTTGGCAAGGGGTTTGTGCCTGTGTCTTTAGTGCTCTTGTGGCAGTGGGCTTCATAGCTAAAAGCACACTCCCCTGCAGTGGAATTACATAGCGCCAATGACGCCAGCAAAAGCCCCGGGCTTTTATCAGCTGTCATTCACTCAGGAGGAGCTGGATACAGGCAGCAAGGCCACCGCAGCACAGCACAGGACAAAAGCCTAATACTGGGCTGTAATTGTCAGGAAAAAGGGGCATCTAACAAGGTCAGAGAGACGCAGAATGAAGTCGATGCACAGTGCCAATGACAAAACCACTCTGAAGCCTTGATTTGGATCAGCAAATGCACTTTCAAAGATACTATGTATAATACTCTCACATCTCTCGTGCTGTTTGCTTCTTAAAGCATGAACTAATGTCAGATGTGTGTAAAGATCTTTGAAGCCAAACAGATAGGCTTTATAAATTATAAAACATAGCGTATACACTTATTATGATCCACTCCTTCGCTCCAGCAGCGTGTGAATAATCTCGAAAACCAACACATACCTGCTGTGAGGGAATAATGCTAAAATGGTGCTGGTTTTAGTTTATCTGATGTGAATCATCACTGGTTTTGTTGGTATTTTAAAGCCCCAGTGAGGAGGTTTTAGCTAGTTATGAAATAAACTGAAATAGCTGATGCCTCTTCATGAGAAAGTAGTCCATCAGTGATAAAACTGAAAATTTCAAGTCAATTATTTTTACTGCCTGTAGCAATTTGTGATGGTGTCTGGTGAAGTAAGTAAACACATTCTATAAAAAAACGTGTTTACATTATGCATGATAAGTCATTAGTGGTTTGTGAAGAAAATCACAAACCTGCTTCCACATGTACAGCTAAAAATTAACAAACCATGATTTTATCAAAAATGAAAGTCATATTTTATTTCACTTTTGCCTGAGTTCATCATCTTTGTATTTGGAGGCCACATTAAGCTCTCGTGATAACTGAAAACAATAGTCGCCCATTAACAAGACCTTCAAAAGTCTTGAAGGTTTACAGTTTACTGTGTCTTTGTAAACTGGCTGGTTAAAATCTTTGAAACTTATAACCGCTGTGAAAATACAGAAAGTACCAGCTACTCATTACTGGGATTTGGAGTTACATACCAAGTGTGGCCAAAGGAACAGAATAAAGTAAATGGACCTATAATGGGAGCTCCATAAAAAGTTTCTCCATCCTGAATGTTTTTGTTTACCTTTTCAAACTGGTGTCAACTTTTGAATCAAGCTGAAAAGTCTCAGTCTGTGTAAACTTCAAGTCTCATCTGTCATTCCTAATGTTGGTTGTACTTGGCAAGTTGACCAAAAATACAAACACAGATAGGTTTGTTCAAAGAAACACTTCAACTCAAATTGTCTGTAAGTTATTTTTCTTTGAGGACTATATCATTTTGAATAAGGCAGTTGGTTTCATTTTTTTCAATCAGTAACATGTAAGATACTCTGTAAACAGACCTGAAAAATAACACGAATGAAATTGAGCTATAAATAAATAAGTGAATCCTGACATGCTACTTTTGCCATGTAACCCTAGTGCAGATACACATATGAAAACAACATACTCTTTAACTGGTCAGGACAGTTGTGTGCATCACTCCTGATAGTTCCCAATTAGCAACACAGTGATGATTTGGTTCAGTCACAGAAACAACCGAAAATAAAGATTTCTGCATCCTGATGTGTTTGAATGAAAGGACTCCTAATTACCTCTTGCTGTGCAGGAGTTTTATACTCTTTTTGAAATTAGATTTGATTAAAGACTGTGCCAAGTTAGGTGTGCGACATGTGATGCAACCACACCAAATATGTTGAAATTATTCTTATTTAATGTGATCAGTTATTAAACAATTTTCTCTAGGTGCTACATCTCTTACTCTAATACTTTTTATACCATCCATGCATAGGTTCTGCAACCACGAGACATCACCTTGAGGTTCGTTTATTTTTTTCTCACCGGGAAATGTTGTTCTCTTCAGAAACACACTGAGCTGTCACAAGGGTTTAGGATGTATGCTTTGACACAAGCTGCCAAAAATAGAAGTGTGTCATTCATGAACTCATCATCAGTCAGAGACTTGTTTGGTACATGATAATGAACTCATGCACATGCACACACACACACACATTCATACACATTCACACACACACCTTGTATTTTACCTTTTTAGAAGCTGTACATATATAGATACTTTCTTGTTAACATACCAGGTTGTTGCTACAATGTGCAAGGTTAAGTTTCAACACTTTGTGGAGCAGATCAGCAGAATCCTGTCTGATGTTTGTGACGTAAACAATCTTAGATTGTTTAGTTTAGATGAGCAGAGTTAACGGTTAAGGTGGTCTTCATCACTTACGCCTTGTTTACAAACAAATTTGGTAATAGGGACGTTTACAGATGTTTTTGAGAACATTTCACCGCATAATAAATAAGGATAAACTGTGGTTTCATTCCCAGTGAAAGGATGTGGATGGCTCTATGAATGATAAAGATACTTGGACCATATGTGGACCATTTAGCTGCCCCTTGAAACTTGTCTTTCTGTGCTAAAGGTGAATTTAAATAGACATGCTAACATTAGCATTGATGTTTTGACCCATGATGATTGGGGTCAAGGCTTTTGGCTATGTGTCAGTGTGTGTGTGTGTGTGTGTGTGTGTGTGTGTGAGTGAGTGAGTGCCTGTGAATTTACATTGGATCTGTATTGGATGGTCAGTCTGTATCTGTGTACTGTCAGGGAGTGGGGCTATGGGTCAGTGTGGACTGCCATAATCATCTGTTCATCAGTCAGGAACGAAATCTTAGAACAAACTGTTTTTGGCCGCTTTGTTAACTTCAAGGCTCATAACAGGTAATGAAATTCAGTTTTTGCTGTTTAAGAAGTTCAAGAATAAATCAACTACTGAACGGTAACATAGTTCAAAATCAGATAAACACGTAGGAGGCCAAGAGACATTTTCAATATTTTCAACCAGTGTTAAGCTCTGAACCGACTGAAAATAGCTGTTATTACACAGTAATTACACGTTGGCCTTTGGTATCAGCGGGACCTGATGAGGACAGTCCAGGTTGATTTTTGAGAAAACCGAGGAACATAAAACTTTACTTCCATGGAAAATTCCTTGAAATTTGGTATTTTTCAAAGAGAGGATGCCAACAATGCAGATTTGTATTTTTAGTTTTATTACTTATTTAGTATGAACAAAAATTGTATTTTTGATCATGTAATGCTCTTAGTTACACATTTCTTTGGGCTCATAGTGACAAAAAAAAATTACTTCTTTGATGGTCATGGAAAAAAAAAACAATGTATACCATCTATACCTGGGTTGTAATTTTGTCTATTTTTGCACAGTATCAGCAGTTAACATTAATGCCATTTCCCCCACAAATCTGTTTTCATGTTAAGAATCATTATTTTTTGATGAATGTAAGAAATTCTGTTTGCAGTATCTTGTATATTTGTGAGACCTGTGGTGTTGCTGCAGCAGGTTTGAAACGAGGAAAAGGGTGTTGCTCTGGTGCGGAAAGTGTGTTTTGATTTTGTTGGGTTAGATGTTCCACCTGCTTCGTAAATTGGAGGCACCTAATTGGATGACCTGACTCCACCAGATGCTGCTGAGAATAATTAAAATCAATATTCTGATCAGGTATAGACATTACATGAAGTCTTAAAACTAAAGGTTTGTGACTCTGAAGTGGTTTAAATGTGCACTTCCACCATCAAATGCCATGAAAAGAGCTCTGTAGTCTTTGGTAAGCAAAAGGGAAATACCATTGTTGGCAGAAAGCGGACCAAGCTGAATTTCATGCTTGAACAGGGACCAATATTGCAGAACTTTCTAAAGCACTGCGCTGCAACATAGCAGTTAACTCTGAAATGGTTTTACAGCTAAAGCTAACTGGGCAGACCTCTCCACCTTGAAGCTTTTCAGAACTGCTGTTTTCTAGTTATCCCTGACCTGTGATGTTATGAGTCACCAAGTAGTGCAGCCGCCAGAAGCAAACTCAGCCGGCTTGCGTTCTCTGGGTATACTCATGCATGTGTGCTTTTTTTTCTGAGCAACTGATGCTTTCATTTGGATTTTTTTGTGTCATATTTTCAGCAGCAATTACTCATACACAACACACACCTACTCACTGACACGCCCTTTGTAAACACGACCTTAACCACATAGGAACAAACTCATGCCCAGTTTACACTTAAGCAGTAATTTCTGATGAGATGCTCTAAACAGATTTGTAAGGACATAGACTCATTAATGTAATGCAAGCATTTATTTTATTCGCACAATGCCCTCTTCAGACTAAAACACATTCACACATTTATACACTCAAATCAGGCGCGTCAACCCAGGAGGCCTGAAACAGAAGCACGTCCACATTTAGAGAGACCAACAAGAGCAAACGAGGACAACATAAATCTACAAATAAACAAGTTACCGTTCCCAAATTGATGTTTTGATTTTGGACTCTCACACTGCATCTTTCGAGTTTGTTCTTGTTTTCTTTTCACACATGGACATTTTGGTCTCACTCTCTCTCTCTCATTGATTTGCTGAATTTAAAAACACCTGTTTAGTCAGTGTAAATTCCACTCAAGTAAAAACCGTTTGCTTCAGACCTAATCTCTTTAAGATCAAGTTAAAAATTGCATCCGTGTAATGAGTTTCCCCATCTCTTCCTTTTTTTCCTCATCTATCTGCTAGCCAGTACTTCATATATAAGGCAAAGCTTTTTTCTTTCCTGATATTTTTCTAGCTACACCATCAACAAAAAAGCAGAATGCTTCATGAAAATTATGAAATGGAAATAAGCAGAGATAGACTGCTACTAGATATGTTTCATGGTAAAAATTTGCTGAAAGTAGTGTTTCTACAGTAAGCATGAGACTTATTTTGATATCACTTCTTTTGCTTTTACCACCACCATGAAAGAACAGTTTGCAGAGTTTATTTCTTTTGTTGCTGCACATTGCATTACTGTCAGACAGCACAGTGGCAGAATGATTTCTGCATTGTTTTCTGACACTGTACCACCTCCAGTACTGACAGAATATGTAAGAAATCGTAGATTGACTGTGTATACGGCAACATTATAGCCCAGTAATAAGAAAATAACAACAACAAGCACAACAACAACGAAAATAGAAACAAAGATTAGGCATTAAATAGTAGCCCTTTGAGATAGGGATCATTGGTTTGTTTCTTTTGGTGTTGAATTTTGAAGCAGAGAAAATCCTATAATTCAAAATATAACAGGTAGCATTATTTTCTGGCTGCCTTTTGTTATTTCTTTATTGTTTTATTTTATTAAAGACTTACTAATCAAAAATATTACACAGTTGTGATCAAGGCTGCAGATAATGACTAAAGTCGACTACTCATGAGTTATTATTGAAACGGTTGATTTGATAGATAATAAATCAAACAGTGATCCAAAGGCGTGTTTACCTGCTCATGTTAAACATAAGTATTTGCCTACACCTGTCAAAACTAAGTCAGTTTTTTTGTATCAGGTTTACACATAGGAAACATTAATTGGAGATGAATGTTTCTATTTTGTGTAATGTGGATAGTTAAGTCATATGGTAAGAGTCTGCTCTGCTGATAAGTTGCTGGAAAGGGGGAAGAAAAAGGGAGAAGAGTGGAAAAATATCCTGTAACTTTGGACTGTCAAGTTCAGTGTCACAGTCGGCGTTTAGAAGAGAGATGGAGTGCTCCTAGAGTTTACGGGTATCAGCCGCTGCTGCTGTTCAGACATGTTTTGTTTACCTGTCACTTCCTGGTCATTATTAAGCGAATGCTGCTCAGAGCAGAGATCACAAAAATGTGAGACATCTCACTATGTAGTAATTCAAATTTGGAAAACAATGTTAAATCATGACATGCAAAGTATGAAAATGTGATGATGTCACCAAGTAAAAACTAAGTGTCTTGTAATTAATTAGTTCTACATGGTGAAGAATCATTGAATCCAAAGTGGTGAATTATGCTTTCTTAATACAGATGTGTCATACGTTTTTTTTTTCTTTACGTCCACACAATCTGTTGAAATGTTTTGTCTTGTTGTGTTGTTATGAATGAGCAGTGTGCAAAATGTATGAAGTGCCTATTGTTTTCCTTAATTTCAGCATCCAAGATCCAAGAAGAATCAAACATTTCCAAGTGTGAAATCTTTTTTTTTTTTTTTTTTTTTTTGTACTGAGAAATCTTCAGGCTTACCTTTTTTGTGATACTGCTGTTTTGATTGTCTTGCACTTACCTGATGTCAGATAACTGCTCTCCTTCAGTTTAAAGCAGGCTGCCAAAACCCAGATCTCTTTTCCTACAATCATAAACAAAAACAGAAGCCAGACAGAAGTGCCAACCACATGCTGCAGTAATCAAAACTGAAAAGTAATCCAGGTTACTTTATTTCTTCTTTTACCTGAACTTGACACAAATAGGCATGAGTGTTTGTCCCACAGCAAAGATAATTGTAGTATCACCTGTAACAGATCATAACCATAATAATAAATAGGTGCAAGGGAGGAGGAATAACCTACTGCCCTACATTTATGGTTTATGTAGGAATGATGGAAATATGTTGTTAGAAAAAGAGATAGCAAGGATGTTATTCTGAGGGGCTGATGAGAAATAACATTGCGGCAGAGGAAAAAAATCAGAGCCCTCCAGTTGAATTTTTTTACCCTGGATGTTTTTTTTTTTTATTTCATAAGGGCTCATCAACAACAGGGCCGATCTATTGGAGGAACTATTTGGGATATGAGAGAGGATCTTTGCTGCTGCTGCTGCTGCTGGGGAAGCATCTCTGAATGGCTGCCCTGGGCTTTGAGCAGAACAAGGCACAGAGTGAGCTGCAGCAAGCAGCTCTGCACAAACAGCAACTCTCTGTTATTCAGCCCTTGGCCTGTGCTCCAGAACATTGTGTGTACATCTGTAATCTTACCTACCCCCTGGGCTCACAGAAACCCCCACCACCACCACAACCTCCTCTCCTCTCCACTCCTCTCTTCTCCCTTTCTCTCCCTCTCTTATTCCAGCCATCTCCACCATGTTCTCTCTGTTGTGTCCATCCTCTCTCTCTCTTTCTCGCTCAGTCTCTCTCATCACCGCGTCATTTCTTTTTTTCTCTTACTTACACAAAGATACAGTCAAGCAAATACACCCACACACTTTCTCACATTGACACCCATACACAAACACACCAAGGGCCTTGAAGATACACTCATGTGTGAAGATCACACAGTCTTAATGTGTCGGAGCCACTACAGCCTGCTCCATTTTGCTATTAATTAAATGAAACAATGACGTTAAGGAAAAGGATCCATTTTTTTAGGGTCATCTGCGGCTTCTTCTCGCCTTGGTATCTCACGTATTTATGTATGTGTGTGTTGTTTTTAGCTGAAATTGAAACAGAGCCGAGAGTATTTAAATATACATGAAGCAGAGGGCTACATGAATGCGATCCTGTCCTGGATGGCGAGCAGTTATGGGCTGTGTCATGTGTCGGCGCTTTCGACTGCTCCGTGCCAGGCTTTCATCAGCCTTTGCCTCAGTCACTGAGACGTTCCTCCTCTTCCCTCCCTGCTCCCTGCTCCCAGCTCCCAGCTCCACTTCACACACTGTAATAAGGCATTCAGACTCTCTCTCTTTTTCTGGTGCCTCAACTGTTTTGCTGCACCACTACATTGCAGTCTGAGTGTAAAAGCCTGCTGTTGTATCAGAGAGTGTGTTCAGATTCACATATGTATTTACTAGCTACATTTGCAGGATTTAAGACTTAATTCTGAAGCAATTTTAAAGCCCTGTGTCTTTGCTTGGACATATAATCTTTGCAACCCAAGGATATCTTTGCATGTGATAATCCCTGTGATATATTGTCATATTCTGCTGGTTAATACGTACTGCTGTTTCCACTGGGATTAGATGTGACTGTCATGCTCCAGGTTAAGTATATCATGAGATGAGCTGCTGCGAGCTGCTGCTTTAATAAACCATTATTGTTTTCATTGCATTACATCCTTTAATGCAATCACAGTTGATTTTTTTTATACTTCAGTGTATAGCGAATAAGTGCTGTTAACTATGTTTCTGTTGTAAGGGTTTGTGTGTTTCTTGCTAATGGGAGGCATTATAAAATGCATCTTTCAAGCTCCCACTGAGTTCAAAACAACAGGGATGTATTTTTCTTGTGCGTCTTTTCTTTCCTCACTCGGCAGCAGCTTTCACAATTGAATTTGAATGCCATGCTTTTAGCGCCAGGGTTGTTTGATTATCCACAGACTGGGAGCTGTGCTGGATTCCATTCCTTTCATCATGCTTTAACCACTGCGAGCTGGCTCCCCTGTCGTATTTTATGAGAGGTGATTTTAGTGCCTCTCCTTTATGCAGATGATTTTGGCTACCGCTCCCCAGTCTAGTCTTCAAGAGGTGGATATTGGTTTTGACAAGGAAGCTAACCCTGCTACCTTCCCTCTCGCCGGGCTGTCTTCCTGACTGCTGCACCAGGCTGGATATTCTGGGCCATATGCTAATGCGAATTAGGCTTAGTGAAAGGGAGGATGGTTGATGCATCTACAGGTGTTTTTCAGAATTAATCTCAATGACAGGAATATTACACTGGGCTGGAAACCTCATTGACCCTTTGCACTCCCAAAGGGATGAGGGTGGCTTTATATACCACCACTGAGCTGTATATGCTCTTTATGAGCAGTAACACTCAGAGTTAATATCCACATCAGATGACAGGGGTGCACAAGTGCAGGGAATTCATCCAAATATATGTGGATTACAGGTTGGCGTAGAGCCTTAATGTGGGATCATGTGCTGTCATTTGCAGGATTTCCTCCTTGCTGTGCTGAGTGTTCATGTTGTTCTGCCGGCTGACAAAGACTGTGCACAAAGACCACGCAGGACTAATTCCTTAAGATATTTTTTTTTTCTTTGCTGTAAAAGTACTTCATGTTGCTATGCAGAGGGCACTGACTGTACAAAGGGTGGTTGTATTACATCAGTTAATAGATCAACATTGTGACGTTTGCAAATAGGTTATTTCTGATTGGTTCTGCTCTACCAAAGTACAGTGTAAGTTACAGCACTGACACAAACTGCACTGCTGCAAGTAGAAATTACCTGCCAAGCTCTCTCTCTGTTTCAACCCCATCAAGGAGCCTCAATGTAGCAACAGCAACAATAAATATACTCTAACAGTCCTCATGCTTTCTGCCTGTAATCAGCAAGGTTTTCTGCAATTTGACCAATCACCTGCCACATTTACCTACATGTTGTCAAACCCACTTATTTAGCATTGACCCCATCAGGGAGTCAAAGTTGTGAACAACATCAGAACAAACCATTTCCTGGATCTTTCGCATCTTTGGGACACTGCATGCCCAAGATTTTGTTATCTCTTTGCTCTGATGCAGACAGCTGTCCTTATCTGGCCTTGAACTTTTTTGTCTTTTCAGAGACTTGGTACAGTAAATCCATCACCTTATCAAATTCTTGATGTCTTCTTTTGATAATTTATCCATGTTTTTAAGGTTATGGGATTTAGCAGCCCACTTGGCCAATTATTAATGTCTTAAGTTGAATCTTTTGGCCAAAAGGGGACTGTGGCTCTGACAATGATACGAGTGTCAGAGCTAATCTGACAAAGCTATTGTCCTTTTGTGGGCTGTGCACAAACATGGAGCAGATCCATTTTAGGTGAAGCCCAACTTTTAGCTAACCTCATTAGATGAACTGAAAAAATTATTATTATTATTACTAAAATTTTTTAAAAGTTATTTATTTTTCCAGGGCTGATGTTGATTATTAGTCGTCAAGGAGGCTGATGACCAATATTTATTTGCTGTAAAAGTGAAATAGAGCCAAATTTTTGTGATGCTGACAAATTTTAGAAATAAGAGGAGAGATCTGCTTTTTTTTCTCTTCTCGTTTCATTCTGCCTTCCTTTGCTATCTACCAAGCTGAGCACCTTTGCAAGGGAGGGCTTGCTAACTTACGCTCAAAACTTAAATCTGCCATTCTGAGCTTCTCCACTTGACAAAACTTTTTTTCCTCTCTGCTGTGTGTGCAAGCACTGTGCATGCACAGCTTTCACTGCTGATTGGCTGTTACTTAATCCAATTGCCGTGGTAATAAGAGCCAAAATAACCCAGTTTTGATTGATCTCTTATCAATCAATTATTGCTAAAAAAAAAAAAAATAGACAAAAAGCTGATGCAGATGTGCGTCAAAAGCAAAATGTCTATGCTGTTAGGTGGGTAGGCCCGGGCCAATTATTGGTCCATCCCCGATTAAAAAACACAACAAATACTCTTTTCCTCTCCCTGCCTCCTTTGTTAAAGTTGACTCTCTCATGCTGGTTAAAGTGCAAGTGCCCCTCTGTTTTAATTTGCTGCATGAAGCTAAAACGAGAGATATAGATAAGCAGAGTTGACCATTCACCATTTTTTTCTTTACAAATGGAAGGAGATGAAGGCTTGCCATCCATATTCACATACATAAAATTGCACAGTAAGAAAGTAACTTCTGTGTCTTTTAACAAAAGTTTTCTGCTACCAATACACCAAGTTAGCAGCAAATGAAATAAACATGTAGATTCTTCTTATTTTGCATCTCCTCTTTCATCTCCTGGTCACTCACAGTGTATGTGTGATGTCTTACATGAAAAAGAACTTCCCACGTTGAAGAGTAACTTTGTTTGAAAACGGCCATAAAGTCAGACATTTAAGGCCAGAACAATCACTGAAAAGTCAGATTAACCCTGGAGATACTTGTATAAGTGCAAATCATCGCAGTACAAGTTTTAACATTCACCAGGATCACGTTTCTGCCTTAATACTGGTGCTTGAACTCTGAAGTCAGTCACAGAGCGTTTGATAATCACGACTCCCTCTTTCACTCTCCTTTTTCCCTGCTCTACTAACTAAGTAGAGGGCTTTGCATGATTGCCTGGATGAGTGTTTCCCCTCAGCGCTGCATTGCTATTGTCCACTTGTCCCTCCTTCATCTGTGTAATTGTATGCATGAAGTTCCAACTGTAAATCCCAGCTGTTGGCAGGGTGTCTGCTCCTACACTGACGGGTATTCTGGTAAGCCATTGGCTGAGGGGCTGTTGGTTCTTCTCAAGCTGGCAAACATCATGAAAGATAACACAAAGAGAGCTAGGTAGGTCGTTCCCCCAGCCCCCCCTCCTTGTTTCTCCAGTCAAATGGATTGCACAAAAAAGCAGGCGGCGTTGGTGTCTTCTCTCCCCTCACTGAAACCGATAGAGTAGCTGTGCGGAATAAAAGGAGATGCTTTTCTCTCTATCACACTCCATCAGCATTATTTACCAGACCTGCCAGTTGCTTTGTACAGCACCTCTCCCTGCCAAGTAGGCGACTGGCGTACGACCAGGGGCTAGTGACAACAGGCTACAGTGGAAAGCAAGGAGAGCTGTGTGGACGAGCCAAGTCTATTCATTCCCTTGGGCTTGCTGAGTGAAGCACAGAACTCTATCTGCTTTCACGGAGGAGAACATAGCACTTTATGTTGTTTTTTTTGTTTTTTTTTTTGGATTGTAGGCCATGCTAGATGTGATCATGAACTGGACTTTTCTTGTTTGAGCAGGAGCAGAAATGCCACTGAGTGCATCATTGTGACAGTAAAAAGTCTACATTGGCAGTGAATAACATCATTTGTTAACCCTGAGATAAATTCAGAAGTTCCAAAGTAACCATAAGGCTTTGAACTATATGTACACTGTGAATGGGATGAATCACTCGTGTTTGTCATCCACAGCTGTACTCTCTTCAGTCCTCCTTACTCAACCTATGGAAACATCAGCACTTGCAGCTTGGACACAGAAAAGTGATTTTTTTTCCACTGCGTGTCACAGATGGTGGGAAAGCCTTTGTAATGCTAATATAATATCACACTGTGTCGGCCTAGCACTGCAGTTCGCTGTGTGTGCCAAGCAGCCTGGCTGTGGAGTGATTTACCAGTATGGAGAGAAAAAGACCTCCCTGGGTTTACACTGAAAGGCTGCATGGTCGGTGGGTCCTGCCACTCGGCCTGCTGCAACCAGGCTTGTCTTGACTTCATTGATTCAGAAGTCTGTCTAGCGTTGTGTATCGTTAATTAACTCTTTCTCTGTGTGTTTGTCACATCATGTGTGCTTATTAAAAAGCAAAACACTAAGAGGGGCCTCGACAGGAGGGATATGGTTAATGATTTTCAGAATCAAAGAACAGCCACATTCATTGGTTATTTTAAACAAAAAGAAAGGAGTGTACATTTGCATGACAGAAATACACATTTATCCCTGCGTGAACGAAACATCTTTTCCTTAAGGAGGCAAGTGCTCACAAGAAAAAAAAAAACACTTTATTATCCAACGCTGTGCCTTCTACTAACAATATTATGCCACCTCCCAACAAATGAGCCAATAACAGTCCACTTCCTCAACTGTGAACCAATGACTTTGCGCCTCCTGCAGTGGCAGTGAGTCAGCTGCCAGAGAGGAGGGGACAGCACACATTGATGTCTTCTCTGCTAACACCACGTCACAATGTTGTCTTTCCATTTCCAGTCCTCATCCCTGGTATTTGAATCACAAGGGGGAGCGTTTCATATCCTTGCTGGGAGGAGAAGGGTGATCTTGTCTATCTGAAAGAGCATGCTGGATTAAGGGGGTTATTTCCCCAGAGGGGGGGATATGAGAGTGAGTGTCACTCAGACAGCACTGACTCTCACAATACCTCTGTCTCTGCATGTTGCCAGGGAGCCCCTGCTTTGACTTCTTCCCCCTTTTCCCTTCCTTTTCTCTCCTTTATTTTACTTTCTCTTCCTCCCTTCGGTCTTATATACCTCCTCTTCCTCATCGTCACCACCATCTCGTCACGCTTCCTTCAATTCTCCCCCTGCTGGTTCAGCGCTGCCCTATAGGGAGTGGAGAATTGCGTGGTTTGGAGGTTGGTTGTTATTCCAATCACACCTCCGATGCAGCGAGGGTCCAGTAAAGTACAGAATAATTGGCAGGTTCCAGCAGCTACAGGCAGCCCTTCTATTCCAGCGTGTGTGTGTGTGTGAGTGCGTGCATGCCCAAATGTGTGTGTAGCTGTGATGAAAGGGGGCTGCTGTAGGTGCAGCATTCAGAGGTCATTTCGTTAATTACCAGCTCTTGTGTTACGTGCGTGCTCTCACATTCTGTTTGTCAGTCTGTGTGGCGATGCCATGTGCGTGCCGACAAAAGCGCAGGCTGCTGTTAAAAAAAAGAAATATCAACCAAGTGATAAATCACCGTTGATGTAAAAGAGAGAGAAAAAAAGAGAAACCTGCATTTTCACTGTTTCTTTAAACCAGCTGATAACATATTTTCAATTTGGCTGCAGTTTTTCATCTGTTAGATATCTCGCTCAATAAACAGCCCACCTCTGCGTCATAACTCACTGATAGTATTCGTGTCTGTTTTGCAAACATGATTCTGTTTTTAGACAGCGGAGTAATCGTGCAAGCGGAGCAGATGTTTGGTAAACACACACCTAATTAACTGAGGGTCATCTTGGGTCGGAGGTCAGGGGTCAGAGGTCACATGTTCCCCCCTATGCCTCCTGAGAGTCACTGACTGATGAGACTCCAGGGGTGACTACTGATACACATCAATGGAGCCAAGCGGGGCAGCTAATAAAGCATGCTGGGTAAAGGGCCGGGGACAAGCGTCAGAGAAAATCAACCCGTGCTGTCTGCCGGCAAACACATTGACCTGCAGACTTAATGGAACATGGCTCCCATAGGTGCACTGCTCTATTGATGAGCCATTGATGGCAGTTGTAGCCAACACTAATATTGAGTGTAACTTTGCACCATTTCTGCTGCAGGCAGGTCTGTTCTTACAGGGGTTGGTGGAAAAAACTCTGTGTCAATACGTGATATGTATTTTTTTTTACCTCAGCAGCTGAGATTGGCTGCCTCAGAGGCCAGCACCATAGCGACCATCGTCACTTCTTGCCCTGTTGCCCTTTTTTTTGTGATCCAGCTGCACCTGAAAGGGCTTCTCGTTATGAAGGACTCTTACTTTAAGTTCTTACACCAGGAGATGTGCATGGCGTGCTCATGTTCACACTGAATATACAAAGCAAATGCAAGCACACACACATAAACACACACTCACAAACCAGCACAGTTGGAGGCATATCTGTCTAATACAGATCCAAATGCTGCCACATGTTCATTTATATGAAGCTATACACACACAGAAATGAATTCACACATGCTCATTTGTTCAAAAGATGGCAGTGAAATTTCATAAATGCCAATTATTGTGGAGAAAACATGAGAGAGGTAGAACAAAGTGGTGGTAATAAAAAATATTGATTTCTTCTGCCTATAATGAGTCTAATAGGTTTTGTCAAGGCAGAAACGGGCATTGACAGAGTGCCTTCGAAGGAGTGTAAACCTGCAGGACATTATGTCACTGTATTAGTACTGATCACTGCAGTGTAATGGCCCCCGATCCCCCCAGCCTGATTTAGATTCAGCAAAGCAAACGAAGCATAGCACTCATAAATGCACCTGTTAGAAATATGATAATTACATCTCTGATGACTGACCTTTTTTAATGTTGCAGTAAGAACTATTTGATGCATACCATGCAAATCTAAGTGTGTGTAAGTGTGCATGCACGCATCTGTGTATATGTGTTTATAAATTTCACATCACTTAGGAATTTGTAGTAAAGGTCATAATTGGTTGTTCTAACTATGGTTCATGGGCGTCTTCTTATTTTATCAGCAGTTACTCATACATCAGCATCTTTTTAACTGTTCTGAGTGGGAGTCCTGTGTGTATGAGTGTGTGCACAAATGTGTGTGCACGAATGTGTGTGAGTGTACATAATTGTGTGCATGTGTGTGTGTCTGTGTGTGAGAGAGAGAAAGCTTGGATGCAGAGCCTCATTAAATACGCAATCGTTTCATAAGACTGACCCTTCAAGAGCAGTGGGTGGACCAAACATAGATTTGCTCAAATGAGCAATTGAATCTGCAATGTGAAAGTTTATAGCATGTTAGCCCCTGTTTGTGTGTGTGTGTATGTGTGTATTTTAGTGTGTGTATGTGTGTGTTCACACATGTGCACACGCTCTGTAGCAATGCATTTCCAAATTCTCTGATCAAATAATTTAGCTTCACCCAGTCTCCCTCTGTACTGTTTGTTCTTGTGCGCTGCAGCTCGTTACAGCAACCTCCGGCTAGTTGAGATGTTTTTTTTTTTTTTTCTCTTTTTTGTTTCTGTCGTCACAGTAACAGGGTGCTGGCATATACACTTGTGTACCATAAGAAGGCTGCAGTACATAGGAGCAGGATGTATCCATATGTTAGTGAGGACGCGATTGCTTCTGTCTCATTAGCAGCAGTGCTGAGGCCTTGAGCTGCTTCTTGTGCTCCATTGGGACAGTTGATGAGGCCTGACTATGTGACCTTTAACAACCTAATCAACTTTTAACACCTCGCCTACCGGCTGCCTTATTGCCATTCTTCTCTCTGCCATTCACCGCCAGGTCCCAATCCGCTTTTAGACTCCATCACTACTTTTGTTTCAAGCAGGATCTAAAAAAAAGTGATGATCTGTACATGTATGAATGAAACAGCAGTGAAAACACATGCAGCAGAAGCAACAGTAGCGGTCTCTGGAGGCTCACAGTGCTGTATTGTAATCGTCTGTCTCTCTCCACATTCTTGACCTTCCCTCTGCTTATTTTTCTTCTCTCCTTAGCTCTCTCTCTCTCTCTCTCTCTTGAGCTCTTCTTGCTGTAGAGGAGCTCAGGTTGAACATGGGATAAACAAAGAAAGAGACAGTCATTAGCTTCTATATAACCATTTTAATGAGATATCTTGAAGAGTGCATTTGTTATATTGAAATGTCTACGACATGTTGTATTTGCACCTGGTGAACTTTGAGAATAACAAATCCAACATTTAGTTGCATTAATCTGTCACCTGCTTCTGTTTCAAAAATGTACATTATTTCTTTATAATTGATACTCAAAATTTTGCAATGACATGTTTGTGGACAGGAAAAATATTTGATCTAAATAGAAGAAACAATAATTTTACTGGGAGGTGCCACTGTATGTCAGTATTAAATTAGTTTCTAACTTTTGAAATTGAATCTCTTTGTCACAGCATTCAGTGCTATATCTAAAATGTACTCTCTGCCTGTAGAGTAATGCAGTTAGAAAATATAATGAAATAAAACAGATTAGTTGATTTATCTCCTCTATGGCTGCCACCTTCCTGACTCCCAGTGGAGGGCTTTGAAAGCCTCAATGATCCTGGGAGCTATGTTGTGGGGGGCAATTGCCCCTGGTAGGGTCTCCAAAGGTACATTGGTCCAGGGTGAGTGTTCAAATAAAGTGCAGCCAAAAAGTTCTGTGAAGGACAAGAACAGTAACCAGTTCATATTGGCCAGAGAGTCACCGGAGCCAGGCCTGTACCTATGGGGCCCAGTCAGGCCTGGGCCTGGAAGGATGAAATGGGTTCTTCTTCTTGTAGACTAGCTCTAAGCACTGCAAGGGTGCTAGAGGGGGGCACTGGAGTTTGCCCAATCAGTCTACATGTGAAATATGGAAATATGGAGTTGACATTCCATTGCTACAGGCCATTCGTTCTTTGTATTTAGTGAGAGCTTGGTTTGTATCACTAACTGTAAATCAGACTGGTTCCCAGTCAGGGTTGAACTACACCAGGGCCGCTCTCTCTGTTCATTACTTTTATTGACAGGATTTCTAGCCGCAGCCAAGTGGCAGAGATAATCAGTTTTGGGGGTCTAAAGATCCCATCTTTTTGTAGATGATGTGGTCCTGTTGGCTTCATCAAACACTGACCTCCAGCTCGCACTGTGTTTGCAGCCGAGTGTGAAGCAGCCGGGATGACGATCGGCACCTCTGAGGCTATGGTTCTCAGAAAAGAGTGGAGTGCCTTCTCCAGCCTGGTTGGAGGTCTTTGCCCCAAGCAGAGGAGTCAAAGGATCTCTTGGTCTTGTTCACCAGTGAACGGATCAAGAGATTAACAAACAGATTGGGAAGCCATTGGTAATGATGTGGACGCTATCTGTTGTGGTAAAGACAGACCTGAGCCAGAAGGCAAGGCTCTCAATTTACTGGTCAATCTACGTTCCAACCTTCACTTCTGATCACGAGCTGTGGGTAGTTACGACTGCAGAATAAGACTGCAAATAAAAGTGGCTGAAATTAGCTTTCTCTGCAGGGTGTCTGGGCTCAGCCGAGTTCAGAGTTTAGAGCTTGCACATCCAGGAAAGGCCCCAGAGAGGAGCCAGATATAGAGGTTTGGGCATCAAGTGAGGATGCCTCCTGGTCGCCTTCCTGAGGAGGTATTTCAGGCATGCCTATCTAGGAGCAGTGGCTGGGGGCAATGGTCTCGGCTAACAGTGTTGTTGCCCTTGGACAAGCGGTAGAAAATGGATGGGTGAACAGTTGATTTAAATCACAAATCCTGTCCTTTTGAAGTTAAATAATCTGTTCATCCAGTGACCGATGTTACAATGTGTAAAATTTTTGAATGACAATGATAAACACTGATTTTGCTGTAAAATTGATGTTGAAATTTTCATTTCAGTCATGAAATTTTTGGCTAATATGATGTAAAAGATAAATGAACAAAGATGGGATGATTAAAATCCACTCAGCTCTGAAGCCATGACGGCGCTCAGATTAAATCCTGCCTGAAGTGTCAGTCATACTGTATGAAATAAAGAACAAAGGATTAATTGGCCACAGAGAGCCCCCTGAGAAGACGTAGGGATTTGACTTACATTCAGACCTGCACCTAAATCCAGCATCAAACTGAGGCCTCAGAGGTAACAGTGGGTACAATTGTCCAGATCTGGCTCTGCAGGTTTTGTCGTACTGATAAAGATCCAGCTCTATAATCCTGATTCGTCGTAAATCTCTACCTATCAGATGCTTCCCTTCCCTGCTCCTCAGCAGCCCATGATTGGCGATCTTTATCAGAAGAGACCATATCTCTGCCATCACTGCGGCTCTGTCAGGGATTTTAGGTGAACATGTTTGATCAAATACAGCAGCAAACAGCTGATGGAGGAGATGCACTGCTGTAGAAACACATGTAAATGGATATACATTGCTGATGCACAGACAAGGAATATATTCCTTCTTTGTCTTTGCATGTCAGAGGAAAAAAAATCATTGAGGTTTGTGTTTGCGTGCAGGAGCAAATATGACAAAACATCTTCATGGGCGAGTGAGCCAGCCTGAGAATTTTATAGAGGAGAAATAGTTACAGTATATACAAGAGACACTTCATACTGTCGATCTATAATGGCCCTTAAGACAGGAACATGTCCACAGGGGTGACTGGGGGTGCTGCCTCCCTTTGAAATCTCATTGGCCATCCTAAAGTCCTAGACTATGATCAGCTATTCACTGAAAAAGAAGAGAGACTCGTTTTAAAGTCAGCTATTTGGGATGTATTAATGAGACCATCAGTTTTGAGTTTGGAAAAAATATCATTTTTAGTCCCAAAAATGATTAAGCTCGGAGGATTTTAATTTGTGCTGTATATCTTTTTTAAAGAAAAAAACTTTTGGACTATAAAAGCTGTGTAAGACTTAAATTGTAGTTATTAGTAGATAATTAAGACAGAAAGGGTAAATTATATTAATTTGAGGGTGCACCCACGTATGCAATGGCCACCAATTAAACATTTTAGGTTTTTTAGCAAGTCATTTGTGTTTTTCTAGCTTAAAACAAATTATCCTCAAAATCAGAAAGTTGTTTGATCAATCCCAAGGAAAATTTCATGTCTTATTTGCTAAACAGGTCTAATCTGTATGTTTATTGCAATTCTGCACGTAAGACTGTTATTGAACGTTCTGCGGAGGTTTATATCCCCTCAGAGGCATTATTGGTCTTGTGGCTCTACACATTTCTTAGCCTGTTAAGCAGATAAATCAGCAGTCATTTGCTAACTTGCAGTTTTCTGTTCTAGGCTTGTCACTTAAACATGCCGTTCCTGATTTTGAGAAGAGTTTGTCTTGTTCACATTGCTGCAATTCTTTTTGTTGCTTTCGATTCCAACCCAAGCAACCATCTCCAGCTATTCGAATTGAGACTTACTCCCACTTATCTGAGCATGTCACATTTGGCCTATGTGTGTATAATCATGCAAAATTAAACTTAGTGCCTTCAAACCAATGAGTCACTGACTGATGTTGTTGGTGTGCCACGTTCTAGTGGAACATTCATCAGAAGTGAGGTGATGTTGCTGTTTGATCTGTCAGCCATGGACAGTGCGGTGTCTCTGAGGTTGTGTCTATGCCCTCAGAGGAAGAGAGCTCTGACATATCAGTGTATGAGGCCAGTTGACCTTCGACAGGACAGCACTCGTGTTATGAGGGAGATACAGGAAGAGACAGAGACAGAGGATGAGAGATGTGCTGCTTCTGCTCCAATATAAGGGGCAAAACAGGGGCTTACGTTTACAGTAATGTACAGAAAATTTGAATATTGCAGCACGATGAAGAATCTACATCCCAAATCCCCGTATAGCTGGGCAATTAATTGCAATTGAATCACAATATGCCCTGCTGCAGTACTCCAATTGCAGACAGCGCAAAATTCCTTTAACACTAAGTGTGTCTGAATATTGGATACATTTTTAGCAGTAGATGTTTTATGCTGTACACCAGTGTTACTCAACCAAATGGCCAAATGGTTGAAAATTACCTTTGCAAGAGAAACAATCTAAGTGGCCATGAGTGGCAAGAATGGCAAAAAGTAGCAAAAAATGGTCCAAAAGTGGCAAAAAAAGGAGTAAGAAGTGACTGAAATTGGCAAAAAACATTCATGAGGAGCAAAAAAAAAAATGTCATGGGTTGTTGTCATGCTGTAATAAATGTCAATATTCATCTCCAAAAATGTGTTTGTGTAACAACATGTAAGATGGGGGACCTAAAAATAATCACACCATAAATCGAAATTGTATTAAAAGGATAATCAAAAGAGATTAGATTAGTTTTTGCGAATCGTGCTGCTCGACCTCTCACTTGGTATATTTTCCCTAAGTCAGAGAAGAAATGGGCTGCTGAATGTTTATGTGTTTGAGGATTTGACCTCTTCACAATACAAGCACAAGTTAAATTCAGAAGTTGAACCTCAGCATTTCAATAAAATGCTTGACGAAACAATCTTGACTTTTACTATTGAGATGAAACCTGTTCTTTGCATGGATGGTGTGGCGTTAATGAATGTTTTATCCTTGTTTCAGAAATATTTGCATAAAACATGTTCTCACTTGTTTCTGAAAGTCTGTAAATACATTAAGGTGTTTGTAATTTTATAATTAGTTCTACCTTTGCGTCTGTTTTAGATCCTTGTTTTTCTGTTCACACACCACATATTGCTGCAGGCTCAAAGGTACTACTATGAGTTGTGTGTGAGGCAGGTTTCTTCAGCCGTGTGTGCAGCGAGCCAGTGAACCTGCTCTGAAACACTATACCTGTGCTGAAAAGAGTAGTCGCCATTTCAGCGCTGTCTGTTTGGATCAGTGTTCCCAGTGGCACTATGCCTTCTCTGAGAGCTCCTCTGTTGGGGATCCTTTCCCTGGCCCCTGACTCTATCGCTCTGCTGAGACAATAGGTCCTCTATACCTGCATATACTGCTTCTGTGGGAGCTGGCTTCCTATTTTCAGCAATTATACATGATCCCACTCCAGCCGTACCTCCTGATGTTGCTTCATTGGAGAGAAAATGCAATTGAATGGAGGAGGAATGCAGTGAAATGGGGACTTGGAGAGAGGCTTGCAGGAATTAGATTGTGTTGCTGATAAGTTCCATATAGAGCGAGTAAACATGTTCTTATCTTGTTATCCAGCTTGCACATTAACACATGGTGTGTGGAGGAAGGGGGGGGCACTGAAAGGATAAATCAAATTCTAATCATTCTGTTTGGCTTTTCTCATTCTCTGCTCTTTGTCTCTATTTCTGTTTTCACGTTGTGCAGAGAACCATGGCGCTCATGCAAGAACAATGGAGGGGTCAGCAGCACTAGACATTCTCCTCCATCCGACAAATGCTCCAGAAATGAGTGCGCAGTGATTACAAGCCCTAATGTGAGGTGTTTAAAGAGCGGTTTCCTGCAGCAGAGTTAAATGACGGTGCCCACTGTGAAGTATTAATGATGTGGATGGATGAATCAGGTCGGCACAAACCTGTTGACGGCAGTCGTGGCGCTCTCTTAAAGCTGCGCCCAGACATCAGGCTTAACCGCTTGGCAAATTGGACATGCTTGTTGGCTGTAGCTCCAATTTATGTGCACTCTCTATTGCAGTTAGTCCATCTTCATTATTGAAATGGCCTCTCGTCAGGTCCTGACAGAGTGGTGGAGATGGTGATGGGAGGGAGAGGTGGGTCTTCTACAGGAGAATCATGAATAATGCGGAAAATAAACACATTTGAGGCTCTGGCAGGAGGGGTGTTGGGCATGTTGTGAAATGCCCGGCTTTCAATTTCTCTCCTCCTCTCTTTCTCTCTCTCTCTCTCTCTTCATGTGATTGTATGAGCAGCTTCTGCCAGTGGATGCTGATGCTGTGGATCCTCAGCCTTGGGGCTTTGTCCAGCACACATACAATTGGGCTTAAACATGCACACACACACTCACTCACTCACACACACACACACAGGCCACCCTGCAACACATCCACACGCAGCTCCAGGCGCTGAGCTCTGGCAGGACCTCTGCAGCCTGACCAGCATCCCAACTGTGTGTTTTGTCACTGCCACTCTGGAGACACAATGCTTGCTGGCTGCAGCCTGTGTCTAATATAATGCTGCTGTGACTTCACATTCTCTTGTTGCATTGATACATCTGTGCTTAGCTCCTGTAGGTTCAACTAGTTCAGACCAGGATATCCAATTTCTTGTTTTTCTTTTTTTCAAAGTGGATGTTTTTTATTGCTGCAATGTAGAATTTCAATTTTTCAGTGAGCCGAAAGTGATACAAGATGACCTGAAAAACATCTCTCAGCTCAGTAAATGCCATGTGCACTTGAGCCTGAGCTTAGCGAGTAATAGAGCTTTTCTGTAAAGAGAGAGGAACAGGGTCTTGATGGGTCCTCCAACAGGGTCCTGGTACCTGCTGCACGCATGAGCCAATGCAATGGCTCATGAGATAATTACCCACTGAGCTGGTGTGAATGCAACTGTAAGCTGAAGCAGGGGTTCCCTTCAGGTAGCTCTGTGCCGCTCAGGTCAGTGAACAGCTAATGACATTTAGAAGCAATAGCATGAAAGAGAAGGCAGTTGTTTGTAGTCAGCCGCACACTACCTTTGTCTTATTGTCTGCAGTCTGTCTTAATCTCCCAGCCACCGTTTTCACACCACGAGGAGATCATGTTATTAGATCCCCTCCCCTGGCTCATTTGTCATCCTGCAGCACTGCTCCTCCAGAGGAAGACTGGAGGAGCTGAAAAAAAGAGAACAATATGAACAGGCAGGAGGCCACAGCATCAAATGTTCATCACTTACAGGACCAGTCTCTTGAATCATCATTACTCTTTCAGGAATCACATAAGGTTAATGCATCTTGCTTCTGTATGCCACCACACCTACTTCCAAGAGAACTTCAGCTCCTCCTTTTATTTAAACCTATTGTTTTCTATTATATGTACCACTGCATCCTACACACACACTCACTCATCCATCCCCCCGCCCTGTCTCCCACCGTCTCTGCATACAGTTATAAAAGTATTGTAAGAGTTTTCACCGTTTGCTGTCACAGCTTCAGTCATATCTCTTTAATCTGCCCTCTCTGAGCCAGGTTGGTTTTCCCGCAGCTGAGGCACACAGAAACGAGGGAGTCGGCTAATTACAATAAACAAATATGCTCAGTGCTGCCTATGTAAGGCTTGCATAGGTTAACGACTGCACCATAAATGTTAAATGAAGCTTAAAATAGGATGGTATGGCATACTGTTTCCATAGTGATCAGGGAAGTGATTCTTTGTGAACTTTCTTGGTTGGCAAAGTTTGAATTAATCTTAGACACGAATCAGAAACACAGAGAAGGAATAAGAGGTTTTTCAGTGAATCCTCAGGGCTGATTTGACAAGTTTATCATGTTTGGAGCTGTTTTTATATTTACTTTGACATTATGTTTGCCTTTCTTGTTGTGATAAAACCTGATCTTATTCAGTATTGAAGTTTCCTCTCATACTTACGCCTTTTTCTTTTTCCATCCTCCCTGTTTCTCTCTGCCTCCCTTTTTCAACAGGTGGGACAGTCAAAATGATGCGTAGGAGGTGAAGCGTTGAGCCGTATTGATGGATGTGTTAACAGACAGCAGTCTCACATTGATCGTGAAGACTTCAGAACCAGAGAATGCAAACACAGTGGAGAACACAGGTGAAAACCTTTCTTTTCTTTTTTTTTTTACAAAGTTTTGTAGCTGGAATACATAAAGTCATCAAATGCATCTTTTTAAACAAAGAACATATTTCTATGAATCATTTTCTGAAGTCTTTGTGATTTGCTTTGAACAATTAGAGATACCTGGTTGTGGATCTCAAAGCAAAGGTTTTAATTTCCCACAGAATCCCTGAGCATTTCTTTTAGAAGAAATTAAAGTTAAATGACATCTGAGAAAACTTTTAAAAGTCAATTAGTATTGGCAAATATCATGGAACTAGATTTCTTAAATTAGCTTTTAACCCGTGCTTTAAGCTTTTTTGAAAAGATATTTGGGATGTGAAACACACCGTGCCTTTTCTCAAAATGAGATGTGGAGAAGAAACATTAAATGAAGCTTATTTAGCTATTGTTAATCCTCTTTTCTGATGCTTCCACGGCTCTTTTTCATGACATCTACCTTTTCTTATGGGATCGTGCAAATGGGTGCAATCATTGTTTTAATCTTAGACACGCTCATGAGCAAAGAAGGAATGTAAAAAACATTTTGGGGGATTCTCTTATCATTTTATAGTAGTTTGTTTGTAACAGCTGCATGTCTGTGAGTGTCAGTAACATGGCTGTGTTTCTCAAATAATTGCAAAGCTCTTGATTTTTCGATCACAAAGATGTCAGCATATCTGCAGTGCAGTCTCAGTCACGTACACCACTGTGTTGACTTTAAGAGAAGTTGTGCATTTTCAAGGACCTTCAGCCACTACCTTTCACCTCTCAAGCACCACTGATCTTTAGATGAGGTTTATCTTATTGTTTCAGCTCAGGTCAGGCTCAGCAGGGTCTGAGCTGAGCTGAATCACACAGATTATCCCCAGCACTGGCCTGTTCCTTCAAAGGAAAAGAAAAAAGAAAGAGTGTGGAGAATGAGAGTAGGGAAAGAGCCGTGGAAAGGGTGAAAGCATCTCCATTGAGCAGGAATAGGGCAGCTCTCTGAGGAGGATAGCCATGAATCATTCTGCAGTTACTCACCACTTATTATGAACATCCTGTACTTGCTGGATTGATTTCCCCCCACCATTCACAAAATGTCATATAGTGAAAATGGAGCAATAGGTAGCAAGAGGCTTGTGTCTGGCCTACCAGCTGGATGAGTTAACGCCCCGGGTGGCTGAGCTGCAGAACGGCTAGCTCTGCATTTTGCCAATGTGAAGGCCTCCTCATAATGGGGATAAGGAGCAGGGAAGTTTCAAGGGAGGGAGATAGTGAGCAGAAAAGGGAGGAAGGAGGAGATGAAAAGGGGGGGTGGGGGTGAGGAATTATTTGAAAAAGCCATTAGAATAAGAAAAAGGACCTGTCAGCTGTTTTCATTTGCATTGTACTTCATATTGTGATATTTTAGCCATTTTCTTCGTTTGCCTCGATGGAATGGATGTATGCATTTAAAAGTACTGCAAGCAGTTTTGAACTGGTTATAAAACAGTCTAAATTTAATACGGATGTCTCCATATGACCTACAAAAGCAAACCAGACCAGCAGCAAGTCTGACTGTATGGATATTTTTATTCTGGTCACCAGGTTCCTACAAACAGCAAGTGGTTTGTAAGACAGTTTAAAAGGAAACAGGAAGAGATATTTATTAAACCCCAGCTGATGCAAAGAGTTACCTCTCATTTCTTAAACAACTATGGTGAAAGACACATCCTGTGGTCATGGAAAAGATTTTAATCTGTTTGAAAAGGGTCAAATCATTGGCATGAATCAAGCAGAGAAAACATCTAGGGGAACTGATGCAGAAACTGCTAAAATTGGGTTAAGAATTGTCCGATGCATTATTAAAAACTGGAAGGATGATGGGGGACCATCAACTTCCAGGAAGAAATGTGGTCAGAAAAAAATCCTGAATGATCATGACTGACGATCACTTAAACGTTTGGCCAAATTAAATTGAAGAAAAGCAACAGAACAACTCATTAGAATGTTTGATAGTGAAAGTAAGAGCATTTCCACACGCACAATGCAACAGGGAACTCAAGGGATTGGGATTGAACATCTGTATAGCTTTAAGAAAACCACAAATCAGTAAGAATAATAGGAAAACAAGGCTTCAGTTTGCTAGGGAGTGTAGATTGGACTCTGGAGGAATGGAAGACAGTCATATGGTCTGATGAGTCCAAATTTACCCTGTCCCAAAGTGATGGGCGCATCAGGGTATGAAGTGAGGCAGGTGAAGTGATGCAGCTATTAAGCCTAGTGCCTACTGTACAAGCCTGTGGGGGCAGTGTTGTGATCCAGGGTTGCTTACCTAAGCTCGTCGAAACAGTGCCACAGTAAATGCGTGCTGTAATCAAGGCCAAAGGAAAGACCAAGAAAATATTAGAGTGTCTTACCTTCGTTTTTGGTGGTACCTTTTTTGGACAGGCATTCTGTAATCTGCAGTTTGTGCTACCAGGAAAATAAAACTGTAACAGTGATAAAATACGAATATTTCAGTAGCTGTGGCCTCGCAATTACAGCAAAAAAACAGTTCTGGCTCTTTAACTTTTAATTTATTTTTTTTATGACTAAGGCACCACAACAGTTCACGAACAATTATAAACTTTTATATACACTTGGGATGTGTTTTGCCACACACATAGGCAAGTAGGTGGTCAGTAATTCAGTAATTCAAATGCACTGAAATGTCAAATCACACACTCAAAAAAAAAATTGCATCCCTCAAGATAAGGGTTTTACAGAAGTATGTCTGGTTTATCTGCATCACATCCCAGTCCATTCAATCAGTATCAGCATGTGTTTTTTTTTTTTTATCCAGATAAAGTGGCTAAAAATGGACTGTAAGCAAAGAAGGAAGCATGGCTGTCTGGTTTGTGTGAATGCATGTGTGTGTGGCTGTGTGTGCCTGCTTGTGTGGCATCTGACACACTAATAGATAAGGACACAGGTGCCAACTTGTCTCTCTCTCTCCTTGTGTCCATGACCATGTCCCTCAGCATGGGCTCGTCTCCCTGCAGAGCTGGCTGGCACAAAGCAGCTCAGACTGCTCAGGTGGACGCAGCCCTGAATGTCATGGCTCGAAAGATACACCAGACTCAGAGAGCTCTGAGCGCTAACTGGTCTGGTCTGGTCTGGTCTAGTTTGGCGATGGTCGGGCTGTCTAGCATGGCTGGGCTTGGCAGGGCTGAGATCAGAAGATCACCACCTCCTGCCAGCAGCCGGGGTCCTTCCATATGCTCCATGGTGACAGTACATGCCAGCTTGCATGACTTGTGTCACATCCAGCCTCAGTTACTGTTCAGGAAAAAACCTGAAACACTGTTACAAACGCACATCTGTGGAAGGATGATTTCAGATTGTAAGGCTTGTTTTTTTATTTCCATGTAAGCTGCTCTTTTTGTGAGCTAGATAGTGAATTCTGGCAGCAGTGAGTATTTTGGATGTTCATCTTGTTTACATTTGCCAGCTCAGTCACAGTAGTAATATTGCCGTAGCATATCTGTGAATTTGTGTCAGCTGATCCCCTTTGACCTCTAATGTCAAACTTGATTTGTCATCTACAGTCATTGCTGTAAGACCGCTGTCTGTGTGTGTGAGCCTGAACGTGTGTTTGTGTACCTGTCTGACTGACTGATCTGTGGCACATTCTGAACAGCTGAAGAGCTAATGGTCCAGCTGGAGACAGATGGCCTCTCGATAACACTATACCCTCAAGCCAATACTCACACTCTATCACTCTCCCTCTCATACACACACATGCATTCACGCATGCACACCTCCCTCTCTCTCTCTCTCTCTCTGTCTCTCTCTCTCTCCCGCATACACACAGACACACACGTTGGACAGGATAGATTGTTAATCCATTATAAACCCTGAGGAAACACATTTTTCAATATGAGTTTAATGTTTCACAGCAATTTTAACAATCTTTTGGCAATATTAGGTGGCGGCTTAAGTTTCATGCGGGTAGGGGAGGATAAAGGACATTAATTTCTCCTCCTTTTTTGTAATTTCCCTCTCTGAGGCTTGCCATCTTTGCAGGACTAATGAAAGAGATAAGTAATAATTTCTTTTTATTCCCCTTATCTTTTAGTCCTGCAAAATTACTTGTTAGATTTCAGACTTCAGCACTGTTTACATAAAATTCCAAATAAAGCCAAATGAACTTTTTCTCCTTTTGAATTAAAATCATTGCATCATTCCTTGATGCTCCTCGATCTACAATATTTGTCATAGAACGGACTGTGTCTGGAAATTAACCGTTGACTGGATATGAGGAGGGTGCATCGAGATGCATCTGCCTCTCCAGCTGTTATATATAACTAAAGCCAAGACACCCGAAAATGGGCGCCAATGTATTGTGGGGTTAACGCCACCTTTGTACAGAGAATCTGCCCGGTAAAGATTGGCAGGTGAAGTGAAGAGTGGATGGCTCCTTTGAACAAAACATGCATTTAATTTAATATCTTAGGTTGTTAGAGGCTACAGTGTATCAAGGTCTTATCAGGGTGTCTCTTGAGTGTTTGCTAGTCCCTAACTGTTCCTCCTCGACTCTCTGTTATTGTGAGCAGCAATTGTTAACAAAGCTGCCAATCTTTTACCAATGACTCTTACCAACATATCTATCAACAGTGAAAGTAAAATGTGAATAATAATAATAATACATTTTATTTAAGGGCGCCTTTCATGGCACTCAAGGTCACCTTACAAGAATAAGTGCATTAAAAGAGGACTAAAACAGATATAAAACAAGCAATACAATATAGCGCAATATGTAACAATAAATGCCCTGAAATGAATGAATGAAATGAATGCCCTGTTTGAGCTCTTCTCTTTTTCGTAATTTCTAGAAGAAAAAAACAGACTCTAAGTTTATTAAACATGCTTGTGCAGTCATCACAGGCTGAAGAGATAAACCCTCATCGGGGAAAACTATGTCATAATTTTTGGCGGGATAGGGTTCTGGACTTTAAAATGATTGTTTTAAAGACTCATAAAAATCTTTTTAGCACCAAATATTCCTTATCCAGCATTCTGAACCATTTTATGCATCAACTTTTATCTTTTCTTCACCATTTCATAACTCAAGTTCAGTTTTTGTGTCCTCTTATGTTTCCGTAACTCTCAACATTCATGAAGTACTTTTTCTGCATCATGTGAAATTAATTTCTTTTAAAAAGGCAGCTGTTCTTGATTGTGCAGATTGTGCAGGTTGTACAGAGCTTTGGCTTGATAAAAGTAGCCCATTCACAGTCCAAATGCTTGGGGGACATTATAGACATGTACAGATTTACTTAAGTTTTCTTCAAACACCTGACAAAAACTGTAAATGTACAGAATTAGAACATGATTATGAATGATCATGATTATGAGTCATGTGCCATGATTAGTCCCTGGGTCCGACTTTGGACATGCCTGATATATGCTGCAAAATCTCAGCAGAATTAGCCAAAGCTCGAGTAATGAACACTTGTACATTAGTCAGCATAGGCAGAACTGACTACAATGTCAGAACTTGTGTTTTAAACTCATTCAACATGTATTTTAATTTCATAGTCCAACCCATTATCCATCTGCCATCATGGCCAGAGTGACCGATGTTACATCCTCTCAGTGGTGAGAGCTCTAAATGTTTGTACCTTAGCTGTAATGAGGAGCTGTAATGTCGTCCATTCTTCACACAGTCTGAAAAATGAAAAAAAAAAAAAATCTGTAAATTCAGAACAAGGATAATAGTCCTGACTTTTCACATGAAACATGTTTTCACTCTGAGGTCATTTTGGCTCAGAGCCCCAAAAGAACTGATAGCAAACATTTCACTGTGCTGCTCCTCCAGTCAGGCTGCTACTTAAACAGTTTTTGTGACTCCAGGAGGAAGAGGAAAGAAATATATTTCTCCTGAGGTTTTCTTTATTACGGATGACAGTAACACAACTGTATGCTTTAAGTAGGCGTTGTGGTTGCTCCAATGTGTCTGCAGGCCACAGACCTAGACAGACCTACTTTTAGAAATTTCATTACCCTGATAAATCACTCTAAAATTATACTAACACTTAAAAGATTGACTCACCATCAATGCAGCTTTACTGAATATGAATGATGAATACTTTCTGTTGTGCTGTTACCCCCTCAAGCATTTATTAAGACCTCAATTATGATTAGGTGCATCCATTATGGAATAGGGGATATTGTTCGTTAACCTTGGTAAGCACGTTAACTGCCATGGTATGTTTTCCAATTTATTTTTTTTCTGGTGTGATTTTTTGAAATAAGTGTGAGGCAACAGCTTGGGATTGTAGAGGGAGGCAGGTGTAGATGATATTGGTTATACAGTCTCCAACATATGGGCCTGTCGTGTCCCATGCGTACGTACCTGCCTCCGCTGCTGTCATCTAATTATGCAGAGCAAACAAAGCTATCTGCCTGCTGCTACAAGCCCGCTTCTGTGGGTTTTGATTGTTACTCATCAGATGGATGTCTTCAACTGATTAAGATATTGTCACAACCGACCTGGAGGAAATCACCAAACCTACTTTCAGTTTAGTCATTACTGCTGTTGTTGGTGCCACTCTGTATAATTTTGTGATGTTACCTAAGAGCTGAGCTGAATTCATGTTTATATAGATGACACTGAATAGGAAGGGGAGGTAATGCAAGAAGACACAGTCAGTTTCACGTCAAACGTACACTGCCCTCATGTTCATAAAAGAAATCATACAGTGTCATAGAGTTATTGTTGTTTTTTTACCAAAAAGATTTGTCTTCTGAGTAACAATGACTCTCATTTAACCAATTCCAACATTGTGCAGTGACTTCTGTTACTGCTTGAGAATGAAATTTAACAAAAGTTAAACCATAGAGAGACTACTACCTACAACAAAAGTTGCTAAATTATAAATTTGATGGTTTTGTATCACAGACAACACTTAAAGGACAAGGAGTGAGCTTTTGCCTTCGAAACACTTCCCTTATTCATGTGAGTTTGTGTTAAAAATTGAAATGAAATGAAACAACTGCATCTGTTTCTTTACTCTGTCACTTTCACTTATGTTACCATTTTAACTCCCCATGAGGAAGGTGACCCAGTTTTTGAGTCATTGTGTTTTATGTGTCCTGAGAATTAGCAAGGAGTTTTCATGAATCGGTTGCATCTTATTTTGTCTAGGCTCTTAAATCGAAACATCAAGCAGTAATAGGCAGGAAGTTGTCCTTACAAATTTGACGACACGACTACCTTTATTGCATTTAGTACCCAAACAGTTAAAGGCTAGCATCACTAAATGACATTTTAAGCGTCAGGGGGTTAATTGACTCTAATTGCATTTCAGCTGCTGAGAAGAAATGTCAGAGTAACTACAGAACAAAAACAATGTAATTTAACATCAGACTTACTGTTCAAAGAGTTGAAAGAGCTGAAATTCCTTTTTTTCTTTTCTTTCTTTTTTTATTTTGCAGGGGTATGTGAGCCAGGCGATGATCTGAGTCTGTGCAGGCTCGTCGATGCTGCTCTCCCTCCATCCTCATCTCCTCCTGCCGCAGAGACTTCACAGCAGGCCTGCCCGACACACCAGAGGACCACACCTACATCACCAACACTCCCTCTTCCTCTCGACACTGACTCCTCTCTGGGCTTGTCAGAGGCCCCCTGCCCTCCCACTGATGACACTCCAACTGTAGTCCCCCACCTTCACCACACCTCCACTCCCACACCACATCCCACTCAAGCTGTTGGCTCCTGGGGCCCGAAAGGAGACACCCAGAAGAGTTCCCTTCTGCTGCCTGTTGCCCTTCCTCTGTCAGCCACAATGATGGAGCCTGGCACAGTGTCTGCCCTGACAGAGGAGTGTCTTCTTCAGCCTGCACGCACCTGCCTTGGCTGCTTCATTGAGACACGGGATGCTACCGACCCGAATACCATCCAGAACCCACCCCATGACTCCAGCACCAACCCTGACACAGAGACTGGGCTCAGTACAAGGATAGGAGATGTGAGCCGAGAAGACTTCTCTGACATCAACAATATCAGCATCCAGTGCCTGAGCCATGCGGGGGAGGCGGTGAGTCACTATGGAGAACAGCTCCTCTCTGACCAGCTACTTAGCTTTCCTCTGCCGAAAGCCCCCAGTGAGGGCAAGAGAGCGGATGGGAACAAAACAACAGAGGACTGTGATGACCCCGAGGATGATGCAACAGCTAAGAACCTATACGAGGGACTGTTATTGGACAAAGTGAGCGGAGAGGAGGTTCTGCTGGCCAACGCTGGCCAGGACTGGGGCTACTTTGAATCCTTTATCAGTGAGAGCAAAATGGAACTGTTGGACCTTTGTTCTAAGAATGAACTGTCTGTCAATCTCTTCTCTGAGGAAGATGTTGACAATCTCTTCGACGATGAAGACGATGACTCAACCTTAAGCAGCGATGTCTGTTCACTGAAAATTCGTTATGAGTCTTTCCAGGACAACATGCGGGAGAAAACAAATGTGCTCCAGGAAGAGACACAGTTCAACTTCTTTCCCAGTGTCCTGGCCAATTGTGCCAAAAAAGAGGAAGGAGTGGGAGTTTTGAGGAGGAGTGCTGAGGAACTTCAGCCCAAAACTGATGAGCTGATACTAGAGACAGGACAGGAAGGAAAGACAGGGGACTGCAGTGGTAGGAGCCCCCTTGATTGTTCCCAAGGTTCACCCATGTCCACGCCCAAAGTCAACTACCTAATGGACTTTAACTCAACAGAGGAGTCAGGTGAATTCAGTGATGACAGCTCCTGCACTGGCTCCTCCTCAGACACCTTGCAGGAGGGCAAATTTAAGAAGGGCCACTCAAAGAGATTGCTCAGTCCCTCTAACCCTCTCAACTACGGTCTTCGCTCCAAGAGAAAGGTCAGATACAGCGATGATTACCTATATGATGTTGATTCACTTGAGAGCGAGAAAAATGCAGAGAAAAAAGAGAAAGCTCCTGTTGGTCAAAAAGAAGAGGAGGATGTTGACTGGTGTCCTAAAAAGCGACGGAAATCATGTCGAAAAGAGCCACCAGTGGTCATCAAGTACATCATCATCAACAGGTTTAAAGGAGAGAGACTCATGTCAGTAAAACTTGGCAAGTTAGATCCTGTGGATGCTACTGTGAGCCTGAACACCGACACAGTAAGCAAATATGAAGCACTGGCTCCTCTGAAGGATTTCTGGCAGGAGAGGCAAAGAGAGAGACAGGAACAGCTTAAGCTGGCTGCCAGAGATAAACAACAACGCGGCGTTCATCTAAACGGACGCCACCATCGCCCTTTTAACTCTAGTCATCCAAAAAGGAAATACAAGATTGCAAACAGGCTTAAGGTTCAGAGGATTCACACTGTGGAGCAATCAGCAACAGCACAGGGCTCCCCTTTCTCTGATCAGGGCCAGAAAGGTGTCAGCAAAGAAGAGGCCACCCCCACGGTAGCAGGAATAACAGCAGCCCTAGGCCTCCCAGTGACATTAGACACAAACTCTATCATGCACACAGTCACAGCCAAGAGCCGCTCCCAGGAGAGGGAGGAGAGGGAAGGGAGGAGATTGGGTGGAAATAAAACAGTAAGGATAAGGAAATTCAAAAGCGAAGCCAGGCTGAGGAGCAAGAAAATGAAAGAGGCAGAGGGAGAGGAGGGGAGGAGCGTGACAAATGAAACGGATGTCTGTGTCGCTGCAGCACAGATTGAGACCCTTACTGCTGGGTTAGAAGAGGCAGGCATTAGCGCAACCACAGTCAAACCCCATTTCCCTGACAATACCACCACAGCTCACACATCTGAAGAGAAATTTCCCTTTGTTTCGCCCAACTGCTCTCCTGAAAAAGCTCCCTCGTCAGAGGAGGTAGAGGCGGGTGTCCCTGTCATCCCGGGGGGCTACCTGCAGACCCTGTTAGATGCTACTGACTCCTCCAATGGAGCAACTATCTCTTATTTCCCCCAGCAGCCCTCTAGGCAGCAGTATCCTCTGGGGCTATCCCTAGAGGAGAAACAGTTTTCGTCTTTACAGCTTGCTCAGAGCTGTGTCCTCTCCCCTCCCTCGGAGTCAGAGCTCCAACAGTCTCCCCAAAACTGCCCCAACTTCCCCCAGATGTGGCACCCACAGCTTTGCCCAAGTCACAGCCAGAGCTTTGGGCCCGAGACCCCTGAGACTCCCATCTTACCCAACAACTTCCCAGCTACTGTGCCCCTGAATGACAACATGCCAGTGTCGAACTACAGCCAGCTGAGCCCTGAGGCTGACAGGCTGCTTTATGAGAAGAGCTACCTGACTGAGGCTGGGCTGCAGCCTGGGGCAGATCTGCAAGTGTGTCAGCCTGCATGTGTGGAGGGCCAGGTGCAATACCAGAGAGGGTCCCTGTGCACAGACAATGGCAGGCTCATCAGCTATGACTCAGTGGGTTCTCTGTCAGCCTCCTCCAGCAATTACAGCTCCCTCAGCCTCAAGTCTTGTGAGCGAGAGGGTGAGGAGGAGGGCCGAGACAGCTTCTTAGCTCATTGCAGTCCTAAAGTAGTGATTCAGCAGAGTGTGGATGCCCTTACCCCACTAAGGGAGTCCTCAGACCTGCTGGACATTTCCAACTTCACTCCTGACAAGTTTAGACACTCATCACTGTCAGAGCTTTCCCCTCCAGAAACCCCCAACCTGTCTCCCCAGGTGGTGGGACGTGAGATGAAGATGGCAAGCAATACTGGAGAATACCAGGATGTTAATGATCTGACAATGGACTGTAATAGAGAGGCAAAGTGGAACTGTGATGTTATGCATCAACAAGAGCACACAGCAAATACTTTCACGGTTGAAGACAGCCAGTTCCCGCTGCACAACTTTAACAGTCAGGATGTTTTGACTTTAGACAAGAAGGAACTGGAAGGTACAGAATTTGATGAACAGACTGGTGAGATGTTGACTGGTGCAAAAAGCATAAAGTCAAAGAGGAAAGGCAACTGCAAACAGACAGCTGCAGGACAGAGCCCAAAGAAAGTCCGGGCTCCAAGAGCTCCTAAGTCAGAAAAGGTCAAGACCCCCAAACAAAACTCACGTTCCACCAAAAAGATAAAGGCCATGCTAGAGGGTAAAGCAGCAAAGAACCAAGCGGGAGGTTGTGGTACAGGTCTGACTGACAGTAGTAGCACTGGGGACTGGTCAGGCACTGGCTGGTCAGAGAGCAACAGCCTGGTCGGGGACGACCAGAGAGAATTTGAAGAGCCCTCCAATATTCTGTCCAACATTGTCTCCGGCATGGCAGAGGTCCAAAGGTTCATGATGGCATCCATTGAGCCACTGTGGAATCCTATGTCGGAGGCCTGCATGCCCTCTGAGGCCAACAGTCTCAACCTAAAGACCCTTAAAATCTTGGCAGGCACAGAGGCTGATCTGAAGAAAAAAGGAGCTGCGCTCACAGGGGCTGGGAGAGGCAGAAAGGCAGGGGGCAAAGGAGGGAAAAACCAGGCCAAATTTAACCCCTCCCATCCCTTATTCCCCCAACTAGCTCTGGGCTGTAACATGTTCGATAAACCGAACTTTATTAACCCTGGCCCCGCACACAAAAAGCTGTACCGCCACAAGACCAGTGCAAAGTTTCCTCGGATTGAGACACTGAAGGGGAAGCGAGCGGAAAGGGACCCAAATAAGGACATAGCACTGATGACCTCTTTTGAGAAACTGAGGTAATATTTTGTTATCAGCTGCTGTTGCACCCCCTTCTCACTATTCCCCACTACCTGCTCAGCCCCACCTCCCAAGCATACCTACACTGACGCTATGCCAGAGCTGCATGAGTACTCCGTTCCCCCTGACTACTCCCACTTCCTTTTAACCCCACTGCCCTGAGGAGGAAATTAATATCTGCATGAAAAACTTCTTGTACTTTGCAAACTACCTATTGAGTGATTGTGTCAAGCTTGATTGAGATTTGAAATGACCATGGCTGCATTTTTCTTGCTTTTGTTGTTTCTGCCTTGTTTGTTCTTATAGTCGGTTTGTTTTACTTTTGTCTGAAAAAAAAAGATTAAGCCTTGAAAAAAGTTCTGTCGCCTTTTTGAGGAACTTTGTTTTTGTATTTTCTCAGCAGAACTAGCTCCCCAGAATTATGTATTTATTCCCCTTTTCCTAAAGATGTAGCTATATACACAAAAGCATTGAGTGACATCTACGCACCCCTCCTCCTCATCTGTTTTTGTATACAGAATATGGATGTCCTGTTGTTGCTGTTCGTCATACACTGCCTGGCTCATTTCAAGAGGGAAACCGACAATTAATGAGCCCAATTTAAGCTCAAGACATCTTGAACACAAGATGGGACCATTTTGTATTGATGACATATCAGACGTTGTTTATTTTCCCCCTCAAAGTTGGAATGACTGCCCATTTCCTTTTGTCAAGCATTTCTTTTTCTCCTGGAGTTGAGAGGAACTGGTTATTTAAATTTACATTTTTACGCCTCGCAAATTCATAAAAGCTCCACCCTCAGAGTATTTTTGTCAATGTTGTTGTACAGGGACATGCAATATTTGCAAAAAAAGATGATTATAATCTTAAAATCAATGTGCCAAAAGTAACAATGCTGTGTAAATGACCTCTTATATATGTGTGAATATTGGCTGTTCCTCTTTTCTATCCATTGGAGTATTGGCTGCTCGGGTTGGAGACTCCTCACAGAGACTTGCCACCACAGGAAATCTTTATTTGGGACTTTTCTCTCTTCTCTGATGAAAGGCACCAACAGCTGGCAGTGGTACACCACCACTCACGAAACCAAATCAGAAAGACTCTGAATTCTCCTTGTTTTCCCAACTTTGTTTGCCAAATTCAATTTACCTCAACATCGCCTGGCACTGAGAAGCAACAAAAGAGAGGCATGGGGAGATCTGCTCTGAAGGCTACAGTAGAGAAAGAGGATGAAAGGGGGTTCAAATGAGCTATCTCTGGTCCAAGGAGAGGGTAGGGCAGATGTTTTAGGGTAAGCGAGGAATTTATTTGTCAGGTGGGGCTGTGCCTCACTGAAGAGCTGTTTTGTACTGAATATTCAAGGCAATTTATTACACAGAGATTCTGATGCACACATCAGCCATGAATAGACAAGGCGATTTTTGCAGTTACACTAAATGTGAATGTGAAAGCAGTTTCAGTACAAATCAAATTAGTAAACATGTAATTGAAGGGAAGCATGTCTATGCGTTAACACCACTTGGGAATCTTACTCATTTGTTATCTGACATGGTAATTGAAACAGTAATTTTTTTCTTGACATTCCCATTTAGTTTCTTCTTTACACTGCCATCTTTTATAAGTTGTACCACTGATGCATATGGTTTCTGAATTTTTGGTACTTTTTTAACACTACATCCTGATGGATTCTCTTTCCTCTGATGGTACACTCACTTTTATATTTGTGTTGATCATCATCTCAGTTTTGATGGGTTAGTGTTTGGTCAGAAAATACAGTCAACTTAGAATTAAAGCCAAGTGAAGGCACAAATTTTAAAAAAATGAATGGTGCTATTTGATCCTGTGGCTACTGAAATCAGAAACTTTGGGCTTACTCACTGCCACGCTTTCAGTAAAAAACATCAAAGTGAATTATACAATCAAGTTAGATAGATTAATAAATGTTTTGATAATATATATTTAACGAATTTAAGAGGAAACAGAACCTCCGAAAATAGTTGCAAAATCTATATCTTTAATGACTTTCAAACAGACAGTAGGCCTTTATTTCCCCTACGCTTTGAGCACTGAGTATGATTTTAAACACAGCAGTAATTACATGCGACTGCTCTGAGATGTGTGGACAAATGGGAGCTTGATGTAAAAACAGGCCTTGTCACACTGGATATGATACTTATGACGCACAGGTGATGGTAATTGATTGCTAGCATATGGCAAGAATCATAAACAATCTTTCTCTGTCTCTTTTTTCTCTCTTCTCTGCCATGATCCTTTGTTTCTTTTCTCCAGTGTATCAGGGTTAGGACCAAGACAAGCTGCTGATGGGAAGCTCCACATGGGCTACAAGCCTATTAAGTCTGCCTTCTCTCATTTCTGCCTATTGTCAAATTGAATGTACTTCTCTGAGTTCATAGTTTCTATTTTATTTTCTTCTTCTTTTGTTTCTAAAATGTGCCACTGTTGAGCTGCCTCATGTTAATGGTGCTAAGAAAGCCGACAATTATTTTCTTCTTTTGGTTTCGTTTCTTTCTTTTCCCAGATTTATCAAAAAACAAAAAGAAAAAAAAAGAAATGCAAAATAGATTAGGTACCTAACCCTCTTTATGAATGTATATTATAATGTTATGTTCGATGTATTCACTTCATGATTCTTTGACATTGATTGGAATTACTTTTGCTCTTTTCATTAAAAGATTACCGAGCTTTATATATACTGTCTAGAGTTGTTACCAGAAGGAATCTTAATGAACTCTTGACACTACAAAATCTTGTATATTTTTTGTGTGCCAATTTGTAACATATTTTGTAAGTGTATATTTTTCTTAGAAAGTGCTGTGAAGTATTTGTGTGTGTGAGTAACCTTTTATGCGCCTCTGTGGGCAGTGGAAAGGATATACAATGACAAGTTTCTGGTTTTAAAAACCAAAATATGAAAGTATCAACAGAAAACTAGAAATATTTACATTTTGTTGGGAGTTTTGTAATAAGACCATGATCTTGTTGTGAGAGTGTTGTGTTACTGTGCAAAACACAAATAAGCAAAGAAAAAATGAAAACTTGGAAAAAATATAATTTGTGAACAATTTGCTGTTTTATAGATTTTCATGTAAATTATTTGAGTATTATTTTGTTTTTTGTTTTGTTGTAACTGTTGCAAAGGTTTTAAATATTTGTGATCAAGCCTGTACGGTGATAATGTAATATTGGTAACTTGCTGAGTTTTGTAATAATGTTTATGGAGTAAATATACAAATTAAAATAAGATTTTGAATGCTGCTTTCTGAAGAGAGTTAGGTTGTGTTTTTTGCTGCCCACTTTTTGATGTAGCTCCAAACAACAGCAAAATCAGCAAACATGAAACCCCAACATCTTGAACTTCTGAATAAATATACTCAGTCTTTTCAAAAAACAAAAAACAATTTCCTGAAATGTTATAAGTGAAGTGTATTTTACATATTAGTCTGAATAAATCTATGTATGTATGTATGCTGTGTGTACACCCACCCATCAGTTATCTCTGTTTGTAGTACAACTACAATGGTAGCAATAGGCAACAATTTATATTGATATTGAATTTTTGTTCCATCACAAAATGTAAAAGCTCAATACAGACCTTCTTATTCCAATTAGGCTGTCCTTATTTGTTATATGGGAGGATTCTTGGACGAAAGGCATTTTAATTTCTGCACAAGTCTGGCTCTGGCTCATGTTATTTTAATGTCATATCTAATTAGCACACAGGGTCAGGCATCGCTAGAGTGACTGCTCATCCATAACTCTGAGCTGTGCTGCTGTGGTCTACACTGCAACTCATTCTGGCATGCTTAATTGGAGCTGGGGATACTGTCTCACACCATAAACAGATCCTGTGATGTATGCCTCCAAAATTGTCAGGTGGTATTAGCATTGTGTTTGTTCCTTAGTCACCCATAGCAGATGAGGGAGCAAGCAAATTATAACACAGAATGTCTAATGCAACGGATCAGGTACACCTGTAGTTATTAAATGAGATTCTGGTTGTTCTGTTTGTTGTGTGTATGCTGTGTAGGCATATATAGACACTCCCTTTGTCACAGCTGTTTGCCATAATGGCTACTTTTTGTGCATTTACTTTTCTTCGTCGCAATCTAGAGGACAATTTGGTAAGGTTTTCAAAGAAAATATTTATTTTGCTGTACATTTAGTACATATTAAGTAATGCAAGCTTGTGACTTTTGAGTTGGATCACAAGACACAATATAATCATGATCACTCCTTTGTTTTTCTGGCACATTCATCCACAAGAATGCTTCCCAAAGCACAATCTTTGAATGTATAGTCTGATGTGTTGAATTCGGTTGATCAAAGCCCCTGTGTGTCCAAATAGTAGCTTGAAACCACTGCTAGGATTTTCAACAACAGCCAAAGGCCGCACTTTTAGATTTGTTTTTTTTCATGATGTTTTGAAAAACAGAAAAGAGATACAATACAATTTTCTCAGCCATGTGCCTGTCAAAACTAGCTGAGGTGAGTACAAGTCCAAGTAAGTATGCCACCTACTGCCTGAGGGCCATTATTGTCATCTCAGGTACACTGGTGTAAATGTAAGGTCCCAACTTCTGCCACGCTTACCTGAAATCCAGAGTGTAGTCAGTGGTGATGTTTGTCCAAGAAATACAATGTAATTTAAAACCGTTGTGCTTTTTTCACACACACACACACACACACACACACACAAACATATATATATTTCTTGTGATGCTATTATTGTATGCTGTTTTTAACGGAATTTAAATGCGCCATTCATATCACGTAGATCTTATTTTTATTGAAGAAATAGTTCGTTGTAATACTTTCGAATCATAGTTAAAGTTCAAGGACTTTAAAGCAGTCAGCTTATTTTTTCAGTCTTTGTTTTTGGACTGAGGAAGATACAGTCCAAAAAAGGTAGGAATATTCGTGAAAGTGTGACAAACTTAATCGCAAAATTTGTAAATGTGTGGAAAGCAGAAGACAAACGTTTTCGACTCACGTATGGCCTTTTTAATCCGACTTAATAGAAATAGGCACATCCATCATAATGGGATAATATTTATCTTAAAAAATAACGAAGAGTACTTGCTGTGTGGATCGCGATGCAGATTCGTACCACACGGAAGACAATCTGGGTTGGGGTCAGGACTTTACATTATTTACGCGCAGTAATGGGTTATACCCATATGGTTATACCGGTGCACATAAATATCTGTATCCAATAAATCTGGAATCTGCGTTGTTTTGTTTTATTTATTTATTTATTTATTTATTTATTTATTTGGGGGGGGGGGGGGGGGGGGGGGGGGGTGCGTTCCCTCGCAATACCTTTTTGTCTTCAGATTCTCCTGACTCATCTTTTCACTTTCACTCAGGTGCGCAGAGAATGGATCCAGAAAAGTCAGAAAGATAGAGATTCAATATGATAATATGAAATTATTAATAACTCATCATTAGAGCATTTCAGAAACAACACCGACACATCTCTGCGGTCACAGCAATGTTGACTGTGAGCTACAATTGTCATTTTCTCAAAAGGAGTCATTGCCTTGCGCTGGGAAACCTACATTGGCTGCAACACAGATGCAGCTGATGCTGGGACGTTCAAAGACCGTCTGTAAATTGCAACATGGAAACAAGCACGAAAAGGTATTGCGAAGGAACGCAAAAGTCGTCGCCCCCCCCCCAAAAAAAAAAAAAAAAATTAAAAAAAATTAACCGTGACCCTTAGGGGGCTCCGTAGAAATCACCTGAAGGTAACAGTAATTACACTTACGACCACTTCGTGACGCTACATACAACCAGCGCAACACAACACAAACATCCTTTCTTGTCTCTGTTGGGACAAACGTGAGGTTTTTTACCCTGAGTTTAGTCTTTCAGGCAGCGCCTCTTGTCGGTCTGACTCGCCCCGCCTCGTTTGCTACAATGGACAAACGGTAGCTGAAAGCTAAACCCCGGCTGGAACCATCTCGCTGGCTTTATCGCAGGGGCCTGTGCCTACCTGCGAAAGCAAACTCAGGGACAAGTGTTGAACTCAGCTCAGTTTCCGGAAGATCATTGTAGCCTTCCTGAAAGAAAGAAAATGGAATCCTGAAATCGTACTTAGCTTAACAGTTGAGCAATTTTCAGAGAGTCTTGAAAGAGCATCTAGGTTGTGCGAATACACCGATTCTGACATCACTGAGCAGGTAAACGAGGACGTTTTTAATGACGAACGGCTTATTCCTCTTAATGTGTTTGTTTTTCTTGGGCTAGCTAATTTTAGCTTGTTAGCTTTGGTAATTTACTGACTGTGAACGTCACTAGTTGACGTCGACTGCTTTTAGCTTACAGATGCTAACAGTGCTGTTGATGTATTTTTATAATCAAAACGTGGGCTTAAAGTCATCTCCCAGTGAAAGAAAAAAAGATAACTGTCATATTTATATCATGTTTCCTTGATTCGATGACATTGCTAAAAATTAGTGCCTAGACTTATTTAATTGGAGACACTAACTACGAAGTTACTTGTTATTTAGCGCTGGCTGACAGGATGTCAGCCGCTCGGCTAGTTAACATTGAAGTTAGCAGACTGTGGACGTTTTAACATTGTTTTGAAATCACAGAGGCACATTCTGGGTCAAAAATCAATTATGTACTTAACTCAAGTATATACTATCGGCCACCAGCTTTGTAGTCGACGGCACTCGATGCCAGGCTCCTAAATAATGATTATTGCCTGAGGTTACCACAGTTAGCCGCCGTGCTAAAGGCTAGTTAGCATAAGCTTAGCCAGGTGATGCCATTTTGTTTTTATCTCGACTTTGTGCAACACACTGTTTTCCTATAGGACGTAGAAGCTGGGAAACTCGACATCATTTTCGAATCTTATTCACGTAGTAGTCAGATTTTCGATCATACTCAGAAAAAGCGTTGATCGTTATGGTAAACAATGGTACGTCCCAACAGTAACTTAGCCTGTCAAACCATGCTAACATGAGCTACAGGGTCTATGGTTGCAGTGACGAGTGTGTCATGTTGGGGTGCTGGATTTCTCCTGTAGATATTGATGTGGTGAAACGACTGATCTATTCATATTTGTGTAAAGAGTGGATGTACTCTATGGTTGAGTCAAAACTTTAAGTTTTCCTTCTGTTGGTGGGTCCCGCTGCTCCAAGTAAAAAGCCCCAACGACGTCACCTTGACTTGTTAAGATCTACCTCACAGTTTCTTTGTTAGTCCTTTAACACATCATGTCTTGATCCCCCTTTGACGCAGTAGCTGGATCTTGCTGAGGATTGGAGAAGATCCCTCGACCCTCCCTCCCTTCTGAATCAATGGAGGGGTCTGACAGTTTGGATCAGAGTGGCAGTGACCAACCGGAGTCACCACGCAGAAGACAGCAGGACCGCCTGAGCAGGGAGGAGGCCTTCTATCAGTTTGTCAACAATCTCAGTGATGAGGACTATCGTCTCATGAGAGACAACAATCTTTTGGGCACCCCAGGTAAAATCCTTTAATCTCATTACTCCAGTCTGTAGTCTTGTGACAGGGATCTGTTACTGTGGCAGTTCTTGTGTTCATACAGCACTGAAAGTAATAGTTTTCCAATGAAACATGAAACGGTTCAATGACAACACTCAAGCAACAGTGTACGGATGTTTCTCCAGAAACTTCTTGAACTTTTTCCCCTCAGCTTATGCAACACAAGGTTATGTGAACTGTTGTTTTTATCTTCTGTCTGTGAGGATACTATTAAGTTGTTTGGAGTAACGTTTCCTGCTCTAAAGTTGAGAACTGACAGTCATCTGAGGTTCAAGATAGGGTCAATAAAACACCTGAAAGAAAATGTACTTATGAAATTAATACTCCTTAACTGACACAGAACTGGTCAAACGCATTGGGGCTGTTAAGGCCATATTGCCTCTTGAATAAAGCAGTGCTACAGAGCTGAGTCCCATGCAGCAGGAACATTTAATACACTCCAGGTTGATTTAGTATGGCTCCACTAAGCCCAAGAGAGGTTATCATATGAAGCAGGCTCATGAATCATGTGCCATATATAAATGGATATGATACTATAGTTGAAAACCAAAAGGTAATTCAAAGCAATTAAGTTGCGCTATCTCACTTCCAAACTTCATATACCCATTTACTTTTAATTATGAGGTTTTGAACTTACCAGGGCCTTTCTACCAATTTGATTATCTTATGATTTCTTGGGTGTCAATTCGATTGAAGTTACAATTTGACGATATTGCAGATTTTTTCAGTTGCAAACTCCGAACTTTTGAGTTTACTATATTACCACTTGTTGGTTTCATCTTTTCTCTTTTCTGTACCAATGTCTTCTGCTTGCCTTACATAAAGAAGTTTTATGTAGATTAAAATTCAGACACAACTAGTTCTGCTTTATTCACAATGCACAAAATGCAACAGACTATGAACTACTGAAGACGCCCAATCCGTTTCTGTCCCAGGACAGTGGAAGAAGGAATGTAAGTTTGGAGCATCCTTTACAGAGCCTCCTGCAGAGAGAGGGCATTAAATGGACAGTGGCATGCCCTGGTAAGTCTGAAGGTTTTTAGTATTTTCCTGTTGCTGTGTTCAGAGAAAACCGAACTGCTCTGTGAGCTAGTACAGTACAGCACTTGGCAACAGTGTTTCTCTTTCATGACATGTACATCATCTGTGAAAAATGTCACCTTTTGTATCTTTTCACTTTGGCTGTCAGTATACTATACAAGTACTGCTTAGCGTGTCCCTTTGCTTCATTAAAATTGTATGCTGTGTTCATTGGAAGTCAGGTATCCAACCATCCCTCAACACTTGTAAAAAGTTTTTCAACTAGCTTTTACTGATGGTCACACCAAATAAGAAAAAATGGAATAACTCTTCATAACCTTTAAAAAAGGTTGGATTGAAAAGAAACCTATATTACTTTTAATACAAGTTTTTTGTTACGAATTGTTTGTTGCAGGAGAGGCAACTGAAGACGAGCTGATCAGTAGACTTCAGCAGATAAAAGATGGTCCAGAGAGGCAAGATACCACCCCCACTACTGAAAGCGGAGAGGATCCAACTGGTAATTTTAACTTTTATTATTCAGTTATAATGGCCATATTAGATATAATTTGTCACTTGTAAACCTTTATTGTTTATTTCAGAACCACCGGAAGACTCTGAAGATCCTGCAGGTGGGGATAGCCTCTTGGACTTGCTGAACACAGTGAGGCGAACAGGCAACACAACTAGAACTGGGCATCGTGGAAACCAGTCATGGAGAGCCGTAAGCCAAACCAACCCAAACAGTGGCGATTTCCGCTTCAGCCTGGAGATAAGTGTGAACCGCAACCTGGCTGAACAGCAGGCAGCTGCTGGAGGGGAACAGCAGCAGCCGCCCGAGGGTTCGCCGGAGGAGTCTCCAGAGGTGTCCCCAGAGAGCTCTCAAGAGGAATCACCAGAAGTGTCCCTAGCAGTGTCACCAGTTGGCCAAGAGGGGTTGGGAAATGTTGAACCTCAGCTCCCCATGGAAACAGAGGTGGTGGAAGAACCAGTTGTTGAGGAGTTGGCTGTTGTAGTGGAACCAGAGCCTGAACTAGAAGAGTTTGTTTCACAAGAGGTTTTAGCAGAACCAGCTAGTCCACTTGCTGTAGCTTCCCTGCCAGTACAACCCCCACTTTCTCCTTCTCCACGCAGAGGGCAAAGGAGACCCCGCAGCCGGAGCCCAGAGCCACGCAGGACTAGGGCCCGTACAGCCAGAAGCCGCTCCCCTCTCATCTTAGATCTGATGGATGGTCTCTCTAGCCCTCGTAATGCTCATAGCTTTCAAGGCCCCAACTCCCCCAGTGACCCCCCAGTACCACAAGTGGAGGGCAGTTCCCGGACTCGACAGCATGTCCTCTCCAGGCAAAACAATGTGGAGAGTGATATTCCGCCTCCCAGGGCTGGTCTAGAAACAGCTCCAGAGACACAAAATGTCACACCTCAGGAAGGGGAGGTCGCTGGGGGGGAAGGAAGCGCTGCAGGGCGCCGTCCCCCCACTATTATGCTTGATCTCCAAGTGCGCCGTGTGCGTCCAGGCGAGTACCGCCAGAGAGACAGCATTGCCAGTCGTACCCGCTCCCGCTCCCAGAACTCTAATAACACATTTCTTTATGAAAGTGAACGTGGTGGATTTCGAAGGACTTTCTCTCGTTCTGAGCGTGCTGGTGTCCGGACCTATGTCAGCACGATACGCATCCCTATCCGAAGAATCTCTGATGCAGGTTTAGGAGAGGCCACTTCAATGGCTCTCCAGTCTATGATTCGGCAGATTATGACTGGTTTTGGTGAACTCGGTTACCTCATGGATTCAGATTCAGATTCCTCAGATTCGAACCGAGGAGTCAACACAACCGCTGATCTGTCTGAATCTCTCAACAACCCTGATGCTGCTCCTGCTGCCCCTCCTGCTGCTGAGGCTGATGAACCCCCGGTGGTTGCTGGAGTCAGAGCAAGGACAGCTGAAACTGATGTGGATGAGAGCCTTGCCAGTGTCCCACCTGCTCCTGGTGGCAGGGCTCGACCAAGACCACCTATTAATCTAGAAGAGCCCAGCTCACTGCCTTTCCTGCGGCTTGCCCACTTTTTCCTCTTAAATGATGATGATGAGGACCAGCCTCAAGGGCTGACCAAAGAGCAGATTGACAACCTCTCCATGCGCAATTTTGGTGAGAGTGATGCTTTGAAAACTTGCAGTGTATGCATAACAGAGTATGCTGAAGGAAACAAGCTACGTAAGCTTCCTTGTTCTCATGAGTACCATGTGCACTGCATTGATCGTTGGCTGTCCGAAAACTCCACCTGCCCAATCTGCCGCAGGGCTGTCCTGGTATCAGCCAACCGAGAGAGTGTGGTGTAGCTCTCTAAAGACTGCAGGCCTTGTGTCACAACCAACGTTGTTTAGTATCCCAAGCCTATGAGGAGAATTAGAGAAAAATGTGTTTCCACTTTTCACTCTTCATACCATTTGTGAGTTTGATTTTAATGAAGTCACAGATTTGATTTTGGGGTTCTCCATACAGTTATTTAAGGACATTATCAATCTCCAGTAAGACATGTATTGTTGCAGGATAAAGTAAGGCACAAGCAACACACGTTGATAGAATCAACGTGGTGCATTGCATTAAACTGTCCTCTGGTAGACCATTATGTCATCAAGATTTCCATCTGTCTACAAATGCTGCACACCTCCAGGTAGTTCAGGCCCAACTACGTTCTGGTTTTGGCTCCCTTAAAGGTACCTTAAATACCAGATTGCAGTTTTGGTGAAGTTCCTTGTTACACCAGTTTAAAGTATTAGCTGTAAATAAGCTTGTAAAAACAATTTTGATTCATACTTTGTATCAGTAATTTGGTAATGGATTGTAAATCATGTCATATGAAGATTGGAGTGGTGTTGATGTAAATTACTCTCAGAGCATCCCTAAACATTGTGTCTGATCAACTCTCAGTGCAACGCAGAATATTTTCATGATTGTGTCCAAAGGACATAGAACATCAATTGACTTTGCATGTACATTTTGACCCAAACAAACTCCTACTTAGGTGAGGCATAAACCCTGAGCACTGAATTGTTTCCAAAAAAATATGAATTATAAAAAGGTATATGGAAAGATAAATCACACTTTTTCACTTCTGTAAGATGCAGGTCTAGTTTTGAATCCTGTAACAGCTCTTTTCTTGACAAATTAAAAAAAAAGATTCAGTACAAAGGGCAGAAATCAGGGGTGTCTCTGTAATGGTAGTAGATATTGGGTTGATTACTGGTTCTTGGCATGTGAATTCTACCACCTGTAAAATACTCTACTACCAAGCATGAATTCAGAAATTTGAAAATAGTTGCTGGTGCTTCTTTCACTCATAAAAGAACTTTTACTTTTTTCATGTACAACAATGAGCTCACAATCACTTTTGTTCCATCAATTAGCTCCTGCATCTTTTTTTTCAGGTTCATATTGATTCTCTCATAGCACTAACTGATGAATTAAGTTCTCTAAACTGGTGAAGCATGCAGTACAATGATCCCTCTGTGATCCAGAATGAAATGTGGACTGTCTCTTTAATATTACCCTTCCTGCTGCTTCATCCAAATAGTCAACAAGTCACAACTTAAGAATCCAACTGGAGTTCGAAGCGTCAGACATACCAAATTTCACACCATCTTCCTGTCATTGAACGGCTTCAACTTGAAGTCGTGAAATTTACCTTTGACACCATCCCTCTGCCTCATGAGCAGATGCTCCATATCAGTGTGCAATACATGCTAGGTTAAAGTAGGGAAATATAAACCATGATATTAATGTATGCTATTGTAAAAGCTGTTGTTAAATGCTAAAATCTTAAATGAAGACTTATTACCTTTTTAAACGTGTTTAAGTTCATTTTAACTAGAAGTTCTGTAGCTTTAATAGCACTGTTCATGAACAGAAGCACTGGCCGAAGGAAGAGAGGGCAACACTAAGTGCCACCCTGCCATGTTTCTTGTTTCACTGTTCGATGTTTTTGCCACAGATATTACCTCCTTGAGATAAGCGTGGGAAATAACAATTTGAATGCAAGATGTTGTCATTGTTGAACACCTTAATAAACGTGTAAATGAAATGTATGATCCCTTTAAGGCCTTGCTTTAGCTTTGGCCTTCCTCTGTGACCCACTCGTTACAGTATGTAACTGGGAGTCAAATGAAAACTAACCGCTCAATTAAAAAAGTTGTTATGCTTTGAAATTAATTGCAGGTATGTATTCTGTACGGTCACTTTGCTGTTATTTAATTTGAATTCCACATAGGTGCACACACGCACACACATACACATCTAACCATTCTATCACACGGGTTTTGGACAGAGTGCATGTGTTTTTTTTCCTCTTTGATTGCCTAATTAGTTTTAGTTCTTGTAGGGATTTTTTGACATCTTGAAAAGTTGTCACAAAGACGTGTACTATTGACCAGTGCTGTTGTATTGTACAATGACCACAATGAAAGTGGCAAATCGAAATTTAATTTCCCTTGACCCTTTCCCATTTACCCTATTCTATTTATAGTTTATACCTACGTTGTATAGTTTTGGACAGTTTTGACCCACACCAAGAAATCCCTCATAATAATAATAATAATAATAATAATAATAGCTCAGGTCATGTTAAAAAATAGGGGATTAGTCCTTTATTTGTTCCAGAGAGCAGCCTGTATTTTTGAAGTTTTACACCCTTCATTTTTAGAGAAGAAAATTTACAATTACACAACACCATGTCCTGTTTTACACAAGACATAAAAACGATGAAGTCATATTTAATGTTAAAATGGAACTTCTCAAAATGTTGGAATTTATTGCAATAATGTTTACCCATTGAAACCATTAGAGGCTGTACTTACTGCTATTTCATTAGAATCATAATTATCGGAATGAAGTCAATAACTATTCAGAATGTGAATGTGATATAACAACTTGGTCATTATGAACTAAATGTCAAAGCAGTGTCAGAAAACTTTACTTTAAGCAGTTGTATTACATGTCTATCTCTGTTGACACATCCTCCTCTAAATCGCCATCAACCTTAAATTTGACCCCAAAATGACTTGATGATGTTCACTTTGTCTTGTTTATGATAGCAGAAAAGTTTCTTTTCACTTGAAGAACTAGACTCAGACTTCAAGTCTTACCTTGCTGACAGTTTCAGCTTCCACTTCAGCCTTCATCAGGCTAAGGTAAGAATTAACATCTGAGTCTAGTTTGTCTAGTAAAAAGAAACTTTTCCGCTGTAAACCCATAATGTCACAGAGCACAAAAAATGTAGCACCTGAGTGTAAATTTATAGTTTTTAAAGTATTTTCCTTTTTATTAGTTAAAGAAATCAGGGTAAATTAGGGTAGTTCACTGCTGTTATGTGTCGAAACGGGTCAAATGTGGCTCAAACAGTATGTCAGGGTGAGAATCACTGATCTCCTCATGATTAATCATCTCTCCAAACAGCCTCTTACACTAGTTTTACAACCAGCACCCCTGCTGGTTAAAGTGAAAACTTCCAGTTCTTCCCTAAAATATCATGAAAATGTGTTTTTCCAGAGCCGCAGTTAATGTCTGGAACAAGAATTAATTGAAGTCATCTGATACCACTAAGCGGTATTGATTTATAATAGTGTCATGTTTTATTGCCTCCGTACCTTTTCTATGGTGTTTTGCAACAGTGAGGTTGGTTCACGGGGCACGGAGGTGAAAAAACAAGGAAGTGTCAGTGTCAGACTGCGGCAAGGATGGCGCTCCGGGCTGTCGGGAATCGTGTGTGGCAAACTAACACGAGCTGGTTCAAGGTGTCGTATGGAAACTTTAATTTCGCTGTAAGAGCTGATGTTTACACTTTAAGTCAGACTGTAGACTGTTCGCTCCGTGAAGTGGTGTCTGCGGTGTAGATGTGTTAATATTGGAGTACTCTTTGGACGTCATTAAGTTTGGGAAGATGACGAACTAATATTACATTTCATGTATGAGACTCTATTTACACAAGCGACTAAGTTTTGACCCGAAATTCAAAAGGACTGCAAAATCTCTGACAAAGTCAAGGATTTCGAGTTTACGTCGTGGGTGGGTCGAGAGTGGTGTCCTACCGCGACAACCAGGAGGATTAAATCTCACAATGCCTAATTACAGACTGCGGTGCCTCCACTGTTTTCTGATTTTCTTTCTCATCATTTGTAGACTGTTTTCATCCAAACACTGGGAGGTTACAGGTTCAAAAGTGGCTGTCCTGTTGAAGTGAGTCATCTAGACCATTTGGTTTTGACAGTGAAAAATGTGCAAGACACGGTCAACTTTTACTCCTCAGTACTTGGTATGCAGGTCATCACTTTCAAGGTATGTGACCCCCTACATTATATTGATTTTTGATTTGTGTCGTTTTATGTTATCATATGCATTATTATTGCCAGAAAAAAGAGACTGTTACTCAAGGGCTATCAATAAGTAATAGTAATTACTTTTGTGTTTACTCAAATATGTCTGAACTGGTCCAGGGGACAAATTCATTTCATGTTAGAGTATGACTTTCCATGAGTTATTTCCAAAAGGTTTAGATGCAGCTGCATACTTTTATCAACAAAAACCATCCCCTAGATGTCAGACTCTTATTAACTATTTACTCAACTAATAAGTCAGGTTTCAATCACCTAGAGCTCTTAACAGCACATGATTCATCTGCATTTTGCAGGGAAACCGTAAGGCTCTGGGTTTTGGGCAGCAGAAGTTTAACCTCCATCAGCTGGGTCAGGAATTTGAACCCAAAGCCAAGTGTCCAACTTCAGGATCTGCAGACCTGTGCCTTATTACAAAAACACCCCTGTCTACAGTAGCTGCACATCTGCAGGTCTCTACCTTTCTACACCTGTTTTCATCTTTCTTGTTCACCTCAAAGAAGTTGAAATTATTTGTCACATTTTTTAGCCACTAAAAGA